>JAMPIV010005401.1:0-515060 GCA_024509875.1 Oreohelix idahoensis | reverse complement strand
GAACACGGACATAATGTAATCAGAAATCCGACATGACACTTAAGAAGCTTGTAATCAGAAATCCGACATTAACAGTGACGTCACTGTATATAAGCAGAATAGTAGTTGCGCCCGTCATCATCATCGTCGCCGCCGTCATTATCCTTTTGCGCCCCTGACTGAGCACGGAAACACCACTGTGAACTATAGGAAGCGATGTTGCATCCGGTAACGGAAAATATCCTCATTCCTCCCCCCCTCCCCCCGGCTTCCCTCCCCCCTCCTCCTCCTCTCCCCCCCGGTTAAATTCATTGTCGGACGTATTTTATGTTCTGTTTGTGAAGTGACGTCACGATGTAAGTTTTTTTTTTTTTTTGTCATTATAGTGTCGGGCCTTTTTGTTGGCTGTGGACAGAGCTAGGAGTGCTTAAGTTCAGCACTGACGGTCAATTGAACTGCATTATAAATTACTCTTTGTGAGTAAATAACCCGCCACAGCATGGTGGAAATAAATTATGGTGTGTGTTTTTTTTTCCTGCTACACATCCTGATGACGGCATTATTTCTCCTGTGGTCATTTCATTCCTTGCCGTTCTATTGGATCTTTGTAGTCAAACTTGTGACTTATGGTCAGTGGTCAAATCACCTTGAAACAAATTGAAAGGCCTGCGTGATCTTTAAATGGGTATTCAGTTTAGCTTTCGCGGTGCAGTGAGCACCGTTTCCGTATCTTCCAGAAAATGCGCAACGGAAGGATTGCAGGGCCTGTCCGCTCTTTTAATAGGCGTTCATTTTAGCTTGCATGGTGCGATGCGCATTGACCTAATTTATCGAAAAACTGGTGGGAGTGTATTATTGTTCATTACATGATTTTACGTAGATAATTAATATATAGGGGATGGTACAGAAAATGACCTAATGAGGGCATACAACACGTGATTTATTTTCACACAGCGGGTTGCACTGGCCAAAAAATCAACATCCCTGAGACACCCAAATCAACAGGAGTTCTAAAATGTGATTTCAGCTTTAGCACACTGTGCATGGCGGAAATCGTAGTAGGTAGGACTGCATTGTTAAGTCATCGACCTTTGTTGAGAACAGCTACTTGCGTTAGGAAACGTCGCTTGTTCGTGATAGTTTGCATACCAGACCTGTACTACATACTCGCCGACTGAGTAATCATTCTCCGTGCTGGCGATCCATTTCAGGAGTAAGCCCATGCTAAGTGATAGATTCTAGGAGTCCTGTTCAGGGCTTACTATTTATCAAAGCTACACTAGAATTTGCAGAGTTCGTAAATTATTGAGTGGCAGTTGCACTGTGATATAAGCGACAGACTTCGGTCTAGATTGCAATAACGTGCCTCGCCAGAAGAATCTAAACACCAACGAAATCCAAATCCAAGCGTAGGGGTGTGACGGTCACCAAACCGTCGGACGTACGCGTTGATACTTAGTGAAATATCTCGCAGACTGTCTCTAATATAGCAGACACATGTTCAATGAAGATACAGCTGTTTGTATTTAGTACGTTACGTTGCCAAGGTAAGGTTTATTCAGTTGTACTGCTCGTCTGTGTACAAAAACTGAAAAATAGGCTTTTTCACACAAGCCTTTTTCAAACATTTGTTTCCGTTTTGTTATGTCAGAGAGACCAGATGTAGATCTAGTTTCCACAGTACGCCTCGTGACATAGTTTTAACCCAGGCAAATTAACAGTGTGCCGTTTTAACCCTGGCAGATTAACCGATGTGCCGTTTATTTTAGCAGCATTCTTCTCTGCGGTCTGTGGATTCTGGCTGCTAACAATTTTTGTTGGTCGCACAATATATTCTGGAACAGTTCTGCTTACCAGTTCTCGTAAAGCCAACCTTACTCTTCATATCGTCTTGTTCCCACTCGTGATTTGGATAGTATTGGGTGAAATTCATTTGTCATTGTCTTTTTCTCGTCTCTTCTCATTCGTTTAATATGACGTAATTTCTGGGGATTTTTGTACACACACACACACACACACACACACACACACACAGTTATGTGACAACAAGACACACAAGCGTGAAAACTATGTAAATGGAGTATGGGTATGGGCTGAGCAGAATTTTGTTTTGTTAAGTTTATATATAAACCCCATAAATGTCATCCCCTCTGTTGAGAAAAGATCCCGCAAGAAGTTAATAACCCCCAAAAGGTCAAAAGATTAACGCTAGGGTATAGAAATAGACGATAAAGTAAAGAACAGAGTTCCTAATTAATCTATCCTGTAAAAATAACAGTATTAGCGAACAAAATAAGAAGTGGGTACAATGATTATACAAACAGAAATATTCACTCCTCTTTCTCACACTCTGTCAAATCTGTGGCCACGTTCAATCTCGCTTACCTACTAGTTGTTTAACAACATCTTGAACATAATCATTGGTGTACATGGAATAAAATCCAGTGTTGTGCTTCGCCGAAGTGAGCCCCAGTTCTTCCACGAATAATTAATCCTCCTAATGGGGAACGCTTACTTTGGTGGTGATTAGGGGATATGATAATGTCACGTCAGATAGTTCAGGTAGCAAAATAATTACCAAGATCTAGTGTTCACAATGGACAGTAGGTTAGTACTTCCAATAGTTAAAGGAAATGTCTGATGGGTAAATCTTTCTGGATAAATCCACTTGACAACACAATGGTCAATAGTCGGGAACAATGTTATGTATAGATATTTTGCCACAGCGGGCTTATAAAATTGTATGGAAAAAATCTGGGTATATGGTACCTCCAGTTATAATTAATTCTTAATGTCTATAAGTTTGGACTCTCTCTCTCTCTCTCTAGATGAAACAAGAGGACCGCACAGGTCAACATCGAAGACCCAATATAGACTAAGAATTGTTACTGGTTGTATTTAGACCACTGGCAGGCTGGTTTGTGATCAGTACTAGATGTAGGAGAAAACAAAACATTTAATCACAATATCAATATCCTATCCTGTCACGCGTAAGGTTAAGATCTCTTATCCACTCCGTCATTTAATTAAATTAAAGCACACGTCGCACAATATCAGTGTTAATTTAATTATTGACTGCTTTACAAATATCGCTTGTCATTAATAGTTATTTGTTTCGCCACATGATATTACACTCGTCACTTACACAATTACACGTAATGAATAAGAAGTAACTTTATATTCTGTCAATAGTCAGTTGCCTAGTGTATTT
Organism: Oreohelix idahoensis; assembly: GCA_024509875.1. Lineage (NCBI taxonomy): Eukaryota > Metazoa > Mollusca > Gastropoda > Stylommatophora > Oreohelicidae > Oreohelix > Oreohelix idahoensis. The sequence goes on along the minus strand of JAMPIV010005401.1, from coordinate 511,870 downwards.
ATTAGTCAATTAAAACATCTCTTTCTGGGTGATAGCGAGTGGTTAAATTTTACAGTACAGCTGGAAAAGTTAGCTATATGTCATTTAATACGCCAGTCTTAGCACTTAGAAAAATCCCAGTGAATTATAATGATAACCTTTAACACATTAAATCACCTAAATGCTAATATATATTACCGCAATCAGAAATTGAACAATCTCCACGGAATGCTATGGCACACTTTCACAATGGCTAGAATCACGAGCTAGATTTCCAAAATATCCTGAGCGAACTGATAACTGACTTTGGGAGTACTGAGTATTTATACGGAAATGGTGTTATTTCACTAACTGTTGCGAGAAATCGCGCCTGGCCATATCTGGGAAAATCGACGCGTTCTACTCTCGAGATAAGATTTTCTGCTCCCTGGTGCCGCCCAACAACAGAGACATCAGCCAAAGCGGACAGACCGTCTTTGATCTCGTCTCTCTGCGGTAGATCAGATAATTACCTCCCCTGGGATCACGGACAAGGAATGTGGTCGGTAAATCTTATTATCTCCTCTTTTGCGTTTGCTTTAAGTCCCCTGAAATGTTGGACATCAAACGTTAGCGGTCAAACTCCTGCCCGCCTCCTCTCTTCTTTGAAAGAACCCAATTTACCTATTCGCGCGCTCCTGTCTGTCAACAATGCTAGTTGCCAAATCAGCTCGTGTGATAATTTATGATAAACGAATTAATGCTTTCGCTGACTGTTATCTTAGCCTGTACGAACGTAGGTAAACGCTTGTCAGCGCCTGTAAACAGAAGAAGTAGGCGTGGCTTCAAAGGTGAGTCTACAGTAAGTGAATTTCGTCGGCGAATTGCATGTTTTTTCGTAGCAAAGATTATAAACCTAAGATGGGGAAGCAAGGTGGACGGGTCACTGCTGCACTATTTACATATATATGTGACAATTAGTTTTAGGTAAGAATTATAGTGACAGCTTTAACAAGATGATTTCTCCCATGTCTTTATCCGCATGTCCTTGAATATCTCCATTTTTGCATCATTTTTGTAAAGCCTTTTCAAGTTAACAAGTGCTTGTGGGCGCTTTATTCGTTCGGACTAATTTGAAGCCAAGGTCTCTCAGTTTTGCCAGACAGGCTACATTACACATAGACTAATGAGTGCCTTACTCGTTCGGACTAGTTTGATGACAAGTTCTCGCAGTTTGGCCAGACAGGCTACAAGGACTACTTTACTCGTTCGGACTAGTTTGATGACAAGTTCTCGCAGTTTGGCCAGACAGGCTACAAGGACTACTTTACTCGTTCGGACTAGTTTGGAGCCAGGGTCTCACGGTTTGGCCAGACGAATTACAACACACGTTTCTATAATTTAAGAACATCACGAACACTGTTGTGCCTGACGGAAGCCTTTACGTTACCCTATTCTGAATGGCATACCAACATATGTTAATTAAAAGGATGAAAAAAGTCACCATACAGGACATTTTAAGCACCACAGTGATTTTGAAATGCCTATTCATTTAAAGGTGCGACTGTTCTTAGAACTGAGAGAACAGTCCGTTATATGGGGGAAAATGTAATCTACGAATAGTTTATCAGGCCATTCTCAGAAATAGGTCTTGTTCGGAAATGAGTATTCACTGAAAGTGAAAGCACGCTGAACTTAGCGATGTCTAAACTGGGTCAGCTAAAGTAACTCTCCAGCAATCAATTTAAATTCATCTCATCGTTATACTGTACCGTTATCACAGTTAGGTTGCTCAAGTGGGCTTAGTTTTATGGTATAGAAGTGAACAGCTGTAATATGCAGTTTGCCGATCGCTTAATTAACTTGAGACTAAATTCGAAATTGCTGAGATTTCGAAATAAGATGCGCCCGACGTAAGACCATCGGTAAACATTATTTGTTCATAGCACAATTTGTTTCAAACTTATAGTTAGTTCACAATGTATGTGCATAGTGTGCTATTTTCACTGAAAACTTTGTCTCGGTACTCATGTCACGTGCCATCAGCTTAAGTTCTTTCCATGTTTTCCTCATCATTTTCACTTCTGTCTCCAGTTCTCTTCTCCGTGTTTTTTTTTTGGTCTACCTCTGCCTCTCTTTCCCAGAACAAGGACTGCCTTGTAATGCTATCAACATGTTTCCTCGGTGTGTGTCCTAGCCATCGCCAGCTTCCTCTTCTCATCTCTTGTTGCACGGGCACGTGTCTGGTTCTTGTCCTCAGTTCCACATTGGTGACGTTGTCATACCATTTCAATCCTTCTATTCTACCCAAGCACCCGTTTATGAATGTCTGAAACTTTGTTGTTGTTGTTGTCCATGTTTCAGAGCCATACAATAGATCTGACTTGACATTTGAGTTGAAGATTCTAATTTTTGTGTTGGACTTGATTTCTCTTGATCTCCATATATTTCCCAGTGCAATGAAAGCTTCTCTTGCTTGTTGTTTTCTTATTTTGATGTCATTCAATCATTGTCTGTCCCTACAACGTTGTCTATATTTCTGGCAGGATATGTTTATGATTCTACATATGATTATGGTAGCTCCTCCAAGTTTAACCTTGTTATCATTTCATGTATTTATCTTCAGTGTTTGTTATGTTCACGATTTATTATTACGCTTACCTGTATTGTTCAGCGCTCCATTCTCAGTTTTCTTGATACCTGTCCTGAGTACTAAAGCGGGGTGTAACTGTATAAAGGAAACCCCCGTAGCAGATACTGTCGTAGGGAAGTGAAGTGTTAAAGACATCTCAGTACTGAATCTCAGCTTGTATATGTGGTGGTGTGACCGGTTTCCTTCCTCGCTTCCTTTACCTGCCCTAATACAGGAGCAGAAAAAAGGTACCCATTTACAACTGGGTTTTGAACCCGGTAATTTTAGTCGAGAGAAGCGCTTAGCCTTTTTATTTTATGCTTGCAAATACATTTGGGCCGCCAAAAAATATAAATAACTAATATAATATATAATACACTTGTGAATGCGTCACTCAACACCTAAATAAACAGAACTGATAAAGTCAAAATAAGAAAGTCGAAAAATTTATTTAGTTGCAAAAATTTGGGCCGCCAAAAATACGTAAATAACATCTTAATTAAATTCATTCTTGAGCAAGTGGACGATGAGTATAAAAAATACAGTATGTACGTAAATAACAGTTTTTCATTCTTGAGCAAGTGGACGATGAGTATATACAGTATGTACAGTTTTTAATGTTGGTGATTAAGGGGGATTCTAGACTTATAAAATCAGATGGAGAAAATTGATGAGACTTATCTTCAGAACTGGAGGATCTCAATCTAATTATATTAGGAGAAGGGGACTTTGAAGGAGATCTAACAGGGGCTGGGGCTGATGTTGATGGCTCGGAATCTGAAGGTTTAGAGGGAGGGGTGACTGAAGTTGGTTGTGGCGGTTGCGTCTTGAAAAAGAAGAGCAAGGACGTTTGCCTCATTGATGTCTTCTTCCTTTCCCTTAGAAGTTCTCTGTAACAGGCTATTTGGTGTTCTAGCCCACTATTTACTTTTGAACTGTCGAAATTTGGATCCACTCTTTCCCAGTATGCAATTGTGTCCTCTATTTTGGCGATTCCGACTTCCAGTTCTTTGGCGGTCATCTCCTTGGGCTGAGCTGTATGTTCACGAATGGATTCCTGTTCATTCAACAGTCTTCTTTATTCTTCCATCGCCAGAAGATCCTCATCACTTAGGAGCTGATCATGAGACTAAAGCAGCTCTCTAACATCTTCAGCCTCTACTTCCAAATGCGAGGTACACCTAGCTAGCGGCCTATTTCAGAATTTGAGATGCCTTGTTCATTAAGCTTGATTAGTTCAAGCTTTTCTTGCAAATTTAGAACCTTATGGGTTCTTTTAACTTTGTCACTACACTTAGGACCCATTATGAATATATTAAAGCACAAAAAATAAGTAGTATAGGGCCTAATCACACTAAAAAGTACAATATGAATACTGTACACGTGCCTTACAATCACGATATGAACACTGCCATTATACTGTTATCACAAAAATGACTATGAACTGTTTACAGTATAATCACATAAATAATATAGTATGAATAGTTTGGTTATTTTAATCACAAAAATAAGTAATATTAATATGTTTAATCACAAATATAAGAGATTCAATGCGGACAACTTAAAAAAAACAGTGCACACCGAACGATTTATATTAAAAGACTGAACGACGAAAGAAACAAGAAGACGCGCAGTTGTGACGAAATGCGACGAAAGAGCGAAGCGAGCGACGAAATTTGGAAACGTAGTTATAATTGAAAACCGACGAAAGAGCGAAGCGACGAAACTCGAAGCGACGAAAGTCGAGGTATGCCTGTATAATAATAATAAATTCTTTAAGCTCCAAACACGGCGCATAACGCAGAAACCAGTGCTCTCCAGGTTGTACGTTGTGACGCCACTCCTCTTAGCTCTTGCACATTGTTTAATCCCTGTATATATATATATATATATATATATATATATATATATATATATATATATATATATATATATATATATACTCCTTATATACCATGTAACAACCACAGTAGCCGACCCATGCAGGAAGCCTACACAAACCATTAACAAGCTCATGCAGCGGTGGTTTATGTCGCAGTGTGTTTTGCATGATGAGGTTGCCAGCCTCATATTAGTCGCCTTGTAGCAGGAGTCCTATTCATTCTTTGTCTCATCAGAGACCACTGGGAACTACAGAGGGGGGGGGGGGAGTGCGGTAATTAGCTTAGGATTATTTACAAACACGTCCCATGGTGTATTCATGATCATATGTCAAGTTCGTGTAGTAAGGCCGAGTGAGCGGAGTGGTGAATGGCTTATTTTAATAGTAATCATTGCACGTGCACAAATACGCATGCGTACACACACTCCCTCGTTCATACTTTACACCAAGAGGATGTAATCACACCATTTAAATAACGTTTTAAAAGCGACACATTATAAGTAGGCCATATATATATATTTATGAATTGGCATACGCTAATGGATATTGCACTTTTAAGGTTCTACAGTACCCAGTTATCTCTCCCCCTATTTTCTCCCCTACAGATCGAATGACACTGCGTGTAGTTTTGTTAAGGTAAGAGCAATGTTTATTCTTTCGCTGCCCTGTCATACGACAAGCCCAGATCACACGGGCAACATAAGGAAAAAGCTATTGGCTAAAATTAGCAGTATTAAGTTACCAGCCTGCATAAAGCATGTAAGACAGTCTAACTGGGTTAAGGCCGTTACTGTTATAGGGGGAGGTGGACACGGGCCTCGTAAAATGCATTTCCCTAACAAGACCACTGCAGTCTTTACGTATTTTTAGCTGCACTGTAAACGTTAAATTTTTGGATCTACAGCTGTACACAACAGCCACAACAGTGGCCCATGTTGCAAGTGGCTGGCTCTTCCTGTTCGCTGTCACCCCCTTTTTCCCCACACTTGTAGATCTTACTCACCTTACCAGATCACGTTTCTGGATGGTCCTCAGTGTGCCAGCGAGCTGAACCTTTTACCTCTTACACAAGTGAAAAAAACTTAAAAAAATAAAAAAAAACACACACACCCACACAAATAGTAATACGTCTTACAAGGAGAAGGACAAGAAAAACCTACGTTGCGGCCACAACGCCTTCGTCAGGGACAGACAAACAAGAGACAGGAGGGAAAGAAAATGAGAATTAAGTAGAGAACATGAAACTATAAAAATAAGAGAAGAAAACTCCCTTAATATTAAGTCCAGTCACATGTGAAGTGTCATGAAATATTCTATTTTTTTTGGTTTTGTGTTTTGTTTTTTTCAGGAAATAATTGTTTTTATTTGTGGTGGTGTTTTTTTTTTTGTGGGGTTTTGGGTTTTTTTATGTTTTGGTGTTTTGAATTGGGATAAATTAGGGGTTTTTTTTTTTTTTTTTTATGTTTGTGGGTGGGGTTTTTGGGGGTTTTTTATTTTGGTTGGGGGGGGGGGGGGGGTTTTTTTTTGGGTTTTTTTTTTTTGTTTGTTGTGGGGGTTTGGGGGTTTTTGGGGTAGGTTTGGGGGGGGGGGGGGGGGGGTTTTTTTTTTATTTTTGGGGTTTTTAGTTTTTTTTTGGGTTTTTGGTTTTTTTGGTTGGTTTTTTTTGGTGGGGGGTGTTTTTTGTTGTTTTTGTTTTTTTTTGTTTTAACATGGTGGGGGGTTTTTAGGGGTTTTTGTTGGGTTTTTGTTTTTAATGTTTTTTTTTTTATGGTTGGGGGGGTTTTTTTTTTGTTTTTATTTTTTTTTTTTTTTGGTGGTGGGTTTTTTTTTTTTTTGTTTTGTTTTGGTGGTGGGGGGGGTTTTTTTTTTTTTTTTTTTTTTTTTTTTTTTTTTTTTTTTTTTTTTTTTTTTTTTTTTTGGTTTTTTTTTGGGTTTTTTTTTTTTTTTTTTTTTTTGAGTTAGTGGGTTTTTTTTTTTTTTTTTTTTTTTTTTTTGTTTGTTTTTTTTTTTGGGGTATTTTTGTGTTTATTTTTGTTTGTTTTTTTTTTTTTTTGTTTGTTTGGTTTTTTGTTTTGTTTTTTTTGGTTTTTGGGGGGTTGGGTTTTTTTTTTTTTTTTTTTTTGTTGTTTTTTTTTTGGTTTTTGTGTTGTTTTGTTTTTTTTTTGGTGGGGGGGTTATTTTGGGGGGGGGGTTTGTGTTGGTTTGTTTTTTGTTTTTGTTTTTTGTTTTTAATGGTTGGTGGGTTTTTTTTTTTTTGGGGTTTTGTTTTTAGGGGGGTTATGTTTTTTTTTTTTTTTGGTGGTTTTTTTTTTTTATGGTTTTTTTTTTTTTTTTTTATTTTAATGGGGTGATTGTGTGGGGGTTTTTTGTTTTTTTTTTATTTTTTTTTTTTTTTTATATGTTTATTTTTTGGGGTTTGGGGTTTTTTTTTTTTTTTTTTTTTTTTTTTTTGTTTTTGGTTTTTTTTTTTTTAGTGTTTTTTTTTTTTTTTTTTTCTTTTTTTTTATTTTTTTTTTATTTTTTTTTTTTTTATTTTTTTTTTTTTTTTTTTTTTTTTTTATTGATTTTTTTTTTTTGTTGGAGGTTTTGGGTTTTTTTTTGTTGTTTTTGTATTTTTTTTTTTTTTTATTATTTTGTTGGGGGTGTGGGTTATGTTGTTTTTTTTAGTGTGGATTTTTGTTTTTTTAAAGGGTGTGTTTTTTGGGTTTGGGGGTGATTTTTTTTTTGTTTTGGGGTTGAATTTTTATTTTTTTTTTTTTATTTTTTTTTAGTATTGGGTTTAAATTTGTTTTTTTTGGGTTTTATTGTTTTTTTGGGTGGTTTTGTTGGGTTTGGTTTTTTTGTTTTGTTAGGTTTTTGTATGCGTATTTTTTTAATTTTTGTTTAGTGGTTGTTTGTTTTTTATGTTTTTTTTTGGGTTTTTAGTATAATTTTTTGTATTTTTTTTGGGTGGTGTTTTTTTTTTTTTTTTTTTTTGTTTTGTTTTAATATTTTTGTTTTTTTTTTTTTTTTTTTTTTGGGGGGGTTTTTGTGTGGTTGTTGGTTAAGGGGTTGGGGGGGGGTTGGGGGTTTTTTTTTTTATATTTTGATTGTGGTTTTTTAACATATTGGAAATTTGGGGGGGTATGGGGTTATTTTTGGGATTTGTTTTTGGGTGGGGGAGATTTAGCAGGGGGTTTTTTTTTTTTAATTGTAAAAATTTTTTTTTTGTTTTTTAGTTTTTTATGATTCGTAATTTTAAAATGTTTTTTATTTTTTATTGATTGTATGGGAGAAGTAGTTTAGTTTTAGTTTTTAAATTGGGTATTTTTGTTGGTTTTTTGTGATTTTAAAATGAAGGGTTTGATTTTTTAATTTTATATGGTTTTTATTATGGGGTTTGTAAAAAATTTATAAATAATTTTTTTTGTTGATTTATTTTTAGTTTGGGGATGTATAGATGTTTTGAAGACAAAATTTTTTAGTTAAAATTGGAGTTTATTATTTAGGATAGTGGAAATAGATTAATTTAGTTTATTAAAAAAAGCTATTATTTTTTCATTTTTTTAGTTATTTGATTGGGTTCCCTTATTTTTTTACTTAAATTGTAAATTTTATTTTTTTATAATGGTCCTTTGGAGGGGAAATTCATTAGTAGTATGGTTTATTAATACATGGGTAACCAGAGGGGAATCATTTAGGAGGGTTAATAGATGGATTATTTTAATTGTTTATATTTATGATTGGGAGTAAATTTGAATATAGTTATTTTGTTTGTGTTTAATTTTTATTTCTATGAAATGTGTATAATTTATTAAATTATGTATTTGGAATGACAGAGCTCATAATATGAATTTTTGTGAAATTTAGTTATGATTTTTTGATAAATTTAAATTTCGTACGTTTTTTTTGATTTTTGTAATTTGTTGTTTCGTTGAAATAAAAAGAATTGGGGGTGCCTGACAGCATAAAATCATTTCTGCTCATAAAATTTTTTTTATAACGTGTTTGAAAAAACCTTACGTTACATAAATAGCCTACCATGTAAACTCCAAATTGATTGGAGCGCAACAAATGAAAGCCTAACCACGATTGGTCGGGCTATAAATACTATCTTGGTTGTTGGGGGAGACGGGAAAAGATAACATTTTTTCAAACACTTGTCGAAACGTGGCTCATTGGCCAGTCTCGCTGATATACACACTTGGGAGCGTTAGTTCGAGACCACTAATTCAAATAAGCTTGATAAAGCGACAGTACGTTGAAGCCAGCTCACATTTTTGCTAAAATAAAAGCCTGGACATAGGCAGAACGGAATTTGTGCCAGTTTGTGCCAGAATTCATTGCTAATCAACGTATCTGTGTTTATTTCCATGAAATTGTGGTAAGCTTGAACCATTCAGTATCTTTTAATGAAAAATTGAATGTGAATTGTTGATTTATGCCTGTATATATATGTGTAGTTCAGTGGCAAACGTGAGGTAAAGCCTATAATGCTCCAGCCTGAACAGAGGGTGTCGGAGAGAAGTAAAACGGCATGGAATGGCCAAGTAGTACACTGACACCTGGATGATGGACTAGAAAGAAATAATGCTGGAAGTGCAGAGGCGTAGTAACCATTAAGAAGGGTAATACTGGAATAAAGTATTTCAAATGAAGCTGACTGTTGGCCTAACGCTCTGAACGCAATGTTTGTGCTGTATTGTGATCAGTGTAAAAGAGAATATAAATTAGTTATGAAGTAGAAGGTACATCCTTCTTGATTTCAGGGACAGTGGTCTTGATGGTAGTGAGCAGCACCTGGTCAGAGATTTGCTGAATCCAGAGTCGGACAGCATACTCCTTGGTCTTTTTAGCTATCAGTGAGGTGTCTCCTGAGCCCAGAGGAGAATTCGAGCAGAGGAGTCCTTTCCTGCCGCCATCACTAAAGATAAGCAGAGTTGGCCAGCTGAGCTCAACATTATGTCCCCTCATCTTGAACTGATTTTTTAAAAAATTAACATTAAGAGGGGAATTTACTTGTCTTAAAATCAGGAACTGTGAACATCTACAATAATGGTCCCTAAAGACAAACTATTGAAGTCATGATGACAAATACCAACAGAGCTTGAACAAAACAAAACCAGTATTACCTCATTTTACCACTACACAATTGACACACATAGAACATTGGTAATAATATATGTCACTACAATATTCATATTAAATACATTCTGTACATAACTTGTAATTTAAATTGATTGTGATTCCTGGTTCCCTTGTAGTTGAATCAGGACACATATTCATTCATGCCAGTAATGAATACATATTGTTATTTGAAACGTTACTAGTGACTTCTTTAAGATATTCTCATAGAGTGTTATATGTATGTGAGTGTCACAGTGTTGTTAAGAGTAGTGGATTAAATTAAATTGTTTATCTGTCTGTTGTTGTGACTTACACTTCACCATACACATACCCTAGACACATAACGTAGCATCACACTATTCCAGAATAATTCTGACTGAGATAAAGAGATATGTGGTAGCAAGTAAGGTTATCTATAATACACTACTCTTAATAGATATAGATACCTTCACAGCTGATCTCAGTCAGTACACTAAGTCCCCTATAAATATTTATAACATCCCACTTCACCACATATATTGGGGTCTCGCTCTTGGGATTTTGAATCTTTAACTATTAAAAATATTGGGGGTAATTCACTTCAGGGAATATAAGAATTAAAAGGTATCCTTGGGTGGAATTAAATAAGGTTGAGCTCACGGTGCCTGTGTTGTCCATTAGAGATTGAATTGTTGGTTAGACATTGTATTAAGTTACCTGATAGACAATGGCGGACCTGGCCAAATTTCGATCTGCTGCGGTTCAGACTGCAAAAGAGTTAGGATTAGATGGGCAAGTTATGGTTGCCTATGTTACTACGGAATGTGACAAATTTATTGAACGCGAAGAAAGAAGGTTTGAAGCCGAAAGAAGGTTAGAGGCTGAAAGGGAAATTAAGAAGTTACAATTTGAAGCTGAGGCTGAGACTAAGAGGTTGCAGATTGAAGCTGAGGCTGAGACTAAGAGGTTGCAGATTGAGGCTGAGGCTAAGAAATTGGAAGCAGAAAGAGAAGACAAAAGATTAGCTGCAGAAGAGAAGAAATTAGCTGCAGAAAGGGAAGCCGAGGAAAGAAGACAAGCTGCAGACAGAGAAGAGAAGATTGACTGCAGAGAGGGAAGCAGAAAAGGAGGAGAAAAGATTACAAAGGGAACATGAATACGACTAAGGGAGTTTGAGTTTCAAGGCCATGCTCCTGAAAATGGTGCCAGTCCCTTTGCCTCTGATGCTACGGTTACTCAAGGAGCCTCAATCTCAGCTATGAATTTTCATTTAGATCATTTTGTTGAGAAAGACGATGATATTGAGAGCTATATAAATAGGTACGAACTATTAGCTACCACGTATGGGTTGGAGAGAGAAAGGTGGAGCTTAAAGTTATCTCAGGGACTTCGTGGGGCAGCTTATGAAGTTTTTGCAAAAATGAGCAGAGGTGATCAGGAAAATTATGACATGCTAAAGCAGGCTCTTTTGTTAAGGTATGAAAAGAATGCAGAGTTTTACAGGAAAAAATTTAGGAATGCTAAACTACTGTCAGGTGAAACCTATCACCAGTTCTCTGCACGAATAGAGACATACTTGGAGAAATGGACTTCTCTGGGGAAAACCCAAGATCTTAAGGAAATGGTCCTTATAGAGCAACTAAGAGAGTCCATGGCTCCAGACCTGAGAAAGTTTCTCATGGAACAAGGTGCAGAGAGGCTGGGTGAGTTGCTAAATGTTGCTGAAAGGTATCAAGCAGCTCAAGCAGAGGTAACAGGTAATAAAAAGAAACAGGTGGACAACTTTAGGGCACCACAGAACTTTAATAAATTTGATCCTAAGGATCAAAATAAAGGTAAGCACCAATTTGATAGGCCACGGTATGAAAATAAAAATAAATTCCCACAATTCGATGAAAGGAAATATGATGAAAGAAAATCTTTCAACCAAGGAAAAAGGTGGTGTAAGAATTGTCAGATGGACAATCATGACACTGACCGTTGCAGAAGGAAACCTGTGTATATGGCAACCCTTCAGGTCAGGTCGACCTCAAGACAGGAGGAGGATATTATGTTAGATACCACTCCAGAAGAGATGAGGAAGGCACAGGCTGGGGATAAAACACTCAAGCCTTGTTTCAGAAAATTGTCAACTTGTCATACAACTCCAGGCAAGGGAGATTTTTACATGAAAAACAAGTTGATGTATAGGAAGGCCGGAACTAGATCCAATGGTCACGGACAGCTGGTTCTTCCAAAAAGATATAGGGCAGACTTAATAAGGAGCCTACATGTGAAACCAGATGGGGACCATGAGAAGATAGGTACCATCATTCAAAAGGTGGCTCACAATTATTATTGGCCCAAAGCAAGATGGGACATTGAGAATTTTGTAGAAAGGTGTAGCATAGCACATGAGGGAACACCCACAAGTGGGAACATGGATCAGGACCTGGACACGCCATGGGGCAAAATCAGGCCTGACAATAAAAGGAAAAATAAATTTGATAAAGTGGACCAAATGGAATGGGAAGCCCCTTTTCACGGACAAGCTTCACTTAACTGTTTTACAATGGCCACTATGCGGAGAGTGCAAAAGATGTCTTACCCCAGGATAAGCCGACAATCCCTCAATCGGACTTAAACAAACTGGAGGAAGAAGATGTAGAGAGGAAATCTCTCATCAAGAATTTTAAGAGGGGAGACAGCCCCAAAAGAAAAATTGGTAGCGGTCGTTTTGTGAATGATAATTCTGGGAGGAAAAATCATCACTATAAAGCTTCAAGTGGAAGAGACCATACCGGTGCATGGACAAATAGGTCCACACAATTAAAGGTCCATATGTAGCTTTGTTAAGAACGTGGACTGATGAAAAGGCAGAGGAAAACATTACATCTTCATACCAATATGTGAATGAGCTGACCACTCGGTTAAAAACTGGCTGGAAACTTGCCAATGAAAATTTGAAACAAGCCAGGAAGAAACATGCTGCCTATTATAACAGGAAGGCGAAAGACAGAAATTTGGCTGTGGGAGAGAAGGTACTGCTTCTTTTGCCCGGGGAGTCAGAATAAGTTACAAATTGGATGGCAGGGTCCATATACAGTTCTAGAGAAGGTGTCTAGAACAAATTATAAGATAGATAAGAAGGGGAAAGAAAAAATCTATCATGTGAATCTCCTGAAGAAATATTTGGAAAGAGAACATCAGGAAGAGACACACTTGTTGACCTTGTCCATCGCCATGGAGATGAAAAAGGAACCACTTTCATCATTTGAATATCCATTACACCCCTGTGAGACAGCAGCACAGGTGAAAATCAGTACACATTTAACGAAAACTCAGAAAGAGAGAGTGCAACAGGTTCTAAATAATCATGCAGAGGTGTTAACAGACCGACCAGGGCATACAAACCTATTGGAATATGATATGAAATTAATAGACTCCACACCTGTCTGTATGAAACCATATTCGATTCCGTTTGCTAAGGAAAAAGCTTTGAAGGAAGAGATAGACTATCTGTTGAAGGAAGGAATTATTTCGCACAGTGAGTCTTCGTATAGTTCCGGTGTTGTACTTTTAAGGAAGCCCTCTGGAGAACATAGACTCTGTATAGATTACAGGAGACTGAATGCTATTACAGAAGGACAGGTGGATCCATTGCCGGATACAAATCAGCTGTTTGCCAGACTAAATAAAGCTAAATATTTCTCAAAAGTGGATCTGAGTAAAGGATACTATCAGATTCCAGTAAAGCCTGAGGTTAGACCATACCTAGCTTTTAGTACCTCAGAAGGACACTATGAGTTTAATAGATTGCCATTTGGATTGAAGAATGCGCCTAGTGTCTTCTCTAGAATGATGAGAAAATTATTGGATCCTCTGAATAATCCCTGTATAACAAATTTTATGGATGATATCCTTATAGCAACAGAAACATTTGAGGAACACATTGACTCTCTGAACATGCTGTTTGATCGACTTAGGGAGGCAAATTTAACAGCCCGACCAACCAAATGTTGCGTTGGATGTAAAGAATTGGAATTTTTGGGACACACAGTTTATCAGGGAAACATGACCCCTGACCCAAAGAATTTAGAGAAACTACAGAAAGCCCCGAGACCACAAACCAAGAAGGACGTGAGATCCTTTGTCTCATTATGTGGTTTCTACCAGAAGTATATCAAAAACTTTAATTCCATATGTGCACCTTTAACGGAATTGACACGTAAAGGACTTCCAGATCGCATTACATGGACACCACAATGTGAAATGACTTACCAAGAATTGAAGGAAAAGCTCACAAGTAAACCCATTTTGAAATTACCTGACTTAAGTCAAGAATTCATAGTAAGGACGGATGCAAGTAATATTGGGCTAGGTGCAACTTTACTACAGAAATCAGATGCATTGGATGGGGAATTAAGCCCAGTGGCATATGCTAGCAGAAAGTTGAATAAAGCTGAAATCAACTACTCAACTAGCGAAAAAGAATGTCTTGCAGTAATATGGGCAATAAAGAAATTCAATATTTATCTATATGGGAAGGCATTTAAGTTGCAAACTGACCACAAACCTTTATCGTTTTTAGCACAGGCTAAGCATGAGACTCTAGGTTACTCCGATGGTCTTTGCTTCTGGCTCCATATAATTTTAGCATTGAATATATATCTGGAAAAACAAATCTGGGAGCGGATTTTTTAAGCCGCCATCCGTGTGATGAGAATCACCGTAAACCCCAGAAATAATAATAAATTTCTCTATGTGTATATAGAATAAAGGACTGACATATAATGTCTGTTTTAAGAGGGGAAGTGTCATGAAATATTCTAATCCACATATATAAATTATTAGGTAAATATGAAGCCTAACAAATAAAATTAATAAAGAGAAGAGCAATGGTAAAATGACAGTGCTGTCCCAAAGAATGTACTCGAAATCCCCCTTGTTTTCTGCTTCGTCTGCAAATTGTAACGCTTTCACGTTGATAGTAAAGCTTACTGTATTATTACCCGCCTTCTTCAATGAAACGTGTGCTGTATTTCTTGGAAAAGCATTGAGACGTACTGCGTAATGACCTAAATTAACCCTAACATTAATTATACTGCGTTACCAAAACGAACGAACAGATGGACTAAAGGGATAAAAAGAGAAGGGAGAGGCAGAAAGCCGAACACTAAACCCGCTTCGCGCGATACACAATTACTACCATCACGCGTGTAAGTCTACATGCACTAATTTTTTTTCAGACGGACAGTGATAAAATACACTACCCTTTCCCAGAGTTAGGTTTATAAATCATAACAGACTCTTATTAGAAAAGACAACATTATATGGGTTTACGTTTGAACACATAACAGTACCCAGACAGCACATCTTCTAAACAGGAGAGGAGATAGAAGAAATTGCATATTTTGAACGCAGCCACGTAGCTCCTTTAAATTAGTATTTTTGGGTTCCTTAGGGTTTGCTGACAAATAATATGTAAAACGTTACGCAAATAGTCCAGGAATTAATAAATTATACCCAAAATAAAATATTGGGGGTGCCTGACAGCATAAAATCATTTCTGCTCATAAAATTTTTTTTATAACGTGTTTGAAAAAACCTTACGTTACATAAATAGCCTACCATGTAAACTCCAAATTGATTGGAGCGCAACAAATGAAAGCCTAACCACGATTGGTCGGGCTATAAATACTATCTTGGTTGTTGGGGGAGACGGGAAAAGATAACATTTTTTCAAACACTTGTCGAAACGTGGCTCATTGGCCAGTCTCGCTGATATACACACTTGGGAGCGTTAGTTCGAGACCACTAATTCAAATAAGCTTGATAAAGCGACAGTACGTTGAAGCCAGCTCACATTTTTGCTAAAATAAAAGCCTGGAACATAGGCAGAACGGAATTTGTGCCAGTTTGTGCCAGAATTCATTGCTAATCAACGTATCTGTGTTTATTTCCATGAAATTGTGGTAAGCTTGAACCATTCAGTATCTTTTAATGAAAAATTGAATGTGAATTGTTGATTTATGCCTGTATATATATGTGTAGTTCAGTGGCAAACGTGAGGTAAAGCCTATAATGCTCCAGCCTGAACAGAGGGTGTCGGAGAGAAGTAAAACGGCATGGAATGGCCAAGTAGTACACTGACACCTGGATGATGGACTAGAAAGAAATAATGCTGGAAGTGCAGAGGCGTAGTAACCATTAAGAAGGGTAATACTGGAATAAAGTATTTCAAATGAAGCTGACTGTTGGCCTAACGCTCTGAACGCAATGTTTGTGCTGTATTGTGATCAGTGTAAAAGAGAATATAAATTAGTTATGAAGTA
Organism: Oreohelix idahoensis; assembly: GCA_024509875.1. Taxonomy (NCBI): domain Eukaryota; kingdom Metazoa; phylum Mollusca; class Gastropoda; order Stylommatophora; family Oreohelicidae; genus Oreohelix; species Oreohelix idahoensis. Next base: position 495,999 of record JAMPIV010005401.1, on the reverse strand, counting down.
GAAGGTACATCCTTCTTGATTTCAGGGACAGTGGTCTTGATGGTAGTGAGCAGCACCTGGTCAGAGATTTGCTGAATCCAGAGTCGGACAGCATACTCCTTGGTCTTTTTAGCTATCAGTGAGGTGTCTCCTGAGCCCAGAGGAGAATTCGAGCAGAGGAGTCCTTTCCTGCCGCCATCACTAAAGATAAGCAGAGTTGGCCAGCTGAGCTCAACATTATGTCCCCTCATCTTGAACTGATTTTTTAAAAATTAACATTAAGAGGGGAATTTACTTGTCTTAAAATCAGGAACTGTGAACATCTACAATAATGGTCCCTAAAGACAAACTATTGAAGTCATGATGACAAATACCAACAGAGCTTGAACAAAACAAAACCAGTATTACCTCATTTTACCACTACACAATTGACACACATAGAACATTGGTAATAATATATGTCACTACAATATTCATATTAAATACATTCTGTACATAACTTGTAATTTAAATTGATTGTGATTCCTGGTTCCCTTGTAGTTGAATCAGGACACATATTCATTCATGCCAGTAATGAATACATATTGTTATTTGAAACGTTACTAGTGACTTCTTTAAGATATTCTCATAGAGTGTTATATGTATGTGAGTGTCACAGTGTTGTTAAGAGTAGTGGATTAAATTAAATTGTTTATCTGTCTGTTGTTGTGACTTACACTTCACCATACTCATACCCTAGACACATAACGTAGCATCACACTATTCCAGAATAATTCTGACTGAGATAAAGAGATATGTGGTAGCAAGTAAGGTTATCTATAATACACTACTTTTAATAGATATAGATAGCCAGCGATCTGAACCTTTTTTTTTTTTTTTTTTTGAACATACGACGCTTTTCCGCGCGTACGGTTGTTGAATGGAGAATAAAAAGGAGTGCGGACAAGAACGGCGGTTGAAGCCCAGATTTCAGAGGCGAATCATTACTACGAAATTATCTCAGTAATGTCGAGAAACAAACGCAGACATAGCCGTTCCCAGGATATTATACAACACGGGAGAAGGATCCCGATGGCCCTTCTGGAAAAACTGAGCAAATGAAGATTGAACTGTGTGACACTGAGAAAGAACGAAGCCATTGTCATCTTGTTATCGTGGCCACTGAAGACCACGCCATCTGCCTAGTCATCACCTTTGACATCTGGACTTAGAAGGACTTTGACATTCCTGTGTCATCTGATGTTACCGTGACCAGTAAAATGTGTCATCAGTTTAATTTTTCCGCATCTTCCCCTACGATATCTGGAAAGCCATCATGATGGCACGGATGCAGCATATGTTGAGGCTGCGTCTGTACCGTGCACTGGGTAGTTCCAGCGGGGGCTCTTTGAAGAGAGAAAGAGGTACTGCTCCATATCGTACAAAAGACGCATCAAAAGTGAAGAATGCAGTAAGCGACCCATAGCTTGATTGCCTGCATCAGGGTCAGCGAACCAGAGCTGACCAAGACCCTACTCCACCTCCACGTGGTGGTCCTGGAAACAGGCTGCATCACTGCAGTCTGGCTGAGGAGTATGGATCGAAGAGGGAAGGCAAACCCGGTCCCAAAAATTGCCATGCTGAAGTCGGATGTGTCAGCCAAAAGGTGCAAATACCGCAGCTTCGCTGTAAACGGACACAACGCAACCAACGTCCTTTTCAGGACGAACGAGGAAGAAGAAGAAAAAAAAAGTACAACGGTACTAATATGTGGTTGTGCATGGGACAGGCAACCTCACCATGTAAAGCAAGTTGCCACGGATACCACCGCTGCAGGAGCATGTGGCTGCTTGGTGCTGGCTTCCTGTAAGGGGGACCGGCTGCAGTGAGCGCAAATGAAAATGATGACGTTTCTTGCTCACAGTCAGAACAGCTAGACCGTCAGTTTTTATTGTTTGCTCGTTTGACCATCTCGTTGTTTCTCCGATTAAACAGCAGATTAATTATTTGGCTTGCATTTAGGAGCGATATTATACGAAAAAAGTGACTTAAATACATTAGAATTTAACGACGTGCAACAGCCATCACATAGATGTACAGTATACACTGTGAGTTGCACGCCAGGTGGTCACTGGTGGATTAAGCTTATTCAGTGGTGTGGTGCGCGAATAGTCCGTGCAGTTTAAATTTTTAGTGTTCTAAATTGTGTAAAAATTTACGGGCGCTTATTGTAAATTCGCGTCAAATGCAACACAAGTGTATGGTAGCAGAACCCAAAAACAAGAAAAGATTTCTATAAAGTCATATCAACTTGCAGTATCTAAACATTTTGACCAGTGTTTCTTCTCAGGCGCAACATGGTTCATAAATAATGCATATGCTCACATATGGGGGTGTGGGCATGGAAGAAAGGCGTTAAATCTCGGATTTGTGGCAGTTGAAAAAGCCAAAGTGGCCACACATGGAGTGGAAAGTACTTCAGTTAAGTCAGTTTTGAAAAGCGCAGGATGATAAAACTATTTACCCACGTTAACGATATTCTGGTAACCTTCAGTGATTATTGGATTAAAGGTTTAGCAGGCCGGTATGGAGTTTATGTATCTACTTTAAAAAGTATCACGAGTATGGGTTCTGGCAACTTTGTAACTTTTTCTTTCGTTTGATCCCTTTGACCCCCAAAGTAACATGGAACCATCGCTGCAGTATTCGCCTTCGCAGGAAAGCTGTGATAAAACATATTGTACGCTTTTTGCAGTTGTGATTTCTTTAGTAAGTTGTTTAACATAATGATGTTGCTAGCATATTGCATAGCCTTTCTTAGTCACCGTTTTACACTATCATTGCTTACTCACCGTGAAGGTGCCATAATCCGAGATTGACATCTGCAAGTGATTTTTGTATCTGTTGTCAGATTACGCTTGTTTGGGCAACTCATATCTTGACACTCGCGAGACGTGGAAGTTTTTTTGGAATAGTTTAAATGTCTGATTGGTGAAATACAGTCTAGGTGATCCTTGCACTGCCGCAGATGTGACATCAGATCAGTATCTTATGTTAGCCACAATAAGGATGAAGCTCAAAATATATTCAACAAAACATAGCTACAGACATGGTTCAATGTGGGATAAAAAATCGGGGAAACAAATTTACAGTCACAATATCCAACAAATATCAAGTGCTCCGACAGCTGGAAGATGTAGCAGGTACAGATATCTGCGCCTTCAAGCTGCGAAAGCCCCAAGGCAAGACAGTATGCCATCATAATCTGAAAGGTACAGTCCCCGGGGTTGGACAAAACCTCTTCCCAGCGTAGTGTCTTGATGAAACATCAAATTATGCGTGGATCTGTGAATCGTTTAGTACAGAATGAAAATGCCTAAATAATTCAATTAACGCTGAATAATTACTGTCACTGTTTGATTTATTTGTTTTGTAAACTTATGGTGGATATTAAACTACAACAACAAAAACTTTAATGTAAAAAAATTACCTTCAAGTCTCTCTTCAGTCGTTGGTTGTCTCAAAGACTCGATCCCTTGCTACCTATTCCGACCCCGCCTTGAATTTAAGAAAAACCACAAATTGACAAACAGGACTAATGAAAAATGTGAATCCATATTGTTCATCTGATGGAGACTAGTAGCCGCTTGGAATATTAAAAGAGCCACTGCTTATTTAAATCCATTTAAATGGTTCCTAATCTTTCATCTCCCAATAGAGTATAGATCTTCAGCCAACTCTCCCCAGGCTTTCTTGTATTTGTAAAGCCATCATGCTTTCGTACTTCCTGTCATGCAGACACTGGCATGCACAGCTGTTGTAAACACACCTGCATTTAGTTATTAAAAAAAAAAGGGAGCTGCGCTAGTGTAATGGTTACCATACTGCGCTAGCGATCGGGTGATCCAGGTTCAAGCCCGGGCGAGGACATTTGAACGAGTGTCGTCGACCAGGGACTGGTGGCTCCTGAGCCGACCCAGTTCTAATGGGTACCCTCAGAAGACGGCGAGTATCTGCCTGAATGGCGAGTGGACACCTGTCAGTGTACAGGTAAACAAGGGATACTCACGTAAAAATCAGTCTCAGGTTAGATATACTAACCAGAGATTCTTGCCTCAGAAGAGTTCAGGACCACCACTGATGTAAGACAAGGTGATATCCTATCACCTTATCTTTTCATACTCCTCATAGACGATGTCATCAAGGCATGTAAGGAGAGAACAAGAAAAGAGAACAGGTCCTGGAGCAGGTCAACCACTTTAAATACCTAGGAGCTATTATAGACCGAAAGGGAGGCATCAAAGAAGAGTTGGCCACTCGAAAAGCAGCAGCTGGGAGACTTTTTCAGGCCATAAATCGAGGATTCCTCAGCAAGAGAGAGGTTGGTAAGAAAACGAAGATGGCTGTATACCAGTCTTGACATATGGATGCGAGTCATGGGCAATGACTACAACCCACAAAAGCCAGATCCAAACCTCAGAAATGAGGTATCTGAGGAAGGTGGTTGAAGTAACAAGAAGAGACATGATCCGCAACCAGACAATACGTCAAGGTCTTAAATCCCACCCCCTGCAGACCCAAGTAGAACAGTACCAACTAAGATAGTTTGGCCATGTCTGCAGAATGGGAGAAGATCGGCTACCACAACAAGCATGGGAAACAAGTAACCAGGGATCCAGACCCCAGGATGAGTATTTCTCTGTGCGATATGGCATCTTCCAGAAGGCCTAAAACATATAAAAGGAACCGCAATGTTTTGTCAATTGAAATGAAAACAGAAATTATCAAGAGACTAGGAAAAGGTGAAACTGTGTCTTCACTTGCGAGGATTTTCAATGTTGGGAAAGCTACCGTCTCTGACATCAAAAGTAACAAGGATAAAATTATGAGTTTTGCATCGAAATTGGATAGTGAAAATGGGTCGAAGAAACGTAAACCATGAGAAATGAGAAAGATTTGAATTGGAAGAGGCTTTGTATATATGGTTTGTGCAAAGAAGAAGCAAAGGGGAAACTATCTCTGGCTCTCTATTGTGTGAAAAGGCACTTTAGTTCAACAATCAACTTGACTGTCCTCCTGACTTTAAGGCTAGCCAGGGATGATGGTTAAGAAACTTTAAATCTCGTCATGGCATACGAGAATTGGAGATTCAAGGGGAATCTTTATCTAGCGATGCAACTGCCGCTGAAAATTTTAAAGAAACATTCTTGGCTTTTTTGGAAGAAGAAGGTTATTCACTCGATGATGTGTATAATGCCGATGAGACTGGCTTATACTGGAAATCATTGCCTCAAAAATCACTTGCATCTCAGCGCGAAACAGCTTCCCCTGTGTTTAAAAAGTGCAAAGAGAGAGTAACAATTGTGGTAGCCGCGAATGCCAGTGGAAGTCATCGTTTACCAGTGCTAATGATCGGTAAAGCCAAAAAACCACGTTGTTTAAAGAATGTGACATGTCTCCCATTGTGCTACAAAGCACAGAAGAGTGCTTGGATGAATAGTGAAATATTTCTTGATTGGTATACAAATCAGTTCATCCCAAATGTGAAGAGGTTGAGAGAACAAGAAAAGAAAACTGGAAAAGTAATTCTTCTACTGGACAATGCACCATCTCATCCAGAGACGGATACATTGAATGCAGTTGATGCAAATTTTAAAGTAATTTTTCTTCCTCCCACTGTAACAGCACTGATTCAACCAATGGATCAGGGTGTTATAGCAAAGCTTAAAAAGATGTACAAGAAGGAAGTCATGCGTCGTTTATTGTTGGCTGAAGATGAAGAAAGTGTGGTGACGTTTTCCAAAAAGCTTAATCTCAAAGACTGCTGATATATGTTAGCTGATGCTTGGACCACCCTGTCACAAGATAATCTCAACAAGGCTTGGAATAGATTGCTTGGGAAAAAAGGAGGAAATGAAACTACTGTAGTGGACACAAATGATGATTGTATAAATGAAGTTGTGGAACTGTCTCAAGCAATGCCCGGATTTTCGGCCTGTGACAAAGATGATGCACACATGTGGCTAGAAGATGATAATGATTCTGGTTTTCAGTTTTTGAATGACGAAGAAATTTTGTCTTTTGTGCAAGAAGAAAACCAAATACATGTAGTGACCGATGATGAAGACATCTCAGAAGTACATGATGTACTTGTAGATTATGAAGAAAACCCAAAACGTCGACCAAGTCCTGAAGAGGCCTTTATAGCACTAGAAACAGCGATGGCTTGGTACGAGCGAGAAGATGACAGCTGTGCTACACAGCTTCTGCTGTTGAAGAGAATGCGGGACTTAGCAGTCAAAAGGAGACTATCCAGTTTGGTGCAAAAGAGGATTCCTCATTATTTTAAATAGTGGGTTACATCTGTACAAGTACATGTATACGTAAGTTGCGCCTGGTTTTGAATCATTTGTAATGTTATTTTGAAAACATTTCTCTTTCTTAAAAAAAATAATTAATACAAGTAGTACATGCACTGCAGTGTAATGAAAGATTTTGGTGATACAGTGATCTAATACAGTGTGGGTATTATTATTACAGTACAAGTAAATATGTTTTATAGTGTAATTTCCTTGTGATGGTTAATTATTTTTAGAAATATGTGTACATGTAACTTGATACATTATGTAATCCAATTATCCGAACATTTGATTATCCGAACGATGCTTGGTCCCATGGGGTTCGGATAAATGGAGTTCTACTGTATCGAAATTTGACAGTTATCATCTTGCTCAGTGTTGCATTCAGCAGAAACAACGAGCTCTTTGTTCAGGCAGGTTCTGGACTTCTCTCTCAGTCTTCCATTTGGATTTTCTTTCATTCTGGTATCATTAAGTTCTTGTTAGTAATCTTATAGTGCACATTACATGTAGATCTGTAGGTGATGGAAGGGAAAGAGAACACATTTTAAAGGTAGAAATATTCCGGGCTGGCCCTCTGTCGCTGGCATTTAAAAGTGGTTTGTGGCAGGAAAGCCTCTTCTCTCCATTTCTTGTTTCAACTAATCAGATGCAAGACAAAATGAAAATACTCGATGAGAGGTCCAAGCGATGAGAGGTCCAGGCGATGAGAGGTCCAAGCGATGAGAGGTCCAAGCGATGAGAGTTCCAAGCGATGAGAGGTCCAAGCAAGTGGGTTTGAAAATACACAAAGAAAAGACAAAGATAATAAGAATAAATGCAAGAAATAAAAACAAGATTGAACTTGAAGAAACACCACTACAAGATGTAGAATCTTACACATATCTTGGCAGCAATTTAGACAAAGTTGGAGGGACAGACAGTGATATCCAAATAAGAATACAAAAAGCAAGAGGAGCTTTCATTGCATTGGGAAATATAAGAAGATCAAGAGAAATCAAGTTCAACACTAAAATAAGAATAAGAATCTTCAACTCAGATGTGTCAAGTCAGTTCTATTGTATGGCTCTGAAACATGGAGAACAGAAAAAAAAACAACAATCAAAAAGCTACAGACTTTCATAGATGGATGCTTGCATAGAATAGAAGGATTGAAATGGTATGACAAGACCACCAATGTGCAACTGGTGACAAGAACCAGTGGAACTAGAGATGAGAAGAAGACGATGGTGATGGTTAGGACACACACTGAGGAAACCTGTGGATAGCATTACAAAGTAGTACTTGTTCTGGAGCCCCCAGGGTAAGAGAGGCAGAGGTAGACCAAAAAACACACGGAGAAGAGAACTGGAGACAGAAGTGAAAGTGATGAGGAAAACTTGGAAAGAGCTTGAGCTGATGGCATGTGACAGGAGGACTTGGCATATGTTAGTTGAAGCCTATACTCCTTGGGGAGCTAAAAGGTATTGACCGTAGATCACAGTGGATGATTAGATAGATCTGTAGGGAATGGAGATGAAAGAAAAAGAATTTTAAATCTAGAGAAATTTAGCACTAGCCCTCCCCAGCTCCATTTAAAAGTGCGGTATTCCCAGGATTATAGGTAAAGGTAGTCCAAAAGCAGATGCTACCATAGGGGAGTAAAGTGTTAGAGACTTTACTATACTAGTTGCAGTATCGAGAGGTGAGGTGACCAGTCCCTTCCTCACTGTCTTTTTCTTCCCTAACGCAAGGGCAAAGTCAGTGTACCCATTTACAACTTGGTAGACTGGAGCATGTTGGTACAGTGAACCAAACCTGGCACCTTTCCTGCAGAGATTAGCCACTTCATGAATCTGACACATTCCCAGGATTAAACTTACTTATTCTAGCATTTACATTTAAAACTCACGAGCTATTTTACAAAAAATCACTTTAATCGCGACTTGTATGAGGGGAACATGATTATTTTCTTTAAGTGAAGTTAACTTTCGGTAAAATATCTTTTAGTATGCATTTTCTACCATTCTGTAGATGGAAGGAGATTGTCCAGCAGAAACAAAACTTACAAATAGGCTGCACTTATTCCTAACTCCAAATATCCTGAAACCAGAACGTGAAACTCCAAATACTCTGAAACCAGACATTATACTCCAAATACCCTGAAACCAGACATGATACTCCAAATACGCTGAAACCAGACATGATACGCCAAATACCATGAAACTAGACATGAAACTCCAAATACCCTGAAACCAGATATGATACTCCGAATACCCTGAAACCAGACATGATACGCCAAATACCCTGAAACCAGACATGATACGCCAAATCCCTGAAACCAGACATGACCAACCAAATACTCTGAAACCAGACACGATACTCCACATACTGTAAAACCAGACATTACTTTGTCAAGGTAGATCTTTAAAGAGCTCTGTGTTTCTAAAGTAGATCTCCACAGCTCCTGGGTTGCTGTGGTGGGTTTAGATGTTAAGAAGAATGGTGTGCATATAATTGTACTTGAGTGAGATTAACTGTGAAGGTCTCTGAGGTAAACAATGGACAGCTGTGTTACATAGTACCTTTCTTGTTACCACCCTACAATCTCACTCTAAGTTATATTTTTATTGACTAGCGTGACTGAAAGCTACATAAAGTGTCTAGGGTATTGTAAGAGTGTTGTTAAAGAATCTCAATACAAAAACATATATAAACATGTATTAACTACTATGATAAACTCAACTAACTCCAGCTGTTAAATTTTATATTTAAAATTTCTTTTGTAAACTTTATTGGTCCTGAGCCTAAAGTTGTTTTGGTCAGGACTACAGTTCAATGATAATCAATTTAGATGGATAGATATATTTACAAATATATATAAAGATATTTACATACAACAGACAATATGTCCATAGTACATTGTTACAAATTCTCAAGTTGATATTAATTACTCTATTTAACTATAATACCAGCAGGTGCCAGAGACTCTTAGAAATAGTGCTGAATTTCTCTTATCATCGAGTACCAGCACCAGACAAGTGCCAGCAGGAACCCCTGTCAATGCAAGTTACGGTTCTGTCTTAATATCAAACTAATTCCTCCTAATTTACATGTAAACATACATTCAATACAAAAGAACATGGTCAGCTCTCTCTGACAACCCTGCTTCTCCACTTTAATTTGGTGGAATAAATTGTACCAGTTTTCTTTTCTCTTCCCTAATGGATGCTACGCCTCTGTCATTCCTGCAGTAATCTTTTCCATGCAATAAGATAGGTGTAATGTTCCTGTATGACCATCATATATGTATAGTCCTGTAGTTCTAAACTTCTTGGATGGCCCATTATATGATGTATCAACATCTAGGCCATGCCTAAGTCTGCTATGGAACCATTTAATTACAATCTTTTTCCATGGCCTTTTCTTATACACAACCTTTTTTAATTAAAAAGTCAATAAAATCAACCTTACCACATATCAAGGAAATATAAACAAGTAACGATGAATTAGGCAATCGAATATGGCACACTTTCATCACCGCCTCTGTTCAGACTGCTTTCTGTTGTTAGTTATTTTAAAACAAAGCACAAGTCTGCTCATCGCTTCTTGCTCCTCTGAATATTTTGAAAAAAATGGCAGCGAGCAGCTTACTATTTCGTTAAAGTAAAAGGCTTTGGCCAATGAGACCAAGCATCTCTTTATTTTTTGAATGAAACTTTAAAAAAAAAAAAAAAAAAATCTCAAACCACTATGCGTTACTACTACCAACTAGATTTGTATATTTAGGTTAGCCAATAATATTTCGGCTTCCTTCAAATTTCATCCAATCCACTTCATCGTACTATCTTAGCCTTTCTTTCACCTAATTTTGTCCCCAAAAAATATGCTATCCAATCTAAGCAGATATGACTTGACCTGACAGTATCTCCGATTCTCTATGTATTATTACCAATATTTGATTATCTAATGGATTATTTAGATAACTAACTACATTTTCTTGCTCAGCAAGTCTTCAGGTACACGAATATATGATTTTTATGGGGCTAAGTGGCTTGGTTCAAAATTCTATCTTTTTTTCTATGTTAGTTGTTTATTTTTAAACTACCTCCTGTTCAATTCTTTTTCCATGTACTTTCAAGCTAATTACGAGAGTCTCTCGTAACACGTCTAGAATTACGTCATTCGCAATAAGAGCTAAGCGTGTTTTCATGACCGTAGTGTCCACATTTTCTAACGTTTTCCTCGTATTCTGAAAACCGCCTAAGAACAAGGCTAGCAAGTTGGTTTTATTTTTAGAAACAATGTGAGACGTGATTTGCGTTGGGTTATCTATCCGTTCTCCTCCCTTCCACAATGTATTCTAGGCAAATACTTCATTTGAACTTGGAAAGTGGTACGTTTATCTCAAGGTTGAATTTGAAAAATAGGGTACCCTTTTTGGTTCGGCCAATGCGTTATCAAATAATACGCTGAAGGCGTAGGCGACGACTATGATTCTCGCCGAAAATTTTTAGTATTATCCTATCTTTGACTTTATGCACTATATTGTTATATGTTAATTTAGATATTGTATTTAGAAGTTCACCACAGTTGCCTACAGCTGCTTTCCTTAGTGTGTGTCCAATCCATCTCACCTCTGGTTTCTTATACAACTCTTGTTGTAGTCTAATCTGTTGACTCTTATTTGGTTATGTCACATGGATCTTTACTTCTTTTTACTGACAAACAGTTTGCAAGCCCTTCATTAGCATCTGTTCATCTTCTTTCTGTTTTTTTTAATCTTTAACCCCTGACTGACAAAGCAGCCAGTGGACGTCATGCCTAGTGGCTATCTTGTAGGATAGCCACAAACTGTCCCCATTTTGCTCGGTCGGTGGCTATTTTTCGTGCTGTGCCCCAACTGTGGTTCATGCTTTGCGTCTCAGTCTCCACTGTTCTCCGCTAGATTGTCCATCTGTTTATGCATGAATGTATTCTGGTCGGTCTAGCCTGTAGCATTCTCCATGTTTCTGTGCATGCATCAAATGAGCATTAACATTTATGTAAACATTTATAATTGTAGTTGTTGTGTTGTGTTGTGCACCTCATGGTAGAAGGGGAACGACTAAGTAAGTAAGTAAGTTGTTGTGTTGTGGAGACTCTCACAGTTTTCTGGTCGTTGATCTGTTCATACCAGTATGATAAGTGAGTTTCTAAATTTATTTCACATACAAAACAGTTTTGGAATCACTTATTTAGGCTGTGAATTGTAAATGATTGCAGAGTCCAGTTCATTCTTCTATTGGCTGGAAAGTTACTTCAAATGTTTTTTTAAAGCCCAGTTCATCAACATCATTCCTATTGGCAATGATGGTTTATGTAGTAGTTGTGTTGTATCATAAGCTTGCCTGCCCCATGCACAACCATTTGATTAGTCACCTTGTACCACATGCACAACCATTTGATTAGTCACCTTGTACCACATGCACAACCATTTGATTAGTCACCTTGTACCACATGCACAACCATTTGATTAAGTCACCTTGTACCGCATGTCTGAGCATGCAGTAGTCCTATTCTTTATTTGTCTCACCAGTGACACCCCCCCCCCCCTTCATTTTTGCTATATGTTAGCATTTATATCTACGATGATTTTCTTACATGTGTCACAGCTTGTTTTTAAAAAAAGCAATTAGTGCAAGATGCCTTAGTCATATGTCCAATAATAAGGTCAGCGGGCTTAGTCATTGTAAAGGTGCCAAATTTTATTTGCCATGTGACCATGATGTGAGTGAAAGTGCAACTTGTTTTGAAGTTATGTACTACAAGTTACATTTTTTTTTCAACCATAAGGCGCGCTCTAGAAGCAAAAGAAATAATTAAGATTAATAGTCTCTAAATAAATATTGGTGGTATTTATAATGACCCTGTAATAGCTTATGTTAATGTTAATCATAATCGACGTCATTGCACTCCGGGCAAACCCTTAGGTGCTCAGTCTCCCTCAGCAAATGTCAAAGGGTATGAATGCTAATTGTTCCTGTTGCACACTGGTTGTATACATGGCAGATGCGTCCTCTCATAGGTCCATCCCTGCTGGTCTTACGTTTGATGCCAAATTCCAGCAGTCTTAGCCTTGATGATTCATCGATTGCAGTGTCATTCTCTAATAGATGAACATGAATTGCCCTCAGTATTTCTTCCTTATCCATGGCCAATGCATCTTTCATGGGTGCTTTTGAAGCTAGTCTGTCAGCTCTTTCATTGCCACGTACCCCGGCATGACCAGGACAGTAGATCCAAATCAGTTCTTGAAGATTCAATGCTTCTATGGAGGTTTTCCATTGATGTCAAAGCCAACCATTTTGGACCTTTCGAAGCATGGATTGTGAGTCTGATACAATAACTGCCTTTGTTAATAAAGTCTCAGACAGCCATCTTAAGGCAGCAGTAACTGCCTCTACCTCCATTCTCATGCTGGAGGTTTTTATCATGTAAGCCCCACTATGTTCAGCGACGGTTCTGCTCTTTACTCTAGCAGAGAAGCCCCACCCTGATTTACAGCTGGATAGCAGTTGTTTTGCATAATAAGCTTGCCTCCCCCACCTCTCGAGGCTGGACCAAGCTTATACATCGTAGTTCCCTGTATTTATAATGACCTTGTAATAGCTTAAACATTGTAATTCCCTGTATATATAATGACCCTGTAATAATACATAGTAGTTCCCTGTATTTATAATGACCATGTACTAGCTTATACATTGTAGTTCCCTGTATTTATAATGACCATGTAATAGTTTATACATCTTAGTTCCCAGTATTTATAATGACCCTGTAATAGTTTATGGCTAAAAAAGGCTGTTCTTGCCTTATTCATTCTGGAAGTCCTCTCAATACAGCACAAGCACAAAATTAAGATTATGTCAGAGCTGTGTGCTTTCTGTGCTTCTCTATGGTGCGGAATGCTGGAGAGTTACAGAGAAGGAAATGTCAAAATTGTCCTCTTTTCACACAACATGCCTAAGAAAAATTCACTGAATCTTTTGGCCAAATACCATCACCAACCAAGATCTGCTTACTCGGAGCAAGCAAGAGGACATGCACACCATCATAGCTGGCAGACGCTGGAGCTGGGTTGGCCATGTCCTCAGAAGAGACCCCGATGCCATCACAGGAACAGCTATGCTTTGGACCCCTGAAGGAAAACGAAAGAGAGGCCGACCAAAAACAACCTGGCGGAGGACTGTGGAGGCTGAGATGCAAAGAAGGATGGCCGCCGACCGAGCAAAGTGGAATCAATTTGTTGTTGCCCTACAAGACACCACTAGGCGTGATGGCCACTGACTGCTTTGACGGTCGGCAGCTAAGGATCAAAGAAAGAAGAATAGTTTATACATCTTAGTTCCCAGTATTTATAATGACCCTGTAATAGTTTATACATCTTAGTTCCCTGTATTTATAATGACCCTGTAACAGTTCATCATCATTTCCTTTTTCACTCCTTAAGGAGCGTGAGGGCGATCCCTGCAGCTGTGGTTTTAAAAAAAAATAGAAATTTGCTTTACATAATGATGTTGCCAAGCCCCGTGCACAAACCTATAGGTCTCATGTTAGTTGCCTTGTATGACATACATGGGGGAATGGTAGTCCTGTTGTTTCTAAACGCTTCAGAGACCAATAAGGAAATTCAAGGGGCACTACACACTGTTATAGGGTCATTAATACGTCATAAATCTGTACAGTCTGACACTTGGTTTTACAATTATTAAAGTTTTATCGTCATAATTCAACCTTATCATGGTAGATAGTAGTTTGGAACTTATTTCCAGGAAAATAAAATTTGGCTTTTTAACACAAATGTAAAGTCCGTACATCTGTATAGTTCAGAAATGTGGCTATCATCAAGAATATTACATCCAAATTACAAACATTCAACCAACAGTCCCTGTGTTGCACATGGAACAAGAAGGATTGATGAAATGTTAATAAAAAATTGGCAGAACCTTGCTTAATTTTCAAGCTGGCTGTATCTAATGGTAGCGCAGTGTTCCACAAAAAACAGAAAGGAGTGATAATAATAATGTAACGGTGGTATCCATTCTAATCTGCAGAGACTGTGGTGGAGAGTCTTGTTTTAATGTACGTGAACAATGGAGCTAATAAAAAACTTAATCAGCCCCCGTGCAAGGAGAAAGAAACTGGAGCTGGCTGGAGGGGATACAGGGGGCAACATTGTCTCATCGTCTGGTCCAAAAACCTTTGGTCTTCCCCTGGATCAGCTTATGGCAAGGGCTCCCCCAAGTGCAACTATGGCTTTTCTAGGAGTTTGGTACTTCAGTTTTTTTTTTTATTAGGGCTTATTAAATTCCTTCTGTTTTAGTCCAATGTTTATGTTTATTCTGTCACAGAGGCGTTATACATAGACAAAACTAGAGTTATTCATGCATTACATTATAGTTTTGTTTTTAATTAATGGCAAAAAAATGGTAATAGTTAGCATACATGTTGTCTTTAACTAGATAATATATTCACTTGTTGCAACTTGTTAACTGGCAACCGCTGCAATACTGTTAACACATCAGTGAAAGGTTAACAGTTGCTGCATTGTATAGAGTAGATGGAACATGTGTTAATGTTAATTTATCACTTGAATTAATACGAGATATTAAAGATAAGTGTTTGCTCTGCAGGTCTTGACAATGTAGGATTGTTCCGAGTGAGTGGTAGCGTGAGGGTGGTTGAGAGGATGCGCATGCAGTTTGAGCTGATGGGGGATGTGAACCTAGAGGAGGAGAATGACATTGCTGCCACAGCAGGACTGCTTCGGGTCTTTTTGCGAGATCTGCCTGACACTCTTGTTCCAGCAAGGCTGACCAGAAAATTTTTCTTTGTGGTGCAAGGTAAACAAAGGCTAGAATTTGATTTTCAGTGTCAGATTCTGTGTATGTGATATCTGGGGACTAAACAAACATGTCACTGTAAATATTTATCTGTTAAAAATTTGTTTATTTAATCTTAGGGATAGGAGCTAGTCAGCTACGGTCCAAAAGTCTTGTCACCCCTGGTTATTGCTTTCTGTGAAAGATACCAGACAACAGAACTATTGATGAAAGCCTGAAATTTTCAGTGATTCATATCGGCTTGCATAGGAGCACAGGCCTTCAGCAAATTCAAACGCCAAGCCCTCCTGTCGTCTGCCAACAAGGTCTTTCCATTGTTTATCTATCCCTTTCATTTCTGTCTCCAGTTCTCTTCTCTATGTCTCCGTCTGCCTCTCCTACCCTTGAGAGTTATCTTAACCAAAATCAACATAGCTGTGTTGTACATAATGTCACACAGGAGATGGCAGAAAATCATGTCTTTTGTGTTGGTGCTTGTACTAACCTTTTGGACTATTAAATGGCACTTACTGATAGATTTGATTATGTACACACACACACACACATTCATCTTCTTCACCCCAGGGATTTCGAGTTTTCACTCTTTTACCCTTGTGGCATATAGGTATGTTGTTGGGCTTTCTTGCAAACCCCTAAGGACTTCTCCAACTCAGCAGGCGCAGCTGGTGGAGGTCACATTAGACCCACTAATTGGTGGGTGTGCAGTGCCACAAGAATGATGGTCCTCTACCCTACTAGGGCAGGGGTCGGGAACCTTTCCTTGACAAAGAGCCAAATATTTAATTTTGTCTCCATTTTAACAAATTGAGTAGCCGCTTGAAAAAAAATCACATGGTATCCCTCATTCACTAAGAGTTAAGTAGTAGAGAGCCGCAGGAATGGCTCAAAGAGCCACATGCGGCTCATGAGCTGCGGGTTCCTGACCCCTGTACTAGTGGGTCAATATATATATATATATCTAAACAATTAAATTCAAGTTATTTACCAATAATCTTATAAACCAAAAAAAAAAAAAAAAACACGGGCAGCAGACTTTTGGACCACCTTGTAGGTGGTTTTTCAGTGTAATTTCCTGTAATTTCATATATAATCTAGCCTATCAAATTTCTGTGATAATTCTTCTAATATAGAACTTTCTGTTCTGTTTGCATCCATTCTTCTAATATAGAACTTTCTGTTCTGTTTGCATCCTCTGGCTCTTGGTTCCCTATATTTGTCGTAGTATTTCAAGTTTATGGGAACTAAATAAGCGATGATAGGTGGAATTTTCTGTTGTCATACTTATTATTTTTCATGTTAATATCCTTTTCCATCTATAATCTTATGGCATCTTTTAAACAGAGGTTAGCTCTTTCAATAACTCACAGCCTGATAGCTTTCTTTGTCTTTGTAAAGATTCACAACTTGACAAAGACACTGTGATAACTGAGGTGAAGAAAGCACTCAGCCTGCTCCCAGAGGAGAACTTCAACCTGCTTAAGTACATCTCATCCTTGTTGGTGGTTGTAGCAGAAAATGAAGCCGATAACAAGATGTCTGCTATGTCATTGGCCATCTTATTCGGACCTAATGTGTTCAGGTGGGTGTGTATGCGCTAGATATTGTCTTATGAGATGTAACAGAAAGAGGGAACAAAAATAATTTTTACTGAATGACAAGGTCACAGCAGCCTGCTTATCTTTGAATCCAGAATTTTTAATAAAGAGCTTTTCTGCAGTAGTGCCTTATAAATTAGCACATTTTTGTCAGAACAGCATTATTAGGAACCACTGTTTTATCAGTTCAATGTGACCGCGAGCCATTTGTTATTAAAGCACAGTATAACCAAAGGGGCTATTTATTTTTTAAAAGCCAGTCAATAGTAGGAGTTTTTATCAGGATGGCCTAAACTTAAGGGTAAAAACTTTTTTTTAAAAATTCACAACCGTTTAACTGTAAATACCATTGTTTTTTTTTTACCACGACAATACAATCTTGGGAACTGATTTGTGAGAGTAGCATAACCGATATCTTCAGATTTGAAGATAAACCTGTTATGTATTCTCATATTGTTTTGCTAAAGTTATTTTTGAGGCTTAAATTATGTACAGGACGGGGTGGCTGGTCCCATGCCTAACCTTCCTTAGTTGCTTCTTATTAATTGCATGCTCCCCTTTACGGGTACATATATGTCACACATTGAGGAAACCGGTTTATGGCATTACAAGTCAGTCCTTGTTCTGGAATCCCTAGGGTAAATAAAAGCCAAGGTGGGCCGCTATAACACACGGAGAAGAGACATGGAGACTGAAATGAAAATGATGAGGAAGACCTGGAAAAGTCTAGATAGACCAGGAGCTGATGGCAACGGACAGGAAGACGTGGCATAAGTTTGTTGAAGGCCTATGCTCCTTGGGGAGTTGAAGGATGATTATGATGCATCCTCATGTTTTATTGGAGTGATCATGGACACAGCCATAGGAATTGTATAAATGTAGCGTGGAGCCCTGTGAATATGGATGGCTGTGCCCTAGGCTGCAACTTGATCCTGTAAAGGGCCAGCAGTGACTGTGGTCAATATCTTTATTTATTGGTTTTTGGTTTGGTTTTGTGACCTTCTTCATTGCACACAGACAACTCCATCAGGGCTCTGATCTCCTCCCTTAGATCGCATAAGTTGGATCTCAGCACAACGTAGCACCGACTTGGATCCCAATGTGTATATCCAGGAATCACACATTCTATAAGTATTTTTGTGGTGGTTAGGTTTCCTAATTTTTTTAATATTGCCAGGGCAGCGACCATATGCCCTACTCTTTATGATTTCCGACGGGATTTTTAACGTGGGCAACTTGCACACAGGACCTCCTATTTTTTTTACCCTTGTCTGAGAAGGCTAGGCATCCGATCTCACTGCCCAGGAGATCAGTGGGGAGTATGACATCATTAGGACCACTGGTTCTGGGAAAAACATTTCCATAAATTATGGGAAGCAAACCCAGTACCTTTAAAATTAGAGGCAGGCGCCATACCTCTTTGCCACTCCGACCCCCTATTTATTGGTTAATATATGTTAAATCAGGAGCATCAGTAGGCAGAGTGCCCCGTGTAGTTCCGTGGGGGAGGGGGGGGTCGGTCTCTGATGAGCCATAGAAAGAACAGGCCTACTGCACTTTAAGAGATGTCGTAAAGGGGTGACTAATGTGAGGTTGTGCATGAAGCAGGAGACGTCATTATGTAAAATAAATTGCCAGAGAAACCACCACCAATCCACAGGGAAAGAGAGGCAGAGGTAGACCAAAAAACACATGGAGAAGAGAACTGGATACAGAGGTGAAAATGATGAGGAAAACATGGAAAGAATTTGAGTGGATGGCATGGGACAGGAGGACTTGACATGTGTTTGTTGAAGGCCTATGCTCCTTGGGGAGCTAAAGGGTATTGATTGATTGATTGAAATCACCACTGCAAGAGCATGTGAATACTTGAGGGGACTAGCCACAGTGGGTGGCTCAATACTCCATAAGGAGAGTGCAAAGGAATAAGATGATGAAGACTGTTATTGGAATATGGCAGAAGGTAGAAGTTGATTCTGTTGTTATTTTTATATAAAATGCTTTCATTATATCACATTTTTATGATGTATAAAATGTATATTATACATATTTTTATTACTCAAAAAATGTACATTTATGGTTTTGCCAAACAGCATCAGTAGGAAGATGAGATTTCTTCATCTTCTTCCTCGTTCGTCCTGAAAAGGACGTTGGTTGCGTTGTGTCCGTTTACAGCGAGGCTGCGATATTTGCACCTTTTGGCTGACACATCCGACTTCAGCATGGCAATTTTTGGGACCGGGTTTGCCTTCCCAGTTCGATCCTTACTCTCTCAGCCAGACTGCAGTGATGCAGCCGGTTTCCAGGACCACCACTTGGAGGTGGAGTAGGGTCTTGGTCAGCTCTGGTTTGCTGACCCTGACGCAAGCAGTCAAGCTATGGGTCGCTGACTGCATTCATCTCTCTTGCTGTGTCTTCAACCCCGAAGATGACATTTGAAAGTGATTCTCCTTGTCCTTCTTGGATCCTTAGCCCCCTGGCTGACAAAGCAGTCCGTTGCTATCACACATAGTGGCGTCTTGTAGGGCAGCAACAAACTGTCCCCATTTTGCTCGGTCTGTGGCCATCCTTCGTGCTTAGCCCCCCAACTCTGGTTCATTTGAAAGTCATGACCCACCTATTCCACTTTTGAGGGATCTTGAAGCTTTTAAAGACAAGAATGGTTGCTTGCCAGGGAACACTTCTGATGATCACATTATCTGCTGTTGCTGTTTGCAAAAAAAGTTTCCTATTATCATAGGAAAACATTTCCCAGACTATTTCTCCTTGTTTATCTTGTATAATAGCATCATGTCATATGTAATTCCTTCTCATTAATTATGAATCTTATTAATTGTTAATGCTTTTCAAAAGGGGTAATACTTGCTTAAAAGCAGTACGTGTACTCTTCTGTTTTATTCCGCCGGCGTTGTGTCCTAGTGTTTAAAAGTTCTTTCAAGTGGCGTTTCTACGTGAGAAATATAGTCAGTCATTGTTATCATTATTTCCCTTGTCATGCCATAAAGAGCCACCACTGGCAGTTGTTTCCCTTGCAGGAAGTCTGTACCAAAGCATTCATGTGCTTCTTGTAGCTGTGGTTTCTGTAGCAATTTATTTTATGTGATCAAATTGGTAGCCCCCCATGCACATCCTCATATAAGGCACATCTTACGGTATGGCTGTGGGAGCATTTGTACTATTGTGTCATTTGTACTATTGTGTCATTTGTACTATTGTGTCATTTGTACTATTGTGTCTTTGCTTCCTCAGAGACCCCCTGGGGACCAACACTGGGCATGTCATGCTTCTGTTTTATTATGAACATCTTAAAAATTCAGAAATTACACATGGTTGGGTGCTAAAAAAAAAAAAAAAAAACTTGGCATGAAATGTTAAGTCTGTGGTCAGGCTATAGAACAGACTTGTCTCACCTTTGATGTTATGATTTGCAGGTATGAGCTGACCTCGGGTATGGGCGGGCTTAGAGATATGGACAGCAGTAAAGATGCCATGCACTTATTTATCTCGGAATATAGCACGTTGTTTGCAGAGGAAGGTGACCTTGCCCCAAAAGAATTCTGGGTAACCTACCTGTTGTTTTTGTTTGTTTAGCTTTAATACAGTAAAACCCTGCAGTAACACGATAATTGGGGTTTAAAAAAAAAACGAGATTGCGCTAAATGCTGGGTTGCATCTTTGCTGCCAATGAAAATTTAGACAGCTGGTTCAAGTTTTTGTGGGAAAAAAAGCAATGGTTGGTATATAATTATTGCATAATCATTCATTCCCCAAATTGCTCCTTTTGGAGCATGGAGTCACCACTGAAACTGGCCACCTGGCAAGAAGCCTGCATCAAAGCATTTATGTACTCTTGAAGTAGCAGTATGTTTTGTATTATGAGGTTGCCAACCTCTCGCACTACCTTATTTTAGGCTCCTCTTAAGACATGTCTGAGGAAAGAGTAGCCCTCTTCTTTCTTATTACTTTTTTTTTATAAAATAAAATATTTTGGCGAGGGGTGTCTGTTGCGTTATATATATATATATATATATATTGTTATTTGTAGTTGGAAGAACTGATGAAATATGTGCAAATGAGCGATCGTGCTGTGTTGTCGAATGGTTTGGGTGATCAAGAAGATGATTATTATTCATTAGCTTCAAACGCCTGGTTTGGGTCCACAATTATAAACATATTTATTTGCTTCAGACAATTCCACAATTCAGCGTACATGGCATCTTATTAATACATGCATAACAATGCGTCTCCTACTGTCCTTTACGTATCGTCACATACTCTGGCCTATATACTGATGATGTCGGCATCTGAACCATCCAAGTAGCGATAACCAAAAGTATGGAGATAAATATTATGTTTGATAGCTCCCGAAAAACAGAGACTCCTCTGATAAATTATTCTTGAACTAGTATACTTGCGTTCAACATCAATAAATTACTTGTGGTGACCTTCGTACACCAAAGCCACGTAGGAGAATATCATAAACTTCAATTCGCATGGGAGCGAAATATATCACGTCTTGCTTTGACGGAATCATACAACGAAAGGTCAAGATCGACCGTTTGAATCAATTAGCGCGGCACATCATTACGTCATCATTGCCTAGAGACATCAACCTATTATCGCGTTCATTTATAATTAACAATAGTGCAAAACACATCATGTTGACTCCAGATAGAAATGTTACCATTTAGATTAAACTGCTAACAGAGCAAGTGAGGCCAACATGTAAAAATACATAATAATCTTCTTTAACAGCATCCCGTTCAACCTAGTCTGTTATATTAGGGCGCATGTACAAATATAAAAGACCTTTAGGTCTGGATTGTTATTCTTTCTTATTGTCCTCAGACACAATCAGTAACTAAAAGGCACATTATTGCACAATTGCTTGGGTCAATCATGCAACTTTGTTTTAATAAAAGAAAATTAATGTCTTTGATGAAACTGATGGTAGTGAACACCTTCAAAGTCCTCAGAAGAGATATCAACCCATCACTAGAACTGTCAAGCTATGGACCCCAGAAGAAATGGCAAAAAAAGAGGCCAACTGAAAACAGCTTGGTGGAGACTTGTGGAAGTTGAGATGAACAGCTTAAACCAGAGTTGGGGGCACAGTGCTAAGGATGGCCACAGACCAAGCAAAGTGGAGGGAGTTTGTTGATGCACTACTAGACGCCACCAGCATAATCTCCACTTACTGTTTTGCCAGTCAGCCACCGAGAGTCCAGGAAGATGAAGAAGAAAAGGGCTTTTCAATATTGACAATGATCAGCAAATAAAAATAAAACATTATACCCAAATTCACATTGTCACAAGGTTTTAACTGTATATTTTAAATGTGCCTGTTTTTGTGAATAGTTTTTAATAAAAAATTTTTTTTACAAAAGGAGGCCATTTGCAAAAGGTATGCCATATTTAGTTACATTAGTTATGCAATAAGCTATAGCATTTTTTATATAGTCGAGGTTTTCTTTATTTCTTTATTAGCCAAAATAAAGAGAATCAACTGCCATTTTATGACATAAAATGCTAAGCCACATTAGCATGAGGCAGAGGTAGACCAAGAAGCACATGGAGAAGAGAGCTGGAAACAGAGGTGAAAATGATGAGGAGAATGTGGAAAGAACTTGAGATGATGGCACGTGACAGGAGGACTTGGCATGTGTTTGTTGAAGGCCTATGCTCCTTCGGGAGTGGAGGGTTATGAATGAACATTAGCATGACAGATCAGCTAGAGATCCGGATCGTTCAATACATGATTTCAAAGCAGGCAGCAGTTTTTTGCTTTCTCTTGTAACGTCAGTTTATTTGCTACTTCAGATATTATTTTCTTTTATTTGTTTTCTCTAAAAATAAAAAAAAACCTATTTCCCAAATGGCTGTTATTTTCTCCTTATTTTGACATTTTTTCATGTATATCCAATAGAACTCACAGACCTAAGGGTCTTTTATATTTGGACATGCGCCCTAATATAACCGATTAGGTTGAACGGGACGCGCCTCGCCAAAACGAAGCAAAAGTTTTACATAAAAAAAAAATAAATGTATATCCAATAGGAGCGTCCGATTGACAGAGTGGTTAGAGTGCTGGTGCGGCAAAGGTGCCGGGTTCTAATCACAGTACCGGCACGCTCCAGTCTACCCAGCTGTAAATGGGTACCTGACTTTGATTTAGGGAAGGAAAAGACAGTGAAGGGAACTCTCGATGCTGGACATAGTATGGTGAAGTCTCTAACACTTCACTCCCCTACGGCAGTATCTGCTATGGGACTACCTTTACCATTTTATATCCAATAGAAGATATTCATAAGGATACAAAAATGTGAAAATAGGAAATGACTTCTCAATGACCTCTCAATGACCCTGTACTTTGATATAGGTCAGGGACAAAGAATTGAGAACAGAAGAGGAGGAAAGTACCAAGTTCAGTACATCAAAAATCAATAAAGATTAATTGACCCAAAATTGAAGTTGCTCTTGTGAGAATCCGAATAAACAAATGAAGGCCTTGTGGCAGTAATATAGGCATTTCTCTTTGCCCTAGTAAGACTCATCACCTGTTTTTGTTTGTTTGTTAACCCCAATGTTCTGTATTCATCATCATGTAGCATGTCCTTTGCAGAACGTCGCTGTCATCACAGCCTGCCTGAAAGACTCTCGATTTCTAGCCAGCCCTCCTGCCTCCTCCAATGTCATGTTCAAGGTGTCTTCAATGTCCTGTGTCCACTGTCGTCTTGGTCGGCCCCTACCTCGCCTTCCAGGTACCATATCCTCCATCACTGCCACTATGGCATTTAATGTGGCCAAAATATTTCATTTTCCGGGACATGATATTGTTTATGAGCCAGTTTTCCTCGATGTTCAGGTCGTGTAGGATGTCTATATTTTTCTTCTTCTTGGTCCACGATATTCTGAGAATTTTTCTGTAACACTTTGCTTCGAAAGATTTGATTTTTTCTTCTTTAATGTTTGAGTAATGGTCCATGATTCACATCCATATGTTGCTACCGGAAAGATGCACGTTCTCAGAAGTTTTACTTTTATTAATTTGCTGGTGTTATGCCATAGGTTCTTCATTTTATTTAACCTCTGCATTGCTATGGCCAGTCTCCTTCTGACCTCTTTTGAGCAGTCTCCATTGTTGTTAATTATGGAGCAAAGATATTCAAAATTTGTGACATTTTCAATTTCCTCATCATTGATGGTAATTTTTGGTTGGCATCTTGTTTTGTCTGTGGACATTATCTTTGTATTTTTTGTGTGTTCAGAAAAAGGTTCTGATCCTCACTGTGTCTTTTGACAGACAGGATTAACTGTTCTAGTCCCTTGGCACTGTTTGAAAGAATAACTGTGTCATCTGCGTACATGAGTTCTGGGATTGCATTTCCACCAATTGTGAACGGATCACAATGTTCACATTCTTGGTCACTCCGAACATTTTTAATTATATTTTCTGCATAGATGTTAAACATGTATGGAGAGAGGATGCAACCCTGTCTTACTCCCCTTTTCACCTCAAACCATCCTAATGTTTCTCCCACTACTCTGACAGCTGCTTGTTGTTCATGGTATAGTGTTTCAATTATATGGATCAAATGCGCTGGAAACCCCATGTCTCTCATGATGTTCCACAATTTCTGATGTTGTACGCAGTCAAAGGCCTTGGTGTAAACAGGCATGAAGATCTACATTGTATTCTCTCTGTATTACAAGGTTCTTATTAGTAAAAATGGCATAACACCTTCCAGAAGACCATAATAGAAGGGAGAGCTGAAGGCAAACGTGCAAGGGGAAGACAGCGCTACAAATGGAAAGATAACATCAAAATATGGACAGGAAATAGTCTTATCAGAGTGCACCACCACGACAAGAGACAGAAGACGTTGGAGATCCACTACAGCCAACCTTTGTTGTGAAGATGGCAGCTGATGATGATGATTAGTAAACCTCATGTGCATTGAGTTATTTTTCTGCCTCGGAAACACATTTTTTTTCAAAATTGCAGGCAAATTGTCTCAAAAAAAGATCACCACCACCAAGACCTCCACCACCAAAGGTTCAGTCACTGCCATCCTTCTCCTCACCATCTGCCGACAGTGTCTCCACCACCTTGTCATATTCGGCTTCTTCTTCGTCTTTGGATTGCTGTCCCATTCCTTCACCTCGTAAAGTAAGTACGCTGTTATTTCAGTGAAATGGGGGTAATGTTCACCCTGAGCGCTGTCCAGATCATATCGTAACTTTCATTTACTTTATACTTGATATCGGAGTTTAATGTTCTGTGCCAGAGCGTTTTAACTTTATTGGATACGCCGATCGAGCACATAATTCCGAGCCGACTGCATCAGAATAGGTGTCAATCACCGGTCGAGGTCGTTTGTGCAATCAAATGGTCATGATACCTACTTTCTTGTAAACTACGATACCAAGTACAAAGTAAACGAAAGTCTTAGACGGCGCTCAGGGTGAACATTACCGAAATGGGTATATTTTCATCAAGTAATCCACGTTTTCGCCCTGTGTAGCTTCCTGGTGATCTGTAAGGAGACGAATAAAGAATAGGACCACTTCTTCCTTGCATGTCATACGAGCCAACCAATATGAGGTTGGGCATGGGACTGGCAGTCTCGTTGTGCAAAATACATTGTGCAGAAACCACCACTGCAAGTGCATGTGAATGCGTTGTGCAGGCTTCCTGCAAGTGGATCAGTTGCAGTGATCGCACTATGCTCCATAAGGAGCGAACAGAAAAATGAAAAAATCCATGTTTTCAGTGCACTAAAGAACTTGGGAAAACAGTTTGTTAATTATGCCATATTGTACCATTACCAGAACTGTCATTATGTGGACCCCAAAAGGAAGGCACATCCTTATAAAAATGTTTTGAAAACCTACATACTTGTACGTATGTCAACTTTATGAGGTAGAGAGACCATTTCCCTTCCTCGCTGCCTATGCTTGGTTTAGTTTGGTTTTAAGGACCATCGTCATTGCACATGGACAACACCTTCAGTGCTGCGATCTCCTCCCTTAGTTCACACAAAGAGGATCTCAGCACAGTACACGAACTCTGTAGTACCGGTGAGGATCCTAGTGTGTGTATACAGAAATCACACATTCTATAAATATTTTTGTAGTGGGTAGGTTTCCTAATTTTTAAATTTTGCCAGGGTAGGGGTCATGTGACTAACTCTTTAAACGATTTCCAACTGCCGAGGGATTTTTAACGTGGGCAACTTGCACACGAGGGCCTCCTTTTTTTTTTCGCCCTTATCCAAGAAGGCTAGGTATCTGATCTCACTTCACAGGAGATTAGGGGGAGTATGACATCAGTACTGGTTCTGAAAACAATTTCCATCAATTATATTCCCCGTGCTGGGAGCAAACTCTGCACCTTTAGAATTAGAGACAGGTGCCATACCTCTGAGTCACTCCTTTGCTTACTATAACTCAAGAGCAGAGTTATGTACCCATTTACAGCTGGGCGGACTGTAGCGTGATGCTATGTTCTAGTTTTTAACCCAGAAACTTTGCCCCCTGAAGCAAGCTCTCTAATCACTTTGCCACTATCAGCGGTGTTACATATGTTTCTGTATTGAGCTTATGAGAAAAGTTTACGACCTTGGAAGTACTGTTTACGTTTTTGCATAGAACTTGTGCCTGTCCTTTGTTTATGTGCTTGAAAGTATTGTAGATGAAGCTGAAGTGTACACACACATTTTTTAAACTTACAGCCTGAAGTCATAACCATTCATTTTGTTGCTTCTTTCTATCTCAACTAGGCCAAGGCCATCTGCGACAGCAATTCTAGTTCAGATATTGATGGAAGCCTAACACCCACACTTCCATTGTATCACATGATACCTCTGTTTAGCCCAAGGGATGATGCAGATCACGGCAGAGCATATTCACCTTTTACTCTTGAAAGGTTTTTATCATTTATAATCAAATTTCTTCCCCTAATTTTGATATTTAGTACATTTTCTTATTCATATAACGTAATATTATATATTACCTCGTATCCTCATAATTAATGATTGGATTGCCAATGAGGTGCGCATGTGAGGGGCCAAGCAGGTGCCGGTGGGGCGGAGGATCGGAGGAGAGTGCTGGCAATGGATGTGACACACTTTAGGGGAAACCTGTTGAGGGCATTGCAGGGAGATTCTGTGGGGTTAGAGTGGTAGAGGGGGACCAGGAAACACATGGAGAAGAGAACTGGAGACAGAAATGAAGAAGACAAGGAAAGACCTTGTACTGAAGGACACAGGATGGGAGGACTTGAGGATCAGTCAACCAATATCATTTAGCTTCCCAAAGAGCATAGGCCTTCTGTCACATGCCATTAACTCAAGTTGTTTCCACTTCTTCCTGATCATTTTCACTTGCTATCTGCAGTTCTCATCTCCATGTGTTTGTAGGTCTACCTGTATCTCTCTTACCCCTGGGTATTCCACAACAAGGACTGCCTGGTAATGCTGTCGACAGGTTTCCTCAATGTGTGAGCTATCTATCTCCAGTGTCTTCCTTCTTCTCATCTCTTGGTCCTCACTGACACTTGTCAGGTTCTTGTCATCACTTCCACATCGGTGACCTTGTCCTACCATTTCAATCTTTCTGTTCTATGCAAGCACTCATTTATGACAGCTCTTTAAGAAGCTGAAGGGTTAAAATTGTCAGGGAGCATAGGCCTTCGACAAACTTATGCCTGACCATGTTTTCCTGTCCCGTGCCATCAGCTCAAGGTCTTTACATGTCTTCTTCACCCCCTTCATGTAGGTCTCCATGGTCTTCCTCTACCTCGCTTACCCTGGGGATTCCAGAACAAGTGCTGCTGGGTAATGCTGTCAGCAGGTTTCCTCAGTGTGTGTCCTATCCATCTCCAGTATCTTCTTCTCATCTCTAGGTCCATCTCTTGTTTATCTCTCGTTCTGAAGGGTAATGTGATAAAAGTAACATAGATGATGGCAGTTGTGAAACAGAAGACAAGAAGTGATTAGATATAGCAAAACATGTTTGATGTTCTGCCTTAATATCAGTTACCTGTTTAGTGTTCATTCATTAATTTCCTTTTGCTTCTTATGGAGCATGGAGCTGCAACTGCAGCTGTCACCCTTGCAGGGAGCCTACACCAAAGCATTCATGAACTCCTGCAACAGTGACTTTGACTTATATAGAATTTTGTGTTACATGGTGATGTTGCCAGCCCTCTGCACAGCCTTATGGTTGTCATCTCTTGCAACATGCTTGATAGAGCAGTAAACTTTTTCTCTCTTTGTCATCTCAGAGACACCCCCCTCCATCCCCCCTCCCCAGGAACTGTTTAGCATTCCCTTTTGTAAATAAGTTTAAGTAACTGTTCCAGTAGACAGTCCTTGAGAAGCACAAGTCATCTGTTAGAACTTCATAGAATGTAGTAAATGTTACAATTTTTATTCTCATTGCTTTCCTAATGTGAGCTTAGCTGTTACAGCACTGGCCTCCTCACAGTAAAGTTAACGAATTCCAGGTTCAAAGCCTGGTAGCGTGACGCTCCAGTCTACCCAGCTGAAAATTGGTAACTGACTCTGCTCATGAGTTAGTGAAGGCAAAGACGGTGAGGAAGGGAACTGATCACCCCCGCCTGATAAAAAGCTGGACCTAGTATAGTTGTTGCTGAACTACGGCTGCTGATGTTTTTGCTCTTTTACAGCCAGTACCTAGTTGAAGACTTCTTGGTATTATCTACACTATAGATCTAGGCTTTTCCTGTGGCTTGTCTGCCATTTTAAAACGTGTTGAGTTGAAGTCATGAGCTCCAGTTTCTCCAGCTTGGCTTGCATTTAAAGGATCCTCACATCTGGTCCCAAGTTAGGAGTAAGAAGTGTGTAGCATACTGTGCTTTCCCCACCATCCAAGGGGGCTCTCCAGATCTGCAGAGCTAAACAATACAGTGCTCTGGTTCTGGGCTTTCCCAAGGAATCATCACGTCCTATACACAGAGCCACTTTTCAGCTTCACATGCCTATCATGGAGTCCATAGAGAGATCCTCCTGCAAGCAGCAACCAGGCAAAAGCCAGATTTACGTCTGGGACTCGAGTGACTCCTCCAAGCTTGGTGTGCAATGCTGGGTTCTCAACATGGATGATTTCAAGAGTCAATGAGGGTGTAACTAGCCTCACAGACAGAGGTTCACATCCAAATCAACATGCTATGGCATTGTCCGTAGCTGGTGGTCATATAAGGATGACTCCAGATATACCTCCATGTATGACCCAGTATTGTAAATCAGTAATACTCTGCTCCTTACGGCAGCATATGCTATGGGACTACCCTTACCTTTACTAATGTAGGTTGTGTGTGATATTAGTAAAGATTATGTGAAGGATCAGGTGTTTGAACAATGTAATCTTCAGTTCTTTAACACTTCATGGCTAAACTGGATAGCTGTTTAGTCACATAAAGTAAATTTCATACACTCCATATTTAATGACTTCCTTTCTGATTACAGCTTCAGTGAGACTCATAGTATTATTGAGTCTCCGATGATCACAGCAAGAACACATGAGTAAGTTTCTCACCCTCCGTTTTACTCCTTCTCTCGCTGTCTTCATGCTTTTTCAAATGTAATGTTTATTAATCTCTCTTTAATATTCAATAATTGTTGCAGGAACTCTTGAGATCCATCTTCTTCCTTCCAGCCTTTTTTTTTTTTTTTTTTTTTTTTTTTCCTTTCCCTCTTTTTCTGATTTTGCTTTTTGTCCCTTTTCTTTCTGATTTTTAGTTTTCCACCTTTCACGTGTGTATAAACATAAATATTGAGAAACAGCCATTAAATACTATACGCTTATCATAGTAATTTAAAAAAAAAATCTCCATGCATTGTAATCAGTTGTTCTAATCCTAGAGACCAAACAGTAGATAAAGAGAGGTCAGACTGACAGCCATATATGGTAGCATTTTGTATGTCATGGATATTACTATAAATGGTGGTGAATAACATAAAATAAAACCATTGATTTGGACTACATCAGTGGTCCCCAACCTGGGGTATGCGTACCTCCATGGGGTCGAGAAGCTTATCAAGGGATTACGAGGAAATGTTTTGGTAAATAACTGTATTATCCAACAGAAATATTTCAAAAGTAATAGTGGTAGTGCAAAAAAAAAAAAAAAGCTACAGACTTTCATGAATGGGTGCTTGCATGGAATAAAAGGATTAAAGTAGTATGACGAGATCACTAATATGGAACTGATGACAAGAAACAGACAAGTGCCAGTGGACCAGGAGATGAGAAGAAGATGCTGGAGATGCATAGAACACACATTGAGGAAACCTATGGATAGCATTACCTGGCAGTCCTTGTTCTGGAATCTCCAGTGTAAGAGATGTAGAGGGAGACCAAGGAATACATGGAGAAGAGAACTGGAGACAGACAGGAAGGGCATGAAGCAGACATGGAAAGACCTTCAGCAGACGACACGGGACAGGAAGACTTGATATAAGTTTGTTGAAGGCCTATGCTCCTTGGGAAGCTGAAGGGTGATGATTGATGAATTGTGTTAGTAAAACAAGTTGTGGAGTGGAGAGCAAACGGTGAGGAGAAGAGTGAGTTGGAAAGGGAAGGAGAGTAGCGGTTGTAGTATTGGGGATATAAATCAAGGCATAATTTCATTTATATTTGCCATCCTGAGCTCAGGCAACCATTGCTGATTATAAGTTCTGACCATAATTTTGTGCTAAAATTACTGGGTTCAAACAATATGTTTGTCCAGTTGATCAACCGCGGTGGGAACTAACGGGACTGGAGATGTGACAATTGTTCAGAAAAAATCTGTTCATGACACTAACTAATGTTATGTATCGAACAAAGTTTTCCTTGTGAAAACATTAATTAATCTGCGTATTTATTTTCTTGTGGAGATATGCATAGTCAACTCTGGAATGTATTTCCTTTCATATAGAATAAGAGATGGTTTATTAATGGCCATGGTAGGTATGGAGACCAAAAAAAAAAAAAAAGGTTGGGAACCCCTGGTCTGCATCTTAATAGTTACACTGTTTTTTGTTTTTTTTTAACTCAGCGTTTTTCTTGTCCCAACGACTGCTGATAAGATAGCTGAATGTATTTGTGATTCATCCAGAAATAATTGGATCACACCAGATGTTTCAGACTTTAAAAAAATTATTAAAAAAAATTAGGTCAGCATTGAGTTTTTAAGAGTATCTGGCTATGTGTAATCAATAAGTATCACTTGTGCTTATTTTGTGTCCTAATAATGATTTCTTCAGACTTGTGGAGAAAACAATTGTGGAGACAATATCGGAGCACATATTTGGTGGGATGGACTTCAACCAGAACTCAGGACCACAATGTAAGTCTTATTTTGAGTGTGTATAAGTGTTTATTTATGTCTTTAACAGACAGACATGTTGGTATGACATGATAGAAAACTATATATCAATGATTTTTAACCCATGGTTCAAGAGTGGATTCTAGGGGGTCCGTTTACATAACTTAAAATTTAAAATGTTTAATTATGCTGTTATATATAATGTTTCCCATGAAGGTGTCTATAGCCTTCATCTGACAATCAAAGGAACTTCTGTAACATTTCCATACAGAAATATTTGATGCAGGGCTTTCTGGCTATCATTATTTCTGTCATGAAATCAAGTCATCTTGTTTGGGACAGACTATTGATTCAGTCTTTTTTATCTACAGCTTATTCTGTGAAGGTTACAGGGTTTCCAATCCAGCAAAATGACCCAGGCCCAGCATGTTGTCCTGTTACATTCAAGTTGTCTGTCACTATTTTCTGATGGGATACCTTCTTGACTGGCAGTTACTTAAGTTAACTGTATGTGTTGCTTGAGTGTTGTTTATATGTCCTTCCTCTATATTATTTGTCTTTCTACATGTTTCTTCACTAAAGTTTCAACAGGTCTGCTTGAATTTTTTATTAGGACTTGATGCCTTATTTGCTTCTTTTTTTTTTGACACATTCCATTTAACATATTATGATTTTTAAAATTCATGTTGCCTGGTTAATATCCAGGCTCAACATAGATAGCATGTTTAAGTATAAATACTCTTCTTATTTATTGTTTTTTTCATTATCATATGAATCTTTGATTATGCCAAAATTGGAGCAGTCTGATGGATAGCTTTATTGAATTCAGTTTTTGTTGCCTTGTCCAATCTTCCATCTCTGATGACAATTCTGCTTAGGTATTTGAACTCCCGACAAATTTTTTGCTAGAGCATGTTTTAAATATCCAAACCCCTTCTTAGGCATGTCTTGTTTTGGTAGTTAATTTGTATTTGACCTTTACATATGATCTGTGTGAAGATGCTAGAGATGGAATGGTCATACACTGAGGAAACCTGTTGATAGCATTACCTGGCAGTCCTTGTTCTGGAATCTCCAGTGTAAGAGAGGTAGAGGGAGACCAAGGAATACATGGAGAAGAGAACTGGAGACAGACAGGAAGGGCATGAAGAAGACATGGAAAGAACTTGAGCAGACGGCACGGGACAGGAAGACTTGGCATAAGTTTGTTGAATGCCTATGCTCGTTGGGGTGCTGATTTGATCTTTGCAGGTAAATTGATGACTAAATTTGACTTGTACCATTTGGAGTGGGACTAATTTTGACTTGTACCATTTGGAGTGGAAGTTTGGTGTTCTTCTTGCCTTGAGTACTTACTGTGTGGTTTAAAAAAATTTTTAATATCTTCACAGCACCAAGATCCCCTCAGAAAAACTCCATTATTGATCAGGTTGATGGGTAAGTGCCTGTTCTCTATTTAGAAACTTGATTGTTTGTTTGCTCCAGCAGAAGTTAAGGGCATCCACGGCAGTGAAAATCGGGTTTCTGGTACAAAATATCGATTTTTTTACTTTTGAGCTTATTTTATTAAAAAATCATCAAGGAATCGATTGAGCAAGGTTTTATGACATAAAAAATGCATTTGGTGTGTCAAAAAGCATATTTTCCGCTGTTCTTTGTGCCCTCATGTCTGGAATGGGCCCATCTACGTTCACTCACTTCTGTGAGAACCTAGACCTCCCTGGCCTGCACCAGAAAACATTTCATAAATATGCAGATCAAATTTTTGATCATTTGGATACCATGCACAACTGTACAGTATTTCAACGTGCCCTCGGCATCGTCCGAGCTGAACATGCTAAGAATCAGCATCATACCATTAATAAAAAAGAAGTCATTGACATCGCTGTCAGCTTTGATGCACCATGGCTAACTAGAGGTCATAAGTCACTGATAGGTGTTGGCAGTGTTATCAGCATCTTGACTGGCATGGTCATCGATACGCACGTTATGTCTTCCTTCTGTCACACCTGCGAGACTACTGGACAGTGGCAACTGATAAACGAGCCTGACAAATTTGAACAATGCAAAGCAGCGCATCTGAAGGACTGCTGCCGTAATTACAAAGGGTCAGCCGGAATGATGGAAGTAAAAGCCTGTTAGGTTCTCTGGCTTCGATCAGTGGCAAATCACAAGCTACACTACACTGTTTTGCTATCAGATGGCGATTCCAAGACCTACAGCAGACTCTGCGACATCAAACCGTATGGTCCAGAAGTTGACATAACCAAAAAGGAGTGCGTCAACCATGTTGTACAGCTATTAGGCACTGCACTGAGGACACTCATTACTGACTGCAGGAAACAAAAAGTCACCCTTGGGGGAAATGGCCATGGTTGTCTGACTCAAAATGCCATACAAAAACTGTATTTACCACACCAGGGCCATCCGCCAGCATAGTACAGCCCCAGAGATGAAACAAGCCATCATGGCTTCTCTCTACCATGGGTATTCAACAAACGACAAACCCCAACATAATTTTTGTCTGCCAGGCAAAAACTCCTGGTGTTTCTATCAGGCTTCCATGGCCAAAGGAGAAGCTGCTGGACCCCATGAGACTCAAGTTCACACTCCGCTAGACTACAACCTGCTCCATAAGCACTTAGCCCCAATTTATGAGTGTCTTACTGATCAGCATCTGCTCAAGCTGCGTGAGCTAGGTGCAACTCAAATGCAAATGAAAGCCTCCACAATGTTATATGGAGTCGTTGCAGCAGGTGGAAATTTGTGTCATTAAAAAAGGTCAAATTCAGTGTCCTTGTGGCCATTGCAGAGTTCAAATTTGGTCCATCAGTCAGTGCAAAAATAAAAAAGCTGTATGGTCAAGCATCTGGAACAAACTCGAAACGCCTTGGACAGGTGCGATTGAGGAAGCATCTGGCCAACAGCCAGAAATATGAGGCTGACAAGCTTGTAAAAAAGAAGAAAAATTAGGCAAGACAAAGACGAGAGGAGGAACTGCAGGAAGCTGAAGGAGGTGCAGCATATAGTGCTGAACAATTTTAGAGACATTTCGCCCCCCAGAATGGAGTATATTGGACAAGACAAAGCACTCTGTGAGTAAAATGCATTTTTCTTAAAATTAACTTTTTATTAACAAAAAATTACAAAACTAACAACCTATCTGACAGACCATTATAAAATTTGGCATGCATGTAGTACACATATATATCTTTATTTCTACGGAAGAGAATTTCGATATTTTGGTAATTATTTTTTTTATAATTTTTAAAATATATTTTTTCATTCAAATATAGTGTATTTTTTTTTAAATCATAAAAATGGAATTTTAAACTTAGCAAAATAAGCTTCTGTACAAATTTTTAAATTGTCAGTCACAACGTGTGTGCAATTTGATAAACTTTGGACAACAGGAAACGTATAATATGTTTTCTTGAAAATTGGTTAACAATCCAATATGGCGGATTTTTTTTTTTGGGGTTACCATGGTAACCACATGTTTTTGAACAAAGTAAACTAGAATTTGGTTCATGGACATACATTGTGTCCTTTGAGTATATTAAAAAGTGTGAAAATATTATTAGAACAAAAGTTAGTTTTCACTGTAGTGCATGCCCTTAAAGAATGCCATGATTATGCACACATTTACTGTCGGTGGAGTGTTAGAAAGTTTAAACACTGAGAATAATAAAGAACATCTGTTGGCAGTTATTGTTATTGTTGAACAGAATCGACATCATTGCACTCTGGGCAAACCCGTAGGTGCTCAATCTCCCTCAGTATATTTCGAAAAATGTGAATGCTAACTGTTCCTGTAGCTCACTGGTTGTATACACGATGGATGCATCCTCTCATACGTCCATTTCTGCTAGCCATACAATTAATGCCAAATTCCAACAGTCTTAACCTTAATGATTCATCTATTGCAGTGTCATTCTCTAACAGGCGATCATTAATTGTTCTCAGTATCTCTCCCTTATCCATGTCCACTGTGGATGCTCTTGATGCTAATCTGTCAGTTCTCTCATTACCACATATTGGCAGTTAACAGCAAATAGTAAGAACCGGCAACCAAATAGGAAACATTCAGCAGTGTATTTGGCAAAGATATATGTAGCTGTTACCTGATTGATCTGTTTGTCCCATGAAAACAATGAGATCTGTTGGTACAATGTTAACAATAAGATCTGTTGGTACAATGTTAACAATAAGATCTGTTTGTACAGTCGAAACAATGAGATCTATTTGTCCAATGAAAACAGTAAGATCTGTTGGTACAGTGAAAGCAATGAGATCTGTTGGTACGATGAAAACAATTAGATCTGTTGGTACGATGAAAACAATGAGATCTGTTGGTAAGAAAGAACACTATAATACCAGGGCACATTAAGAAAGTACACTATAATACCAGGGCACATTAAGAAAGTACACTATAATACCAGGGCACATTAAGAAAGTACACTATAATACCAGGGCACATTAAGAAAGTACACTATAATACCAGGGCACATTAAGAAAGTACACTATAATACCAGGGCACATTAAGAAAGTACACTATAATACCAGGGCACATTAAGAAAGTACACTATAATACCAGGGCACATTAAGAAAGTACACTATAATACCAGGGCACATAAAGAAAGAACACTATAATACCAGGGCACATAAAGAAAGAACACTATAATACCAGGGCACATAAAGAAAGAACACTATAATACCAGGGCACATAAAGAAAGAACACTATAATACCAGGGCACATAAAGAAAGAACACTATAATACCAGGGCACATAAAGAAAGAACACTATAATACCAGCGCACATTAAGAATACAATAGCCCTAGCAAGATCAGAATTGCATGAAGTGAAAAGCATTGTGTGTCACAAATCATTGTCAGTAAAAATAAGAGTTCTTGATTGTTGCAAAGGAAGCCGGTCCTGTCGTGGAAGCAAGTCATGGACAATCGGTAAATAAACAAGATTTATGGAGATAGAGAAGATTAAGAATACCATGGACTGCTGAAAAGAGATGTCCTGAAGAGGCCAGTTTGCAAAGGAAACTTACAAGCTATATCAGAAGGAAGCATTTTATGTGAAGAGAAAAGTTGGAATACATTGTAACAACAGGAAATGTTGGTGGAAGAGGTAGAAGATGACAGATAGAGAAGATGCTGAACAGTTAAATATCATGGCATGGAGAAAAGAATTGATAAACAGGACTAGAGATATGAAAAAGTTGGAATACATTGTAACAACAGGAAATGTTGGTGGAAGAGGTAGAAGATGACAGATAGAGAAGATGCTGAACAGTTAAATATCATGGCATGGAGAAAAGAATTGATAAACAGGACTAGAGATATGAAATTATGAAGAAACATGATTGCCTATATTATCTGGCATGCCATGTGAAGAAATGGTTCTTCAGTCAAAATGAGCTCATTTGAGATTTTGAACTGCACCAGCTGTGGTACTCAAATGAAATTTTCAGAGTGGCAAAGTGAAAAAAAATTGCTATTTTCTTTAAGTACACTGTATGCTGGACCTAGTATAGTGAATTCTCTAACACATCACTCCCCTTCGACATTACCTACTATGGGACTACCTATATTTTTGTACGCTGTCTTTGCCTTCAGTTTCTCTGTTCAGTACCAGCTATGTGGCATCATTTGCAAAGTTTTACTGAGGCAGCATTTAAAGAAACGGTGAAATAACTTTGAATTACTGTTATCTTAGTCATTAAGACCATACGTTCACAAACTTTTGTGGCTTTAATTTTATTTAAAACTTTGTCTTGGATTACTGAACAGAATTATGCATTTACAGCTATGATTTATGAACATTTATTTTATTCTTCAGTTACTGTTGATGTCAACTGAAGTTCAGACATATCCACATACTTTAATTTATAATCCATCAAGGCTGGGCGAAAAGAAGCTTTCACAACAAGCAGAAGACCGAAGAACACACCAAAAGAAATACTAAGCAAAAAAAAAAAAAAAAAACAGTTGAGGGCTATCACCTCAGAGGGCACAATCCCATAGTCAGTTATAACTGAAGAGGGGCTACTACTGCAAGGCTGAACAGAATATTTTTATCCATTAAATAAAAAATAAATACAAGAAACTTGAATAAGAAAGCAGATTTGACAAATCTAGACATTGCTGTTGTTTAACACATTAACTACCGCAAGCCGCTGTCAGCGGCTCACAAAATAAACACATTTGGACCGCAAGCCGCTCAGAGCGTCAATCTAATTTTAGTAATAAAACGAATTAAAAATGTACTGAAACACTTTCTGATCTGGTTCGAGATTTTAAGTTGCAACCGAAAAACAAATTCCCAAAGCATGGTTGTTGTAGAACACTGGAAAATTGATATTATGTTCATGTTTTTCAGCATTTTTGGTTAGTTACCAAATCGTGTAAAACTGTTTACCGTGGCAACTAGTGATAGGACCAAAAAAAATGCTTGTACATCTCGTCTAATGGCTGAATAGGCTAGAAACTTGTTTCAACAATTGACTGATAGATCTAGCGACGAGGACAAGAGTGAAAACAGTGTGCACATTGATTAAAATAAGGATTTTGATAGTGATGGGGCGCAAGCAGTTATAATTGTGAAAATATTGCAAGTCCTCGGCCATCGTAGGGCCGTTAAATAGCAACAACCTCTATTATAGTTACAAATGGTGTTTATTGTAATAGTACTTTCATTTATCTTTAAAATGACGTGTAATTCATAAAAATCTGTAAACATTTACGAAAACTACCACTTACTTTGTGCAAACACCTACAGGATAAAAATGGGAAAAAAATTTAATTCGGCCACAGTGTGTTTTTTAATTCGGTAGTTAATGTGTTAACAATGATAAGATTTCACTACAAGCAAAATAAGTAGTTTCTTTTCTTCCATCCAGCTCACCTGTTGATACCCCTGGGGTAAAACCTAGCAGTTCAGCAACCTCAAGGCCTGGAACTAGCAGCAGTACTGTTGGTTCCAGTAGTTCTAAAGTGGTAGGTTTTATACAAGTGTGTTTGTGTGTGTATGTCTGTGTAGATGGGTGATTACTTGCAGTGTGTTCGCTGTGAGTTCTGTTTATTGAGCAGTTAAAATTTTGTTCATATGCTCCTTTAGATTGTGTTCTTATGCTCCTTTAAATTTTATTTGTATAGCAACACTGCAAATAAAAAACTAAAAAAAGTGGTCATGAAGTAAATCCAGACTGCAAGCAGTGCTTCGTTCAAATGGCAGATGTGTAAAAAA
The DNA here is from genome assembly GCA_024509875.1 of Oreohelix idahoensis. Lineage (NCBI taxonomy): Eukaryota > Metazoa > Mollusca > Gastropoda > Stylommatophora > Oreohelicidae > Oreohelix > Oreohelix idahoensis. The sequence continues at coordinate 457,631 of JAMPIV010005401.1, read as the reverse complement.
CACTAAATAAAAGTTAAATCAGTCCATGTGATCTGCAATTGCATTCATTTGCCATTAGGAGGAGAAGGGCATGGCCACTTAGATCATGTTTCATTAAAATATTCTTTGAAGTGCTGCCAAAATGTTATCTAGATGCGCCTGTGAGTTTAATTTTATGTGGCATTTATGTGTGAGATTTTGCCAGAATGAGTGGAACCAAATGAATCGATCAGTCAGTACCATTTAGCTCCCCGAGGAGCATAGGCCTTCAACAAACACATGCCAAGTCTTCCTGTCCTGTGCCATCGGCTTAAGTTCTTTCCATGTTTTCCTCATCATTTTCACCTCTGTATCCAGTTCTCTTCTCCATGTGTTTTTTGGTCTACCTCTGCCTCTCTTTCCCTGTGGATTCCAGAACAAGGACTGCCTTCTAATGCTATCAATAGGTTTCCTCAATGTGTGTCCTATCCATCGCCAGCGTCTTCTTCTCAACTCTTGTTCCACTGGCACTTGTCTGGTTCTTGTCATCAATTCCACACTTGTGACTTTGTCATATCATTTCAGTCCTTCTTTTCTACGCAAGCACCCGTTTATAAAAGTCTGTAGCTTTTTGGTTGTTGTTTTTGATGCTCTCCATGTCTCAGAGCCATACAATAGGACTGAATTTACATTTGAGTTGAAGATTCTTATTTTCGTGTTGGACTTGATTTCTCTTGACCTCCATATATTTCCCAATGCAATGAAAGCTCCTCTTGCTTTTTTGTATTCTTATTTTGATATCATTGTCTGTCCCTCCAACTATGTCTATATTGCTACCAAGATATGTGCCAGATTCTACATCTTTTAGTGGTGTTTCTTCAAGTTCAACCTTGTTATCATTTCTTGCATTTATTCTCATAATCTTTGTCTTTTCCCTGTGTATTTTCAGGCCCACTTGTTGTGACCTGTCATCGAGAATTTTCATTTTCTCTTGCATCTGATTATGATTATGGGACAGAAGAGCCAAGTTATCTGCAAAATCCAGATCATCAAGCTGTTTAGTCAGATTCCACCAGTTTCCATTTCTGTTATGTGATGTCGATGTTTTCATAACTCAACCTATTGCTAGAAACAAAAGAAATGGAGACAAGAGGCATCCCTGTCTCACCCCCATTCTAATCCTAAATGGTTCTGTAAGTTGTCCTTCATGAGTAACTCTGCATGTCATGTCTTCATAGGTCTTCCTTATTAAGTTAATAATATTCATGAGAGCTCCATAATGCCTCATCAATTTCCAAAGTGATTGTCTGTCTACTCTGTCAAATGCCTTTTCATAGTCCACGAATCTGATATATTGCGGTGAATTCCATTCCAGACTTTGTTCAACTACTGTTCTCATTGTGGCTATCTGGTCTGTACAGGATCTGTTTTGTCGAAAACCTGCTTGTTCATCTCTCAGTTGCTTGTCTGTGGACTCTTTTAATCTCTCAAGGATGGTTCTGTTTAATACTTTTCCTGGCACTGATAGTAATATCATTTCTCTATAATTTGTGCACTCTTGTAAATTTCCCTTCTTAGGCAACTTGACCAGATAACCTTCCTTCCATTCTGCTGGTATTTCCTCTCTCTCCCAGACTTTGCCAAGTAGTTTGTATAAGATCTCTGTAGAGGAATCAATATATGTTTTGATGGCCTCTGCTGGAATTCCATCTGGACCAGTTGCTTTTCCATCTTTCAGAAGCTTTATGGCTTTCTTTATTTCCTCTCTACTTGGTCGTTCACAGCTGATTTGTTGCTCCACTTCTGCTGGCCAGATGTCTGGGGGATTAGTTGGAGCTGGTCTATTGAGAAGTTCCTGAAAATGTTCTGTCCATCTCTTCATTTGCTCTTGTATATTACTAAGCAATTTTCCATTCTTATCTTTTATGAGGCCATTTGCTTGCTTATATTTCCCTGTTAGCTTCTTTGTGTTGTACAGGTCCCTCATATTTCCTTTGGCTGCAGCTTCCTCTGCTTCCCTTGCCAACTCTTCAGTATACTTCCTCTTGTCTCTTTTGATGTTTCTTCTTACTTCTTTGTTTGCTTCAATGTACACTTCATGAGCCTTGGCTTTGGCGCTTCTGGTTTTGCTTCTGTTTAAATCTGCTTTCTTGTTTTTCCTGCCTTCTATCTTACTAATTTTTCTGTTGTTATCCATGCTTTCTGCTGATGTTCTCTTTTTCTCAGTACTTCTTCACATGTCTCGTTTCATATATTTTTTTTTACTTGTTGCCAGTGGTCTTCAGTATATGCTTCATCTTCCAGCTGTTGGAGTACTTGGTATTTGTTGGATACTGTGATTGAAAATTGTTCTCTTATTTCCTGATTTCTTAGATATCCCACATTATACTGTTGTCTATAGTTATATACTGTTGTAAATTTCTTATTATTAATTTAATGATTTTTAATTTTGTTTTAGCCAACAGAAGATGATGGTCTGATACCACATCTGCTCCTATACATACTTTTACATCATGCAATGATGACCTAAACTTCTTACTTATGCATATATGATCAATCTGATTCTCAGTACTGTGGTCTGGTGATATCCATGTTGCTTCTTGTATTCTTTTATGTGGAAATATGCTTCCTCCTATAGCTAGTTGATTTGAAGCACAGACATTAGCTAATAGTTTCCCATTCATGTTCATCATACCTAATTCATGCTTTCCCATGATTTCTTCAAAGCCGGTGTTGTCTGTTCCTATTTTCGCGTTTAGGTCTCCCATCAAAATTGTGATGTCCTTTCTTTTCTTTTTGTCCAAGACATTTTGTAGTCTGGTGTAAAAGTCTTCTTTCTCAGATTCTTCTTTAATCATTTGTTGGTGCATAACACTGAATGCTGTTTATATTTACTTTCTTTTTGGCTGATTTAAACCTTGCTGTTATAATTAGGGGTCCCATTGCTTCCCATTCTATAAGTGCCTTCTGTGCTTCCCTAGACAGCATTAGAGCCAAACCTTCACTATGGTGGGCTCTTTTCTCCTCATAGGACAACACAATTTCTCCTGTGATCAATCTCCTCCTCTTTATGCCCTTCCACCATGTTTCGCAGAGACCCAGAATATCAATCTTGTAATTATCTATTTCTGCTGCTACCTGTGCAGTTTTCCCTTGTTCACATAGAGTGCGAACATTCCAGGTGCCAATCCTGGAGATTTTCCTAGACGAAAGAAGGTTAGTTGGCAACCCAGACTCCTTTCAGCTTTCTCTGGGTTGCTTCATGCGCCTCCTTTCCAGAGGACCTTCTTCTGTCTTGGGCGGCTGAGTTGATTTATATTCTGTATTTGACTTGTCCATATTTGTCAAAGTTTTTTTTTTGGTAAAAAATTTTTTACTGGATGGGGTAACCAGCCCCATGCCCAACCCTCCTTAGTCACTTTTTGCGACATGCATGGTAGGGTACAGTGTTACTATTCTTTGCTCCCCTTTGGGGCCCCGGTTACACACGGGTGAAGCAAATGAATAGTTCCCCATTTTTGTTAATTGTTCCAGCCCATTTTTTTCTCTCATTATTTCTTCAAAGCCCCTATTGTCTGTCCCTATCTTTGCATATAGGTCACCCATCAAAATTGCGATGTCTTTTCATCTCTTTTTGTCCATATTTTGTAGTCTGGTGTAAATTTCTTCTGTCAGGGTTTCTTCATTGGTTGGTGCATAACATTGCATGATGTTTATCTTTTTATTGGCTGTCGCTTTTATTATTCTGGGTCCTCTTCTCATTCTGTGATTGCTTCTGTGCTTCCTTAGATAGCTTTAGAGCCATCCCCTCACTGTAACGGCACTTTCTTCTTCATGCCTCGAGGTCGGCACCATTTATCCTGTAATCAGTTTCTTCCTCTGTGTGCCTTTCCACCTTGTCTCGCAGAGTCCCTGGATGTTGATCATATGGTTCCTCATTTCAACCATCACCTGTGTAGTTGACCCTTGTTCATTTAATTTACAAACATTCCAGCTGGACCCATGCCCGGCACCCTCATTAATCGCTTTACTAATAATCTTTACTCCCGTTTTTGGGCACCAATTACACACATGCAGAATCTTAAAGTTCTCTAGCAGTAATTAGTTCATTGTTGCATTTACTTATCAGAAATATTTATCTTCATTGTGGTTTTCTTAGATATTATTTATGATTTTAATCAGTCTTGTTGATATTTTTCATTCTTTTTCTATTATTTATGATTTTAATCAGTCTTGTTGATATTTTTCATTCTTTTTCCACCACCTTTTCCCCCACAGATCGATGGAACAACAGTAGACCTGTGAGTATAATTTTGTAATTATTGGCATATTTATATTATATTGATAAGTACAGGGGAACTTCAAACAACAGTCGAATTCATCATGAGAACTCGTCTGACGGTGTAATCATCAAAGATGCGATCGCAAGAAGAATAAGTACAGTCAAATACATCAATGACAGAAACAACAATTTTTAGTAAAGGAGGAAAATGACTACCAAAAACTCCTCATTCTGTAATATCAAAGCTGAACAAACACAATATACTTGAATTTTGATATTTCTGTAGTACCAGATCAGCAATGATTACTCCAGCTTCATTGTCTTACCAGTCCCATTTAAAAAGATGGCTTTGTCTTCAAGTTGGCAGAATTAGGCATCGTAGGAAAGAGTTATCTGTATGGAAAGTTGCATCTTACTTGGCTTTTTTTATTTTTTATTCAGCATACTGATCCTTCAGGCATGTCATACAAGGCAGCTAATATAGAGTTGTGCACAAGGCTGGCTACCTTACTTACTTACTTAGTCATTCCCCTTCTACCGTGAAGTGTAGAGGTTTTGAAGAGAGAGCGCTAGACTATCCTATCGGCTGTCTTCCTCCTGGCCCGGTTCCATTCTAGTCCTCGGTCCTTCAAAGATTGTCTAATGTTGTCCTCCCAGCGGACTCTGGGTCATCCTGAGGGTCTGGATCCCTGGCTCTTTGTTTCCCATGCTTGTCGTGGTAGCCGATCTTCTCCCATTCTGCAGACATGGCCAAACCATCTTAGTTGGGACTGTTCTACTTGGGTCTGCAGGGGGTGAGATTTTAGGCCTTAACGTATCGTCTGGTTGCGGACCATGTCTCTTCTTGTTACTTCAACCACCTTCCTCAGATACCTCATTTCTGAGGTTTGGATCTGGCTTTTATGGGTTGTAGTCATTGCCCATGACTCACATCCATATGTCAAGACTGGGACATAGGTGGAGCGGTATACAGCCATCTTCGTTTTCTTACCAACCTCTCTCTTGCTGAGGAATCCTCGATTTATGGCCTGAAAAAGTCTCCCAGCTGCTGCTTTTCGAGTGGCCAACTCTTCTTTGATGCCCCCCTTTCGGTCTATAATAGCTCCGAGATATTTAAAGTGGTCGACCTGCTCCAGGACCTGTTCTCCCAGCTTAATCTGATGTCTTCTTTCTTCTCGTGATATCACCATCGATTTTGTTTTAGAGCTACTTATGACCATCCCTCTCTTCTCCAGCTCTTCCTTCCAGACTTGCAGGTTGGATTGGAGATGTGCCTCTGATTTAGCAATCAGGGCAACATCATCAGCAAATGCCAGCTTTGAAATACATACCTGTCTCATCTTCCAGTACCCCACTGAATACTTTCTTGTTCTCTCCTTACATGACTTGATAACATCGTCCATGAGGAGTATGAAAAGATAAGGTGACAGGATATCACCTTGTCTTACACCAGTGGTGGTCCTGAACTCTTCTGACTTGTGGTTTGCTGTCCTCACATAATTTCTGCAAGACTTGTAGAAGCTCTGTATAGCAGGAATCAGAGGTGCTGGAATGTTCTTCCTTGCTAAACAGTCCCAAAGTTTGCTCCAGGGGACCCTGTCAAATGCCTTTTCCAGATCTATGAAACAAAGATGGATCTCACTCTTATACTCAAGGGCCTTTTCACTCAGCTGTCTGAGTGTGAAGATTAGGTCTTGAGTACTTCGGTTTGCTCGGAATCCGCACTGGACCTCATCCAATTGTGGCTCAGCTAGGCGTCGGAGTCTCTGCTCTAGGATTCTAGAGTAGATTTTACCAGGGACACTGAGAAGGGATATGCCTCTATGGTTTCCACATTGTCGATTGTCACCCTTTTTAAAAATTGTTGTTATGATGGCAATCTCCCAGTCCTTTGGAATGGTCTTGTTGCACCACGCTGCCTGTAGGACCCTTAAGAGTAATAGGTCGCCTGATGCTCCCATGTACTTAACCATTTCTGGTGTTATACCATCATGCCCTGCTGCTTTGCCCATCTTGATTTTCTCCAGTGCTGCCTTCAGTTCTTCCATCTTTATGTCATCTTCATCACCATTTGTTTCCTCTTCTGTGCTAGAGGTTATCATTTCTGATGCTTGACCTTGCTCACCATCAAGGAGTTCTGAGAAATATTCTTTCCATCTTTCCATTACTTCCTTTGAGGCAGTAAGCAATTTGCCTTGCTTGTCCTTTATAAATTTGAGAGGGCATTGTTTTTCCTTCCTCATGTTCTTTAGGGTCTTATAGAACAATTTCTGGTTTTCTTGCGCATCTTTTTCTAGCTTTTCTCCAAATTCTTCCCAGGACTTCTGTTTTGCTGCTAGCACCTTGTTCTTTGCTTCTGTTCTGAGTATCACACATTCTCTATATTTCTCTATTTGTCCTGCTGTGTTTTTAGCTACTAAGTATTGTTTCCATGCCATTTTCTTCTCTCTTATTTTCTCTTTGACTTCCTCTGTCCACCAAGGTGTCCTCTTTCTCTTGATGGCTGGCTACCTCATCATGTAAAACAATTGCTACAGAAACCACTACATCAAGAGCATGTGAATGTTTGGTGCAGGCTTCCTGCAAGGGGACCAGCTACAATAGTGGCTTCAATGCTTCATAGAGAGCAAAAAGAAAAATGATGAATGGGGATATAAATATTATGAAGCATAGTACAAAAGAATCAGTTTTCATTGTTGCATGTTTTGTTTTTGGCTTTGTGCTTGCTTTCTTTAATGTTGGTGTGTTATGTTTTATTCATTATTATATGTGTTACGTTGCTTTGGTCATCAAATCTAGACTGGTTTGAATATGGTTTTTGTGCAGGATTCCTTCTACTGTGCTTTCCTATTGATCATCCCCTTGGTCTGAAGCCACACATTCCAATACTTGGTTTGGCTGCTTATTTGGCTGTGCCTTGACAAGGTGCCCAACCAGTTTACTCTTTTTGTAGTTGATGCCAGGTGTTTTGCCCCAACCAGCATACTAATTACTTTGTTTTTCTTTGTGTGCCTTTTGGTAACATCAACAGCTTTTCTCAGGTGTCTCATTTGACGTGGTACAGTTATTTTCTCCTGTGCTTTAAGGTATTAGCAATGTTTGACATAAGTAGTAGAAAGTTGGTCTGAATATGCTGTCACTTTGTCTCTATAACTGTTTTCCTTTCACATCCAACTTTTGAGGCTTGTTATTGTTGTTCAGAACTGACATCATTGCACTCCGTGCAAACCCATAGGAGCTCAGTCTCCCTCAGCAAATGTCGAAGGGTATGAATGATAATTGTTCCTGTTGCGCGCTGGTTGTATATACGCTGGATGCATCCTCTCATACGTTCATCCCTCCCAATCTTACGCCTAATGCCAAACTCCAGCAATCTTAGCCTTGATGATTCATCGATTGCAGTGTCATTCTCTAATGGGCGATCATTAACCGTCCTTTGTATCTCTTTGTCCATATCCAATTTTGAGGCACTCAGCAGATTTAAACTTATTTAAAACTAATGTTTATAAAATTTCAGGCAGGACTTAGACAGCGTTGCGAGGAGCGAGGCGCTAGTAGGGGTGAGTATAAACAGAATATGTATTAAATTAATCTGTCATGTGATATTGTTAAATATGAAGTTCTGTCATATGATATTGTGTAATATAAAGATATTGTCTTACATTATAAAGTTTATGTGCTGATGGTAATAATGTTCTAGAACTTTTGGACCAGATGGAAAAAAAAAAATGATATTATTTTCACATCAGGTTCACTGTCCACATGATCAATAGTATATTGCTGTCTTTCATTTATGATACGCTTGCGTAGACAGAGCCTGTTGATTCTATTACTGTCATAGTAGTGTCACCCATTTTAAATTTGCCTCCAGTGTTTTGTCCCTTTACTTCCAGTGTTTTGTCCCTTTGCCTCCAATATTTTGTTCTTTGCCTCCAGTGATTTGCTCCTTTGCATCCTGTGCTTTGTCCCTTTGCCTCCAGTGCTTTGTTCCTTTGCCTCCAGTGCTTTGTCCCTTTGCCTCCAGTGCTTTGTCCCTTTGCCTCCAATGTTTTGTCTCTTTGCCTCCAGTGGTTTGTCCTTTTACTTCCAGTGTTTTGCCCTTTACCTTAAGTGTTCTTCAATGTTTTTCATTTGCCTCCAAAGTTTTGTCCCTATTCCCCCAGTGTTTTCTCCCTTTACTTAATTTCTTTGTCCCCTTGCCTCTGCTTTTGTCTCTTTGCCCCTGTGTTTTGGTCTGTTTTTGTTTGTGGTAAAATGCGAAGCATTGTAGGTATTTTAATTGTGTGACATTTATAGTTCTCAATATTTCTCTTATCATTCCTGGTATTTCCAGGAGTTCATTTGCGGAAAAGCCCAAATATAATTCTATTCCCTAGGGAAATGTTGTTGGAGACTTCACTGTACTAGGTCCAGCATTGAGAGGTGGGGTGACCAGTTCCCTTCCTCGCTGCCTTTTCCTTCCCTAATTCAGTCAGGTACCCATTTACAGCTGGGTAGACGAGCGTGTCGATACCGCTAATCGAACCCGGCACCTTTGCCACTAGAGACCAGCACTCTAACCACTGTGTCACTCGGACTCTCAGTGTAAAAATAAACAACGAATGAAGATATTCCATGTTGCTTTCATTAAGTATAATACATTAGTACATGTGAAGATGGTTATGGTGGTGAAAAAAGCAATCTGTACTATCAGTGCTACCATACAGAGTAGGAGCCATTTCTTTTTTAACTGTTTGAAATTTAAAAAATATTTAGCGCCCCACATTCTTAGAGAAAACTACTTTCCAGTCTCCACCAGGCCACATTTTCCAACCATCTCAGACCTGTTTGTGGCACTGTTTTAAGTAACAATCCTATATAACCCTTTCAGTCTGAGAAATAATTAAAAGCTTGCTAAAATTCTAACCCTCACACCTAATAATTAACTATAGCCAAACCCCTATTTTATTACTTTACCCAATGTGCTCTTTTGTTAAGCTATATCCAGTTTCCTGTCTTCACCCATAACACACTGACATAAACTGTGTATTTAATAAAAATTATTTTTCTATTTTTAGCAAGTTTTAAATTACCGCATATGCTCAATATAAGTCGAGGAATTTATTACTGTTTCGGACCATAAAAAATGTATCCCCGACTTACAGTAGTCAAAACAAAAATGATTCATGAAACAGGTCAGATATAAACTACTACTTCTTTGATCCTTAGCTGCCGACTGTCAAAGCAGTCAGTGGCCATCATGCCTGGTGGCATCTTGTAGGGCATGGAATGGCATCACACAACATCGCCGACAAGAAAGAAGTTCAAAAGTTCACCATCTGTAGGGAAAGTTATGGCCTCTGTGTTTTGGGATGAGAAGGGTGTGATTCTTCTCGACTTCTTGGAACAGGGAAACACGGTGAATGCAGGCCGTTACATTGAAACTTTGAAGAAGCTTAAAGGTCGTCTTCGGCGACTTTACCCATTAAAAGATCAGAGAACTGCACTACTGTTGCAAAATAATGCCACGCCACACACTGCTAAATGCACCATTGATGCGATTGCAGAATTTGGCTGGACATTATTACCACATCCCCCTTACAGTCCCGATCTTGCACCTTCTGACTTCCATCTGTTTGGACCACTGAAAGAAGATCTTCGCTGACATCACTTTGAGGACACTGAGACCCTTAAACGTGCCGTACGCCCGTGGTTTAGGAAAAAGGACACAAATTTTTACCGTGCGGGGATACATGCCCTTGTGAGAAGATGGACAAAAACTGTAACAAATAACCGAGACTACATTGAGAAATAAATTGTTGAAGTTCAGACTTGGGGCTACATTTCAATGTGAATTTATCTGTTTTCTTGCCTATTGAATGAAATTAAAAATTACGAGGCATTACTTTTTGACCGTCCCTCGTACAAGCATTTTTTGGTGGTCCTATGACTAGTTGCCACGGTAAACAGTTTTACACGATTTGGTAACTAACCCAAAACTGAAAAAAGTTAACATAATACCAATTTTCCGGTATTCTACAACATCCATGCTTTGGGAATTTGTTTTCCCCGTGACAACTTAAAATCTCGAACCAGATCAGAATGAGTTTCAGTACATTTTTCATTCGTTTTATTACTAAACATAGATTGACGCTCTGAGCGGCTCACGGCCCAAATGATGGGATTTCATAAGCTGGTCCCACCGGTTTGCAGTAGTTAATGTAATCTGGGAAAAGCACATCTTAAAAATAAAATAAAAAAACAAGTTTACTAATGAATAATTTTAGGTGATTTATTATTTAATAATGCATATTTGAGAAGAATTTTGCAGTTTTTGTCTGTGAAAAATTGCTTATTTTAAATTTCTTTATAATAATGTATTTGTCTCAATATATAGTATATTTGAAGTAAAGTGAATTAAACGGTTGTGTAATTCCATAGACGTGGCATGCATTGTTACTAATGTGTTAGCCTTTCTTTCTTTCTGTCTTTTTTGTTTTCTCATTTCTTTCCATCTTTGTGTCGTTCGTGCATCAGCACCCTTATCTAACTTTAACTGTTGCCCATAACTCTGTTTCTGGCCACCTGCCCCTTCAATGTTGTGACTGCCACCTCACTAGCACAAGAAACCAGTTGGCCCTGCACGCCGCACACCCAGTCGCAAGCACCGCCTCAGCTGGGGGTTAGATCAAAACATGGGGGTTAGTGCCCATTCAGCAGCGCCTGTTGTTGTCTCGAAAAGTGCATCTGAATCTCGGTGTCTGAATCACTCTCTCAACCACACACAGGGAAGCACAGACAAGGAGAATGAAGAAGTCTATGCTGTCGAGTGCGACCTGGACAGATTAGATGGCAGCCCCCCCTTCAGGCCAAAGAGCTTGCACAGAAATGACAGCCGGGCTTTGTCAGTGCAGTCTTCAAGTATGCAGAACACCCCGGAATCTTCCTGTTGTCAGCAGTCACCCTCAAGTGGATCAAGTCTGTTAGACCGGTCACCCAGCGGTGGTATAAAGCTGTTCATACCTCCCCTTGACCTGTCAACCCTTCATGAGCATGTGGATGGTGTGGGTAAGAAACCTAAAACGAATTGTTATTGTGGTATATTGACTTATAGTGTGGGTTAGAAATGATTAGATGGGAAGCTTGCTACGGATAAAACAAAGACTATTCTCACTTGATTTGTTCTGTCTTTACGGTTAAAATATGAAGTGATCTATAGCTGACATGAAAGGAATATTAGATTATGAACTGACTTTATTTTCGTCAGATGCATACCTATGTGTTAATGAGGCCTGAAAGGGGAGCAGAGAATAGTAACACTGTAGCCGACCAAGCGTGTCATAAAAGACAACTATGGAGGGTTGGGTTGGGGCCTGGCTACCCCATCCTGACAAAAAAATATTAAGCCACAAAAGCTTAAAAACAACATGGTGGACAAGTCGGCTAAAGGAAATAATTCATTTTAGCCATCCAGGACAGAAGGAGGTTCTCTGGTATGGAGGCCTAGGATACTGTTACAAGACGGTCCCTGTACTGGAATCCCCAGGGTAAGATAGAGAAGGAGGGACATTTTTTTAAAAACTCAGAAAAGAACTGGAAACAGACATGAAAGGGATGAGGAAGACAATGAACTAATGGCACCAGGACAGGAGCACTTGACATGCGGTTTGTTGACAAGCTATGCACCCTTGAAGAGTATTGAATGAGAGGACCAAAGCCTAAAACATGCAAACACTTATTGTTGTGATAATGTCCACAAGCTGTTTGCTGCTTGGAAGTGATTATAGATGAGATATACTCTTTGTACATTTTTGTCTGATTGCCGTCATATTTTTCAACGTGTTTTCTAATTTCTTTATGTAGAAGATATTGTCTACAGTGCCCCTTGTAGTTCCTTGGGGGGGGGGGGGGGGGGGGGGGGGGGGGGGGGGGGGCGTCTCTCTAAAGAGGCAAAGAAAAAATAGAACTTCTGCAGCCTAGGCATGTCATATAAGATGACTGGTATGAGGTTGTGTATGAGGCTGGCAACCTCATCATGTAAAACTAATTTGCCACAGAAACCACTGCTGCAAGAGCACATGAGCGCAATGGAAAATGATGATGATGATGATGATGATGGACTACAGTGAATGTGCTGCATTGACTTGAGTGTAGATGAGACTGTCCAGTATTATTTGCTGCTTGCAGAGCCCATTCCTGCCTCACTGGAACATTCAGACACACAGATGTGGATAAAGACTAACCACTTGACTGATGCTGATGTGGCTGTTATTTCTCCAAGATCTCACAAGCTGAGGAAACGAAATGAGTGAGTCTCTTATATGTAGCTTTCAGTTTCTTCTTCTTCTTCTTCCATCCTTAGCCACCAACCGGCAAAGCAGTATGTGGCCAGTACGCCTAGTGGCGTCTTAGGGCAACAACAAATTGATCAATCTATTGCTGTTTCCACCACGCCTAGTGGCGTCTTTGTGGAACAAAAACAGACCAAACAATCTATCGCTGTTTCCGTAATCAGATTGGTTGGCAAGCAGGTGATCAGCCCACTGTGCGAAGTTTTTACGGGATGGGGTAAACAGCCCCATGCCCAACCCTCCTTAGTCGCTTTTTACGAAATGCGTGGTAGGGTGCAGTGTTACTATTCTTTGCTCCCCTTTCGGGCCCCGGCAACACACGGGTGAGCTTTCAGTTTAGCTTCTATATTTTTCTGATACTTTTGTGGTGTTGAAAAGTTTGTGTGTTTACTGCAGTGTTTTGTGTTGTCTGATATTTTTTTGTTTAAATTTCTGCTGGAGTTTCAAAAAGATTGTTGCAGTAATTTGTTATGCCCTGCTGTTATGACAGTGGCACAAGTTATGGTCTTTCAGAAAGTAAATATATAGGGTGTTTCAGAATTATGTGTACACTCTATTAACAATTTTTATAATATGGGGACGATGTAGCTAAGAGGTATGGCGTCTGCCTCGAATTCTGGAGGTACCGAGTTTGATTCCCATTTGAGGGAATATAATTTATGGAAATTTAATCTTTTCGGAACGTGGTCCTAATGATGTCATACTTCCCCCTGGTCTCCTGGGTAGTGAGATCGGATGCCTAGCCTTCTCGGATAAGGGCAAAAAAAAATAGGTTCCGTGTACATGTTGCACACATTAAAACAATCCCACGGCAGTTAGAAATCATAAAGAGTATGCTGTAAGGCCGCTGCCCTGGCAAAAATTTAAAAATTAGAAACCTCACACCACAAAAATATTTATAGAATGTGCGATTCCTAATATACACACATTGGGATTCTCGCCGGTGCTACGGAGTTCATGCACTATACTGAGATCCTCCTTGTGTGGTCTAAGGGAGGAGATCGGAGCACGGATGATAGGTGTCCGTGTGCATTGAAGATAGTCCATAAAACCAAACCCAAACATTTTTATTCCATAAACAATGAACACAATTTGAATAAAAATGTATTTTATTTTAAAGCTCAGAAACACACATTTTTACAATAAACTAAACTAAACAAGATGTCCACACTGTCCGCTTCCAACATGATTGCATGAACAAAATTTATCTTCAACAGTTCAACAAACTACAGAGGTCAAATCAAGTGAAATTTTTTTCACACTTCCTGCTGTATTTCCATCCACATTTCTTTCAATGTTTGTAGTGTATGAGTGTAAACGTGATATTTCAAGTATCTCCATATGTCAAGAACCAGTTATCGGGGAGAATACTCCACTGGTTGCACCACTGCAGTGTGGATTTGTAATAATAACTAAAGGCTCGTTCTTCTAAGAGTATACCACACAACAATGGCTGACAATAGAAATGAACACCTTTAACAGGAACTTCCCTTTAATAATATGCACAATACAATAAGGCCTCACATGGCCAATAAACGCATCAAATACAATAATGAAATGCCATTGTAAACTTGGCCTTAGCAGCTTAATCTATCAGCATCATACACTACAGTATGACTTATGACTTACACTGAAAACTACTGCAATGAATATCGCTCACCTGAGCGGCAAAACTATGGAAATGACACACACAAAAATCATCCATCTTTTATCAAACTACGGCCTGTAGATAATACGAACTAGACAATACACTGCTCTAGCATTACAACGTACTTATCCACCATGTCCGAAATATGGCAAGCACTCAATTAATAGTCCATAACATGAACCACACAGCAAGCTCGCTGGCAAAAGGGAAATATGCGCCGGCTAGTTTCTGACTGCCCAAATTTGCGCCTTATTTGCCGACCTCCGGTAGTCACATTACCCACCGGTTCGGCTCACCTCTGCCTCGCCCGGCTGGCTTTTCGCCGAACATAATACCTAAGATGCACTGCGAAATAGCGCTGTGACACCATACACAAAAGCAATCCAAAGGCGTGAAGTCTGGAGACTTAAGAGGAAAGCACACAAAATTTCACCCAACTTGTGCTCTGTAGTACGTAGAACTGTTGAAGTTAGATGTCGCTCGTATATTAGTATTGGAGGCAGACACTTTGAGCGTATCAAGTTGAATTTAATGTGAAAAATTGTATGTTTCTTAGCTTTAAAATAAAGTAAGGTTATTTTAAAATTGTGTACCGGTTTATGGAATATAAATTTTAAAGTGTATATTACATAATTTTGAAACAATCTGTAGTTTACAGTGATAACGCAAGGGTTGCCTGGTATCAGAAAGCTTTTTGATTTGTAGATTTTGAAATCTTAGTGAATAGTTTGGTAATGAAATAAGTAGTTTCAGTCCTCACACCATAAAATTAAAATTCCTAACATATGTCCCAGACTCAGAAATTAATGTTCTTCTTCTTCTTCTTCTTCCGTCCTTAGCCAAAGACCGACCAAGCAGTCAGAGGCCATCACGCCTTGTGGCGTCTTAAGGGCAACAGCAGATTGATTTTCTCTGTTGTAGTTTCCCATCACGCCTAGCGGCGTCTTTAGGGCAACAACAAATAGATCCATCTGCCGTTGTTTCCGTAATCGGTGTGACAAGCCAACGGGTGATCAGCCCATTGGGCAGAAATTAATGTAGTAACATTTTAAATGTATATTTTTGGACGTCCATTGAATGAATTAATACTATTATTTTAACTTTTTAAGGGAGCTTTGGACCACAACTACAGGAGGCCTGCATCAGAGCATATCATGTGCTCTTATAGTGATGGCTTTAGTAGCATTTTGTCTTACATGATGAGTTTGGCTGCTCAGTAGCAAACTCACCATAATCAACATCTTGCCACAAGCCTGTTAAGTGCAGCGGCCTTTATGTTTTAAAATTTTTTTCTCAGACCTCTGGAAGCACATTGGTGAAGAAAGAAATAGTATCCTTACAATTCCACCCAATCCACCGTCACCACCACAGTTTTAAAATCCGTTTGCACTTGCTGTGAATCATAACAGCAGCCCAGCTACATTTAACAAGCTTAGCATTCATTAGGCATTAAGAGAGGGATTCTGGGTATGGCTTTTGTTTTTTAAATATAGAAAAGAACAATAGTTTTGCATAATTAACAGGATGGTGCTTTTTTGTATCATATGTCTTGATGTCAGTGTTCATTCAGCTCAGTGTTTTGGGTCAGTTTTGATCCAAGGTGTCAGCTTTTTATGTAGATTTCTCATTATTTGACAGTCTGATTACTAGCTTTCTTCTTGTCGTTTTTTTATATTTAGTACCAGAAGTGAGAGAAAGAGAGAGAGAGTTAACTTGCTTTTATTTATTTTAGTTATACTGTTTATACCAGAGCTAATTTTTATGGTTTTACACGCATATGACTTCAAAAGTTATATTGTTTAACAAAGTCAGCTGTTGTTTTTGGAGTTTTCAGTGTTTCTGCTACAGCATTTTTAATCTTACCTAGCTCAGCACGAAACAAAACAAAAAATCAATTCATATTTAGGAATACACAGTCTAATTATTACTACTTACTTACTTAGTCGTTCCTCTTCTACAGTGAGATGTAGAGGTTTGTAAGAGAGAGCGCCATACTATTCTATCGGCTGTCTTCCACCTGGCTTGGTTCCATTCTAGTCCTCGGTCCTTCAAAGATTGTCTAATGTTGTCCTCCCAGTGGACTCTGGGTCGTCCTGGAGGTCTGGATCCCTGGCTCTTAGTTTCCCATGCTTGCCATGGTAGCCGATCTTCTCCCATTCTGCAGACATGGCGAAACCATCTCAGTTGGGACTGTTCTACTTGGGTCTGCAGGGGTTGGGTTTCTAGGCCTTGATGTATCGTCTGGTTGTGGACCATGTCTCTTCTTGTTACTTCAACCACCTTCCTCAGACACCTCACATCTGAGGTTTGGATCTGGCTTTTGTGGGTTGTAATCATTGCCCATGACTCGCATCCATACTTCACGACTGGGACATAGGTGGAGCGGTATACAGCCATCTTCGTCTTCTTACCAACTTCGCTTTTGCTGAGGAATCCTCGATTTATGGCTTGAAAAAGTCTCCCAGCTGCTGCTCTTCGGGTAGCCAACTCTTCTTTGATGCCTCCCTTCCGTCTATGACAGCCCCAAGGTATTTAAAGTGGTCGACCTGCTCCACGACCTGTTCTCCCAGCTTAATCTGATGTCTTCTTTCCTCTCGTGAAATCACCATGGTTTTTGTTTTTGAGCTGCTAATGATCATTCCTCTCTTCTCCAGCTCTTCCTTCCAGACTTGCAGGTTGGATTGAAGATGTGCCTCTGATTTAGCAATTAGGGCAACATCATCAGCAAATGTCAGCTCTGAAATACAGACCTGTCTCATCTCTCAGTACCCCACTGAATACTTTCCTGTCTTCTCCTTACATGCCAGGGATTCCCCATGTGGTGAAACCTGTTGAGAACCCAGCATTGCACACTAAGCTTGGAGAAGTCACTGGAGCCCCAGGTGTAATTCTTTGGCTTTGACTTGGTTGATTGTATGCAGAAGGATCTCACTATGAACCCAGTGATAGGCAGGGGAAGCTGAGAAGTGGCTCTGTGCAGGATGTGACAATTCCTTGGGAGAGCCTAGAACCAGAGTACAGTATGTTATCTCTGCATAGCTGGATAGCCCCCTTGGATGGCGGGGAATGCACAGTATGTCATGTACTTCTTACTCATAGCTTGGGACCAGATGTGACGATTCTTTAAATGCAAGCCAAGCTGGAGAAACTGGAGCCCATGACTTCAACTCACCACGTTTCGGAATGGCAGACAAGCCACAGGAAAAGCCTAGATCTACAGTGTAGATAATACCAAGGAGTCTTCAACTTGGTGTTGGCTGCAAAAGAGCGAGAAGCTCAGCAGTCCTATTAAACAGCAACAACAGTCTCAGACCCCCCCCAGCTGAAGAAATTACAAATCTGACATACAGACAGACATGTTTCAGTGTGGGGAAGGCAAGCAAATAGTAGTACATGTCCTCCATTAAATGTTGGCTCCATGAGAGAAACAGACTGACAGCATGGCCTGTTGCCAAGTCCCTTGAGGGAGAAACTGTATGATGATGATGAGAGAAGGCATAGACAGATCACCAGTTTTTTTTTTTTTGAGAGAAATATATGTGGCTGTACGAGTCTGAACAACGACAAAGAATTAAAATCAGAGCTGCCGAGGCAAAAATAAAAAAAGCATTCCAGAAACTGAGAAACAATTATTTACCTTTGCTCTACCACGGGGCCACGACTGTAGCTAGTCCTGTACCAAGCATTCACATGCTCTTGCAGCGGTGGTTTGTGTGGCTGTTTGTTTGACATTATGAGTTTGCCAGCCCTATGCACAGCCTTATGTTAGTTGCCTTGTACGACATGCCAGAGGGTGCAGTAGAGAAACATACTGTGTAATAAATGATTATCTGGGGAGCCGCACCAGTGTAATGGTTACCACACTACGCTGGCGATCGGGTGATCCAGGTTCAAGCCCGGGCGAGGACATTGAAGAAGTGTCGTCGACCGGGACTTATAATTCGAGCCCTGGCGAAGACGTGAAGGAGTGTCGTTGACCAGGGACTGAAATAACCTGAACGGCTCCTGAGCCGACCCAGCTTTAATGAGTACCCTCCGAAGACGGCAAGTATCTGCCTGAATGGCAAGAGGACACCTGTCAGCGTACAGGGAAAATAGGATGCTCATGTAAAATCAGTCTCAGGTTAGACATACTAACCGAAGATTTCGCCTTAGTAATAGCGGGTGTACGTTAAAAAAAAAATTATTATCATTAGAACGTGTTATGGGAAAAGAATAATTTGAACGTGATAACAATGGGAAAGATTAATTTAAAAAAAAAAAAAGAAGAAGATGGAGAAAATATTATGTGAACTGGCAGCATGGGGTAGAAGGAAATCATGTACTCATAGATAACAGTGGAGGCAAAGGGTTGTGGAAAGAAGTGAGAGCTTGGCACGTGATAGATAACACTTAGGTCTATATTTCATAGTTGTGAATTTTCACCTGTGAAAGGGAAGTAGGAGAAAGATTACAGAAATCTGGCCTATCATGGTTAACTTGGGGCAGGACGACAGAGAAAGACATGAAAAATTGTTATTGAATGTAAGAGTGTCAACATTGCTGTATAAGAATTCAGGAGAAAGGGAATTAGAAAACAAGTTAGTCAAGTCTCCATTGAAAGAAGAGACAACTACTGTTGTTTGAGCTTGCAGGAAAAGCAGAGAGATTTTGGCAGTGCTATATGCAGTGAGTAAGGGCAGGCGAAGGCAGCAGGGGAGGGAACTGGTAACCCCACCTCGTAAAGCTGGCCCTAGTTTGATGGTCTTTAACACTTCACTCCCCTAGGGCCCCTTCTGCTGTGGGACTACCTTTATCTTTATATGGGGTCCCCAAAGGGGGGGGGGGGGGGAGAGAAGACAAAATGGTGTCAAAAGTATCAGTTTTATTGACGTAAGTCTCTGCATGTTTAAATAATGTTATGTTGGACCGGCAAAAAAAAAAAAAAGATAATGTGTGTACTCTTAAAGCATAGAGAGATTCTCAGTGTAAGTACCTACTTTTTATCTTTGTATTAGACATTTCGATCAGACTAGGTTAATAGGAAGAAGCTGTGTTCGTAATGTTGGACTGGTTGCAGTAAAGTTGAATTGATAACCATGTATGCTTTTATGGTTTTGACCAGACTACTGTTAATTGTGTTGAGTTTTGTGCACAGCTAGATCAGTGGTATTAAAATCTTGCAGGTTGTGTGAAACACCATAATGATTCTTTCTGTTAATTGTGGTTCTTCATTACAGTTATAACAGGGGGTTTAAAAAAGAAAAAAAGCGTCATGTGTTATTGTTGTTCACACTAAACGACCAATACCAAATTATTATTAGAAATTCTTTAACAAAATAAAGGGTGTCCAGAAAGATTTGCCTGCTTTTGGTAGAAATTATTAATCCACTAGTAGAAGAAAAAATAAATTATGAGTTATATTTTTTATCATTTACTATTTTTATTTTTTTTTAACATTTAACTCTTTGACTCCAGACCAACGCTCTGAGCGTTGCAAAATTCAACACGCCGTGCCAGAGCAACGCTCAGAGCGTGGTTTTTAGTTTATCACGAATAAACCCTAAAAATCGTCTGCTTAATGCAGTTCATATATTAAAACTCGTAGAATGACTTCCGCTACTATTTAAACAACTAATTTGACTTTAGTTAATCAGCACATGTGCGTGTTTTGATGTTATCACAATTTTTGTGAAGATTCGCGTGTTTACGTTTTTCGTTGTTTTTGCTAGAGAAATATGTCACGCTTTATATTTACATTTTCTAAGTCTCCTAAGCAAATAATTGTGTCAAACTACTTTGAAACATTGCTGACATTGATGATGGTTGTTTGGTAGTCACAGTTTGTTGTCAAAATACGGAATATATGCAGAAAAGCTAGACACACTAGATTTAGTTGATGAGTGGGCGTAGTCATATTCTGGCCGATCAAAAAGCAACAAAACTAGACCTACTGTAACATCTAATCACTAGTTCTTGGTAGAAGATGAAGCTAGGGATACTATTAAAACATTAAACAAGAGTAAAAAAGTATTTATATGACGTTATTCTTATTTATTTGTTTGAAAATTACGTAATGCACGATTGCATAATTTATTTTTTTTTCTTACAAAGAACCACGGAAAAACTGGTGCGAATAACACTAAATGTACTAATTTTGGCCATAAGCATGTTTTTTTTACTTTGTATATGGATTAACTTGACGTTTGAAGACTAAAAAGAAAGTTTTATTGTCTACGACAGTAATTTGTCTTTGGTAAGATCGTATTCTACAGTAAACTTTTTAGCGTTTTTCAATTTTACATGCAAAATGATTAAATTATACCGAACATACTTGTGTTAATACTACCACAGACATTATATATTTGAATTCTCTATCCATTTCCCTACAGTTTGGTATATAATAAGTACATGTTCAAAGGAAAATTCACAAACAAATTTAGACTGAAAGATGAACACTTCAATCTATAAAATTCTGCCCACAAAAAAAGTCTGGCACAGCGTGCAAAATAACTCTGGAATGAATGAGTTAAAGGAAAATACAGTATAAAAAACTAAAAAAATAATACAGTAGGCAATAAAAATGAAATAAAAATATGTTTAATAATTTGTACCAACAAACGGGAACAACTTTATGGACACTCTGTATATTGCACTTTAACTGGTGAAATATCTCATATTTCATCACATGCCCTGAGTGATATGATATATGCTCGGGTATATACTCGCAGAACAACAGTGTTCTGCCCGAGCGTGGTTTGAAAACTACTGAACTAGAACCAGCAGTGTTCTGCCTCATAGAGGGGTCAATGTTGTTGAGCATTGTACAATTAAGCAGTTGCTAATCTGGTATTTTCCATCTATATTAACTGTTGTTAAATTACTGCAACTTACTTTCTAGTTGTGCTGACCTGGAAACACCAGTGTCCGTTGTCATTGAGGCACCCATGTCTCCCAGTGCTTATTATGGCAGTGGCCTCTTCAGGTGATACCTCTCACCTTTGTTTGTTCCTCTTGTAGAATTTTTGTTTTGAAAACGCTCAGTGTTTGAAAAACTTTAACTAAGAATTCCTTTAAATAGCAGTGCACCCCCCATGCATCTTTAATACCATAAATAGCAGGCTAGCACTTTTTGCATGTTTTCGTGAGTCAGATGTTCTAGGGCAGGGTTTCTTAATTTTGTGTGTGTGCCATGGACTGTTCAGTGAAGACGATGGATCCCTTTGATTATTCAGTAAAGGCTATGGATCCCTTCTTGGAAAAAAATTTACATTTTAAATTGTTGGTTATATCCACAGACCCCCTAGAAACCATTCACACACCCTAAAGGGTCCATGGACCACAGGTTAATAAACCCTGTTCTAGAGGCATGCAGAGTCTAGATTGCATCTTTTTTTTTTGGGGTTGTATTCCACACTTTAATTTATATTGAAAAACATGTTTAGATCAAATGACTTAATTTGTGCCAATCCAGCATAGTCTGTGCTGTCTAAGCAGTGTATATATGCTTTGAAGGCCAGCATGTGACAACACCTTGACATTTGTCACTTTGTCTTTCCACGAAATACCGAGGATGTGGTGTAGACACCGTAGATGGAAGGTATTGAGCCTTCTTTCTTGCTTAGCATAGGTTGTCCATGTCTTTGTGAATGTAAATCTTAGATATATAGACGGTTAGCTTACCTGTTCTTACTCAGTGGATGTTCATAGAAAATGGACCAGCTATGGTGGTCAACAAGTAAACAGCTCATGCTCATACATTCTTTTTCTCGCTTGTCTGAAAGAAAAGAAAAACCAAGCAGAGTTGCTTGTATAAAGAAGAGGTTTTTTTTTTCTTTCTTTTTTTCCTTTTTTGTTTTTTAAAACAATATGCTGCAGGAGGAGGCACTTTTTTCTTTTTAAATACAAGCAACATTTGAAAAGAAAAGTCCAAAACAAAAATCCAGTCTTCAACTCGGATGTCGAGATATTTTTTTTTTTATTTGGTCTGACTCAACATGGAGAAGCAAATGAAAAAATGTAATAACAATCAACCCCCCTCATTGTCTCAAGAAGTTTCATAAATTAGTGCTAGTGTAGAATAGAAGGATTGAAATGTAAAGACAAGGTCACTAGTGTAGAATAGAAGGATTGAAATGTAAAGACAAGGTCACTAGTGTAGAATAGAAGGATTGAAATGTAAAGACAAGGTCACTAGTATAAAATAGAAGGATTGAAATGTAAAGACAAGGTCACTAGTGAATAGAAGGATTGAAATGTAAAGACAAGGTCACTAGTGTAGAATAGAAGGATTGAAATGTAAAGACAAGGTCACTAGTGTAGAATAGAGGGATGAAATGTAAAGACAAGGTCACTAGTGTAGAATAGAGGGATGAAATGTAAAGATAAGGTCACTAGTGTAGAATAGAGTTGAAATGTAAAGACAGTGTCATATATGCTAGAATAGAGGGATGAACACCTTAAAGACATTTGTCACTAGTGTAGAATAGAGGGATGAAATGTAAAGACAAGGTCACTAGTGTAGAATAGAGGGATGAAATGTAAAGACAAGGTCACTAGTGTAGAATAGAGGGATGAAATGTAAAGATAAGGTCACTAGTGTAGAATAGAGGGATTGAAATGTAAAGACAAGGTCACTAGTGTAGAATAGAGGGATGAACTATGTGGTCAAGACAAGGTAAACTAGTGTCAGCTCATAGAATAGAGGGATGAAATGTAAAGACAAGGTCACTAGTGTAGAATAGAAGGATTGAAATGTAAAGACAAGGTCACTAGTGTAGAATAGAGGGATGAAATGTAAAGACAAGGTCACTAGTGTAGAATAGAAGGATTGAAATGTAAAGACAAGGTCACTAGTGTAGAATAGAGGGATGAAATGTAAAGACAAGGTCACTAGTGTAGAATAGAAGGATTGAAATGTAAAATCAAGGTCACTAACTCGTGTAGAATAGAAGGATTGAAATGTAAAGACAAGGTCACTAGTGTAGAATAGAAGGATTGAAATGTAAAGACAAGGTCACTAGTGTAGAATAGAAGGATTGAAATGTAAAGACAAGGTCACTAGTGTAGAATAGAAGGATTGAAATGTAAAGACAAGGTCACTAGTATAGAATAGAAGGATTGAAATGTAAAGACAAGGTCACTAGTGTAGAATAGAGGGATTGAAATGTAAAGACAAGGTCACTAGGGTAGAATAGAGGGATGAAATGTAAAGACAAGGTGACTAGTGTAGAATAGAGGGATTGAAATGTAAAGACAAGGTCACTAGTGTAGATTAGAGGGATTGAAATGTAAAAACAAGGTCACTAGTGTAGAATAGAGGGATTGAAATGTAAAGACAAGGTCACTAGTGTAGAATAGAGGGATGAAATGTAAAGACAAGGTCACTAGTGTAGAATAGAGGGATTGAAATGTAAAGACAAGGTCACTAGTGTAGAATAGAAGGATTGAAATGTAAAGACAAGGTCACTAGTGTAGAATAGAGGGATTGAAATGTAAAGACAAGGTCACTAGTGTAGAATAGAAGGATTGAAATGTAAAGACAAGGTCACTAGTGTAGAATAGAGGGATTGAAATGTAAAGACAAGGTGACTAGTGTAGAATAGAGGTATTGAAATGTAAAGACAAGGTCACTAGTGTAGAATAGAAGGATTAAAATGTAAAGACTAGGGGGGAACTGATGACACAGACCAGACAAGTGCCAGTGGAACAAGAAATGATGCTTACAATGGATGTGGCACACAATGAGGAAACCTGTTGATGGCATTACAAGACAGTTTTAATTATGGAATTCTCAGGGTAAGAGAGGTTGAGGGAGACAGACAAAACACATGGAGATGAGAAATGGAGATGAGACATGTACGTGGTGAGGAAGACATGGAAAGACCTTGAGCTGATGACACAAGACAAAGTCTTGAATGTAAGCAGAATGTCACAAAGGCCATTGAACATAACTGTGTGTAACTATAATATAACTCAAACCTCACTGTCTTTTATATTTGGACATGCACCTTAGTATAACCAACGGACCCTTTGTCTAGGTTGAATGGGGCGCACCTCGCCAAAATGAGGCAAAATGTTATTATTTTTTTTTTTTAAATTACATGAAGTTACACAAAACAACCATGAGTTCCTTATTTCAAGTTCTTGATTGTAGACCTGAATATGTAAGTTAAAATTTATGGGTCAGCCTATGTTGACCTGAATATGTAAGTTAAAATTTATGGGTCAGCCTATTGATATAATATCACTACACATTTAAGAAGAGTACTTATTTACAGTTGTTTTCCTGAGACCTTCTTTCCTCTTGTTCAGATATGTTCTAAAATTAAATTTATCAATAAGAAGCTTAGTGTGATGATAAGAATGGATTTTTTAAAATTCCGCCATATACAAAATGGTCTTGGTGAAACACCTGTAATGGCAATGAAGCAGCCCTACTTGCTTGTCTGGAAAATGCGGAAAAGACATACATTGCACCTTGAAGACTAAATTGAACACCCATTAAGAAAATGTGCATGTGTTTAAATTTTTTCATGGTGAATTTTTTGAAAAATATGGAAACTGCACTCATTGCACAGTGAAAGCTTGATTGAACACCCATTAAAAGAACATGCATGCCTTTCAGTTTTTTTTTCATGGTGCATTGACAATAAGTCATGATGTTTAACTACAAATATCAAATGAAATTGAAATTGAAAGGAATAAAACAAAGGAATCCTAAATTATAGATTTCTGCTCATATTGAAAATACAGTCTCTGTTGTCTGTCCGCATTAAATAGATGCCTGTAATATTCCTGTTTACATTGCTTGACAGCTTCACAGTATCAAAATTGGCTTGCCTTTTTACAGTTAAAATTTACTTAATTGTGTGCTTTCAAGGCTTTTTTTTTTAATTGCTGAATTATAAATCTGTAATTGCAGACACTAATACTTATCATTATAACTGCGTGTCATTTTTCTTTTTGCCTAGCAACCTTAAATGCTTATTCCATGATAACATTAATGCTGTTATATCTCCTGATGTATGGAGAAGTTGTAAGTTTATTGTTATGACCATACTAATATATATTTTCATTTTTATAGTAGTAAAAATGTATACCTCCCACTGCTTAGTTATTTAGATGGATCTTCTTGTTGAGAATTTTTGGCAGATGTTTACAGTATTTAGGCTAGCAGAAGTGGCAATTCAAGTTCTGCCTGTTGATATCTGATATGTTAACATCAGAAGGTAAATAACTTGCTGAGACACTTAACCACCTGAGATACCTTGAAAGTTAACTCTTAACTCACAGGTCATATCTATATATATCTTGACGATTAGTTATGAAGTGCTATTTATGAAACCATTGCACATTTTTTTTTTACATTAATGAATAAAAATATTCTGTTCAAGCCCTGATGGGTTATAATTAAGATATATGGTGCCCATAATTGTAAATAATATATTTAGCTGTTACCTTTAGCTGCCTGGCAATGTGCCTCCCAACCACTTACTTCATCTTATACACCAGCCAGTTAAAAAAAATTTCTGATTACGTATAATTTTAAAAATAAAATCTTAATTGCTCACACTTAATTGTATTATTGTAAATAATAAATAAAGAAATGCTTGCAATGCGCACGTATGTGTGCACACGGGCACAAGGATTCATTTTCCATATCACATTTTTGATTTGTAACATGATGTTAAAAAAAAGGTCTGATTGAATAATTACTTGTCTTTTTTTTTAATCTGTTGGAAATAAGTTGGTGTAGTGCTGCTTTTGTCGAACAATCTGTCGTGATGCTTAAACTTCTTTGACTACCCTACTTAACAGTGAGAATTTTTAACTAAGATGTTTATTCCACTGAATATAATATTTATTGATATTTTCTTATGTCATGAAATATGTGAGTGTCCGATTGGCTAATCGCTTAGAGCACTTTACTCTGTCAGTACAGTTACCAAATTCCAAGATGGAAACCTGGTAGCGGCACGCTCCAGTCTACCTAACTGTAAAATGGTACCTGACTCTGCTCATGAGTTAGGGAAGGCAAGGGCAGCAAGGAAGGGAACTGGTCACCTCACCTCATAAATTTAAAAAAGTTGGACCTAGTTTAGCGAAGCCACAAATACTTCACTTCCCAGTGACAGTTTATGCTATGGGAAAATTAAAAAACAAAATCTTTTACATATATGTATGTGTGTGTGTGAAGAGTTTGTATGAAAGTGTATGCGAGTGATTGAAATAAATTGTAGACATTCCTCCATTGAAAAAAAAAAAACATGATGGGAAACACTGTCTACTAGCTTTGTCAATATTCATATAAATATTTCAGTTATCTAAAGTTTATGTTAGATATGTCAACAGAGAATAGTGTCAGAACTTGAAGTATGTTGTGATTGGCAGCGAGGACATATGTTGTCAGGTTGCTGTTATTTATAGTCTCATGTTTGGTAGTATAATTTTAATACTAATTTGACATTCACACATTTTTTTTAGCCCACATGAAATATTCAGGCATTTAACGTTATGTGAGAGTTTGTTTTTTTTTAGCTCCAGGGGTGTCTGAGGAGATGAACGAACAAATGAATGAACTTTTGATAAAGAAAGAGTAGAACTACCGTTTCCTCAGGCATGTTGTACTAGGTGACTAATATGAGGTAGAGCTGCAGACTTGGCAAGTGCTCATCATGTAAAACAAATTGTTACAGAGACTACCACAGTAAGAGCACATGAATGCTGCTTGTTGCAGGTTTCCTTCAAGGGGTGCCATCTGCAGTGGTAGTTCCGTGCTCTACGGGGAGCCAAAAGGAACTTGATGATGATGATGATGAATGCATGAACCTTAAATTAGCACAGGTTGTCAGATATGCACTGATTATAATATTTGACTTTTTAAATAATAAATGTGAAATTGTGTTCTATTTTGCTAACTTGACGTCCATCTTTTCCAGGGCATCACTGAATACAGACATACCACCATCTCCTCCGATACAACAAGACCTGTATAAAAAATACAGGTATGTGAGTCTGTCTAAATAAGATTATGGGCATGTGAGTAAATCTGAAGGAGAGTGTAATTTTGTAAGCCTCTTTGGTCTAAATGAGAGTATAGCTATGCAAGTCTGTTTAAATGGGTTTGTCATGCTGAATTGTCCCACTGCTATGAGTGTCACTTTGTGGGAATTTCCCACAAATGTGTAGGGAAAAAAACAAGGCCATGTGGGGTGTGTTATGGTGTACAAGAAGAGTTATATGTGTGTTAAGGTATTAATGAGTGAGTCTGTTTGATTTAGGGAATAGGTTTGTGAGTGTTTGATTCAGGGTTTAGGTATGTGAGTGCTTGATTAAGGGTTAAAGTGTTTGATTAAGGTTATAGGTGTGTGAGTGTTTAATTAAGGGCTTAGGTATGTGAACATTTGATTAATGGTGTGTGTGTTTTATTAAGGCTATTGGTGTTTGAGTCTCTTTGATTAAATGATAGATATGTGAATCTCTTTGATTAAAACTATAGTTACGTGAGTCTTTGATTAAATTACAGTTAAGTGAGTCTTTGTTAAAAGCTATAGATGTGAGAGCCTCTTTGATTAAAGTTATAGTTAGATGAGTCTCTTTGATTAAATTTATAGTTATGTGAGTCTGTTTGATTAAAGCTACAGTTATACGAGTATTTGATTAAAGCTATAGATGTGAGAGTCTCTATGATTAACTGTTTGCTTCTGTAATTATTGTCCACCCTGTGCCATAATTATCTTTTGAAGAATTCTTAACGGTGAAGTGTACTATCTTTTAGTGTAAATTTTATGTAAATCTTTTCTGTGAACATGTACTTATTATATATCAAACTGTAGGGAAATAGATAGAGAAATTATAATATATAGTGTTTTTGTAGTATTGATAAAAGTACATTCAATATATTTAAAACTTGTTGCTTGTTTTTTTTTTTTTTTTTTTTATTGTACACCCGCTTTTACTCAAGGTGAAATCTCTGGTTAATATGTCTAACCTGAGACTGATTTTACGTGAGTATCCCTTTTTTCCCTGTACAATGACAGGTGTCCTCTCGCCATTCAGGCAGATACTTGTCAATTTCGGAGGTACCCATTAGAGCTGGGTCGGCTCAGGAGCCATTCAGGTTCTTCTAGTCCCTGGTCGACCACACTCCTTCAAATGTCTTATCCAGGGCTCGAATTATTCCAGTTCAAGTCCCGGTCGATGACACTGCTTCAAATGTACTCGCCAAGGCTCGAACCTGGATCATCCAATCACCAGCGCAGTGTGGTAACCATTACACCAGCATGTTGCTTGTAAATTGAATAAACACTAAACGTTCACAGTTCACGAGCTTACCAAAGACAACTTACCGTTGCAGACAATAAAACTTTCTTTTCAGTCTTCAAACATCAAGATAATCCATTTACGAAGCAATAAAACGCTGAATATGGCCCCAGCTAGTACATTTAGTGTTATTCACACCAATTTTTACTGTGGTCCCTTATAAGAATTTTAAAAATTATGCAATATTGCATTAAGTAATTTTCAAACAAATAAAGAAGAATAACTTTGTATAAAAAATTTTTTTACACTTGTTTAAGGGTTTAATAGTGATTAGATGTTACTGTAGTTCTGTTGCTTTTTGTTCGGCCAGAATAAGACCACGCCCGCTCATCAGCGAAACTGTGACGACCAAACTATCAACGTGAATGTCAGCGATGTTTCTAAGTAGTTAGACACATTTATTAGCTTAGGATGCTTAGAAATTGTAAATATAAAGCTTGACATAAATCTATAGCAATAACAATGAAAAATTCAAACAGGCAAATCGTCACACAAATTGTTATATTAACATCAAAACACGCACACTTGCTGCACACATGCTGTTTAACTACACTCAAATTGATTGTTTAAATAGTAGCTGAATTCATTTTACATGTAATTTATAAACTGCATTAAACGGACAAATCTTTTGGCTTTATTCGAGATAAACTAAAAACAACGCTGTGAGCATTGTTTTGGCAATGGCGTCAAACCTGACCCATGTTCTGAGCGTTATTACAGAGTTAAAGAGTTAAAGCTATAGTTATGTCTCTCTGATTAAAGGTATAGGTATGTGAGTCTCTCTGATTAAAGCTATAGTTATGTGAGTCTCTTTGGTTAAAGTTATAGGTATGTGAGTCTGTGTGATTAAGGGTATAGATATGTGAGTATCTGAATAAGAGTATAGATAATGAGTCGTCTGAGTAAGATTATAGGTACGAGGGAAGGTCAAAAAGTAATGCCTCCTATTTTTTATGTATGTAAATACTGCATCGGTGTGCAATTTGTAAATTTAGCAGGATTCCTCAAGCACTCTTCTGTACTGTATAGCATTACCAACCTGTTTCAGTAACAGGTGGCACCACTGAAAAACAACGCCTAAACATTAAATTGGCTGCCAAAGACGTTCGTTATAAAACAACGTTACTTAGTTATAGTTCCTCAATGCTGAGTCCCATAGCCATCTCTGATTACGAAACTGAAGGAGAAGAGTTTTTATCGAATATTGTGACAGTTGATGAGACGGGTTAATTTTTTTGAACCAGAATCCAAGAGGCAGTCAATGGAATGGCATCACACAACATCGCCGACAAGAAAGAAGTTCAAAAGTTCACCATCTGTAGGGAAAGGTTATGGGCCTCTGTGTTTTTGGGATGAGAAGGGTGTGATTTTCTTCTCGACTCTGGAACAGGGGAAACACGATGTGCAGACCGTTACATAAAACTTTAGAAGAAGCTAAGATCGTCTTCGGCGGACTTTAACCCATTAAAAGATCAGAGAACTGCACTATGTTCCACGATAAGTCAACGCACACACGCCGCTAAACGCAGATTGTGATAGAATTTTGGGCTGGACATTATTACCACATATGCCCGATCTTAGCATGAACTCCATCTGAGTAAGGGACAACCGAGACCCTTAAAACTGGCGGATAGGTTTAGGAATATGAGTATTACCCTGATGTGATTGCAGACGATTGATTACCAAATCCCCCTTACAGTCCCGATCTGGCACCTTCTGACTTCATCTGTTGGGATACCCGAGACCCTTAAACGTGGGTATAGGTTTAGGAAAAAAGTAACAAATATTCAGACTATAAAATGTCTGAATGAAGAAATTACGAGGCATTACTTTTTGACCGTCCCTCGTAATATGAGTATGTCTGAGTAAGATTATAGGTAATATGAGTATGTCTGAGTAAGATTATAGGTAATATGAGTATGTCTGAGTAAGATTATAGGTAATATGAGTATGTCTGAGTAAGATTATAGGTAATATGAGTATGTCTGAGTAAGATTATAAGTAATATGAATATGTCTGAGTAAGATTATAGGTAATATGAGTATGTCTGAGTAAGATTATAGGTAATATGAGTATGTCTGAGTAAGATTATAGGTAATATGAGTATGTCTGAGTAAGATTATAGGTAATATGAGTATGTCTGAGTAAGATTATAGGTAATATGAGTATGTCTGAGTAAGATTATAGGTAATATGAGTATGTCTGGGTGAGAGTATTTATATTTGAGTGTCTAATGAGGTGGCAGCTCTTTTGGGAAAGTATTTTGATTTCTTCTTCCTTTCTCCATATGAAATATGGGGCTGCCGTTTGCTCAAAGTCTGTATTAAAGCATTTTTGTGCTCTTGTAGTGGTAATTTCTGCAGAAGTATAGTTTACATGGGGGAGTTGCCAAACCCCACATGCAACCTTATCTTAGCCACACCCAACGTCAAGCCTGGTGAAAGCAGTTCTTTGCCTCATGAGTGATCCCCTTGCACCACATGATTTGATTAATTTTTTTTTTCCAGTCAGTAAAAATTGATTACTATGTTCTGTACTACCTTGTGTAGTCCCCTGGGGGGTCTCTAATGAGATAAAAAAGAGAATAGGAACTAATATGAGGCTGGCAAACTCATCATGTAAAACAAATAGCTTCAGAAACCACTACAGGAGCATGTACGTGCTTGTTGCAGGTTTCCTGCAAGGGGACCAGCTGCAGTGGTGGGGTCCCATCTTCCACGCGGAGCAAAAATTTATGAAAGGCTTCAGGTTGTTGATTTTGGTGTTCACCATGTTGCAGAGCCGTACAATAGGACTGACTTTCATTTAAGTTATAGAACTTCTTCTTCTTCTTCTTCTTCGTTCGCCCTGAAAAGGACGGTGGTTGCGTTGTGTCTGTTTACAACGTAGCTGCGATATCTGCACCTTTCGGTCGACACATCCGACTTCTGCACGGCATTTTTTAGGACCGGGTTTGCTTTCCCATTTCGATCCACACTCGCTCAGCCAGCCTGCACAGCTGCAGACTGTTTCCAGGACCACCACGTGGAGGTGGAGTGCAGTCTTGACCAGCTCTGGTTCGCTGGTCCTGATGCAGGCAGTCAAGCTATGAGTCGCTGACTGCGGTCTCTATTGCTGCGTCTTGAGGTCCCAGTTATAGAACAATAATGATTGAAGTTGTTTGTATGTTTGGTTATAATAAAAAAAACAAATCAAATATCATTATGTTGTATAATTTGTATGGATGAGAGAGAGAGAGTGCTCCATGCTGATTTGTTGTTGTTGAGTTGTTTTCATGATTAACTCTGTCCTATTATATTTTATAGCGATGATGACTGCAGCCATCGATTGCGACAGATGACCAAGAAAATTCAAGGTATGATGTCACAGTAGTCAGATTTAATGAGTAACTTCAGTTCCCTGGTGTCTCTGAGGAGGCAAATAAAGAATAGGATCACTGCCTCCTCAGGCATAAGAGGTGATAATATGAGGTGGTGCTTGAGGCTGGCAACCTCACCAGGTAAAACAAGTTGCCACAAAAACTAGTGCTGTAAGAACATGTGACTGCTTAGTGCAGGAAACCTGAAAGATCCACCAGCTGCAGTAGTGGCTCAATGCTCTGTCGGGAGCACAAAGAAAAATGAATGAATGAAGTATCTCTCTCTCTCAGTCTCTTGACAGATTGCAAGTGCCCAAGCCTAGGCTTGACTTATTCAAGAAAAGCTTAGCATACTCTGCTGCTCATCTTTGGAATTGTCTTCCACATAACCTAAGAAACAACCTCAGTCCCTATTCATACAATCATAGACTTTTTGAATACTTTCTGAATTCTGATTACATGCCCCCCTAATCGGATTATCTTTTCTTATAACATCAACTGTAGGTTCTAATGACGATGTTTGTACTTTTCAACATATGTTATGTCATGCTTATAAGTAATTAATGTTAATATGAGTGTGCTATATTAGTATTTTACTTTACGTTGAATTTCTTGAAATTGATACGTAACATGCATATGAGAATAAATGAATTCAGTAAGAAAGGTGAGCGAAAGGAAGGGCAGAATGTTAGACGGGCCTGTGTGCCCAACTCTCAACCCTTTGAAAATAAAGTTCGTTCGTTCTCTCAGAGTGTGCATGTGTGGAGATTTTCTTTTTTTGGCACATCTGGAACAGAACGTTTCAAATAGCATTAATAATATCATTCTACTCATCTGTCTGTCTGCCGGAAGGAACAACTCATGAACTGTTGGACCATTTATGATAAATTTTCTATGTTATGACTGGTACCAATTTGACTTACTGTTTCGATTTTGACCTGCTTTGAATAAGAATTGTGGGCATTTACTTGAGTATACATGTGAAACTTTCAATAATATTGGTTGTGTTGTGTAATTTATAATATATTTATTGTATATGACATCATCTTGTATCTCTCTACATTAGAAGATAACTGTAAACTTGACACTGACTTAGGCATATTAAACAACATTAAGTGCGAAAACAGGGAACTCGGAAATGCAGCAATATTACGGGAAGAAGTGGAAGAGGCTATATGTTCGATGAAAGGAGGGAAGTCACCTGGTGTGGATAATATCCCAGCAGAGCTCTTGAAATATGGAGGACCAGATATAGTAAAAATCATGACAACAATTTGCCAGAAGATATGGAGTACAAAAAATGGCCAAAAGAATGGACGCAGTCATTAGTAATACCGCTTCCAAAGAAAGGAAATCTAAAAATGTGCAAGAACTACAGAACCATTAGCCTTATTAGTCATCCAAGTAAGGTGATGTTAAGGATACTTTTGAACAGAATAAAACAGAAATCAGAAGAAATCTTGTCAGAGGAACAGGCTGGCTTTAGACCAAAAAGAAGTACCTCAGAACAAATCTTCAATATTAGATTACTTATCGAAAAACATCTCCAACATCAACACGATTTATACTATAACTTCATCGATTTCACAAAAGCCTTCGATCGAGTCTGGCATGAAGGCTTATGGCAAGTAATGAGAAAATTCAATTTTGATACTAACATCATAGATATCATTGAAGCACTATACAAGGACGCAAGCAGTGCTGTTTTTGCAAGCAACGACATTGGAGAATTTTTCAAAACAACTGTAGGAGTTCGCCAAGGATGTATTCTGTCACCAGTGCTCTAGAACATATTATGCAGGAGGCTCTCTACGATTATAAATCAACCATATCGATTGGAGGCCGACCTCTGTGCAACCTACGTTTTGCTGATGATATTGATCTGATAGCTGGATCAGAGTCAGAACTTCAAGACCTTACCTCTAGACTGGAGAAAGTAACAAGAACATATGGGATGGAAATTAATATAGAAAAAAAGCAAGATATTGGTGAATAGCCATAAGAAACATGTTCCGACCAACATTACGTTAAATGGGCAATCGTTAGAAGAAGTTAGCACCTTTAAATATCTCGGGTCCACTATATGTAGTGATGGAAGATCAAGTAAAAAAATCAAGACAAGACTTGAGATGGCCTCAGCTGCCATGACAAGGTTGAATATGATCTGGAAAAGTAACATCAGTTTTCCTGTGAAGATCAAATTATACAAATCACTTGTATTATCTATTCTCTTGTATGGGTGTGAGGGCTGGACACTCACTGCAGATACGGAGCGAAGGATTCAGGCTTTCGAGCATAAATGTTATAGAAGAATTCTGCGCATTTGCTATAAAGAGCACAAAACAAATGTCTATGTTAGAGAGAAGATAAACACCTATGCAGGCCACCAAGAACCACTTTTGTCAATAGTGAAACGTCGAAAGCTTGCCTGGTTTGGGCATGTAACTCGTCATGACTCTCTTTCGAAAACGATCCTTCAGGGAACAGTCGAAGGTAAACGGAGAAGAGGAAGGCAGAGAAAATCCTGGGCTGATAACATCAAAGAATGGGCAGGACACGGTTTTTCCACACTTGTACGCATTGCTGAGGATAGAGAGCAGTGGAGGACCCTGTCTGCTGATGCTTCCACCATGGCACCCCTACGACCCATGACGGGTTACGGGATGAGATGATGATGAATCATCTTATACTGTTCCTTGCTGCCTTTTCCTTCCCTAACTCAAGTACAAAGTCAGGTGCTCATTTACAGCTGGGTGGACTGCAGTGTGGTAATACTGTGAATGGAACCTGGCACCTTTTCCGCAAGAGCCCAGCACTCTTACCATATGAATACAAAATAAGGATTGCAGAATTTATTCTTTGAGAAAAAGTTAGGGAAGGAAAAGGCATCAAGGAAGGGAACTGGTCACCCCACCTCTCAGTGCTGAACTTAGTATAGTGCTCTCTAACACTTCACTCCCCTATAGCAGTACCTGTCATAGGGAAGTGTAGTGTTAGAGACTTCACCATACTAAGTCCAGCTTTATGAGGTGGGGGTGACCCAATTCGCCTCCTTGCTGCCTTTGTCCTCCCTGACTCAGTGGCAGAGTCAGGTACCCATTTACAGCTGGGTATGCTGGAGCGTGATGCGGTCAGCTTTCTAAACCCATAATTTGTACCTTGGCCTTGAGAGACAAGTGTTGTAACCACTCTGCCAGTTGGACGCTCCTTGTTTGTTATCTTCTTCAACAACCGTTGTCGTGTTCATGGACTTTAAAAACAAAATCATTTTTTTCTGTCTCTGGTGTCATAAGATTTTATTTGCCTGTATTCATCATCATCACCCTTCAGCCACTGCAAGGAACGTAGGCCTTCAACACACATACGCCAAACGCCAAGACCTTCTGTCCTGTGCCATCTGCTCCAGGTCTTTCCGTGTCGTCCTCATCCTTCAATTTGTTGTTTCCAGTTCTCTTCTCCATGTGTTTTGATTTCCTTCTCCTACCATGGGGGTTCTAGAGCTAAGACTGCCTTGGAAAGCTATATTTGCCTGTAAGCCTTTATTATAATCTTTTCTGTCCAGTTTATAAATATTGTTTGAAGGAATGCACAAGATGATGCAGTCCATTCTTAACACAAAGATAATATTTACTGTATATGTGATCATATATTACTAGTCTTATATTTATTTATTTTTTCTCTCCCCTCCACCCTCCGGCCAGGCTTGAAAAAGAAAATAAAAAACTTTGAGGAAAGCTTTGAAAGGGATCATGGTTACAGGGTAAGTTTTCTATAGTTGTGTTTTATAGTATTTTTTTCCAGCCAGGCTGGACTGCAGTATACAAGTATTGACTTGATTGTATGAAAAATGTTATGTTATCCCAAGTTTGTGCTTTCAAAAAATTATATGTTGTGGGAGTCAATGCTATTATATATTTTAAAAAAAAATTGAGATAAGAAATCTATTTATTTGTTTAGTTTTTCATAACAGCAGTCCCTCAAGCTGTTCTGCTAAAACATCTTCTTCTTTGGTCCTTGGCTGATGACTGACCATCATACCTGGTGGCATCTTGTAGGACAGCAACAGTTTCCACTTAGCTCAGTTGGCAGCTATCCTTCGTGTGATCCCCCAACTCTGTTTCATGCTTTGCATCTCTGCCTCTACAGTTCTCCGCCAGATATCTTTTAGGCCGGCCTCGCGTTTCGCTTTCCTTCTGGAGTCCATAGCATATGGCAGTTCTGGTGACGGTATCAGGGTCTCTTCTGAGGATGTGGCAAACCCATTTCCAGCATCTACCCATTATGATGGTGCACCTGTCTTCTTGGCTAAAACATGAGTGGAGTTAAATGTTGTGGTGTGTAGGGTTGTTCTAATAGGATACGTTTTTAAAATTTATTTTCCCATAGTCCAAAAACTATGAGTTTATAAGCAAATAAATTAGTAAATAAATAAATAAAGGTAATTAACAGGTACTCGGACATAAAGGATGATACTAGACAACAGAAAAGAAAATATAAGTGATAGGCTTATTGGGAATTGAACCTAGGACCAACCAAATGGCGCCATCGCCTTGCTGTGACAGTACATCGTGAAAGGACGCTCAGCCAATTTTGCCCCTCTTATACCGTTTGGTTGGTCCTAGGTTCGATTCCCGGTAAGCCTATCACTTATATTTTGTTTTCTGTTGTCTAGTGTCATCCTTTATGTCCAACGAGTACCTGTTAATTACCTTTATTTATTTATTTACTAATTTATTTACTGTTCACAGGACTCAAGGTATCCTCCATTATTTATTGAAGAGTTTATAAGCAGTAGTTTTGTGGTACTGCCTTGTGTAGTTCCCAGGGGGTCTCTGATGAGACAAAGAAAGAATATGACTACTAGTACCTCAAGCACATCATCATCATCTTCTTGGATCCTTAGCCCTGACAGAGCAGTCAGTGGCCATCACGCCTAGTGGCATCTTGTGGGTCAGCAACAAACTGTCCCCATTTTGCTCACTCTGTGGCCATCCTTCGTGCCATGCCCTGCCTGAACTCTGGTTCATGCTTTGCATCTCAACCTCCACTGTTCCCCCGCCAGGTTGTCTTTGGTCTGCCTCTCTTTCGCCGTCCTTCTGGGGTCCATAGCAGAGCAGTTCTGGTGATGGTGTCAGGGTCCCTTCTGAGGACATCGCCACCCCAGTTGCAGTGTCTGCCTGCAATGATGGTGTGCATGCCTGTTTGACTGCACCATATAAACAGTTCCTGGTGGGAGATGGTATTTTCCCAAAAAATTTGAAGAATGTTCCTTAGGCAGGTTGTGTGGATTGAGGATAATTTGGACACTTCCTTTGAATAACAAAAGTACAGAAAGTACGCAACTCACATCAGCACATCCATACATCCAAGCACGTCGTACAAGATGACTAATGTGAGGAGGTTCATGGGGCTTGCAACCTCATCATGTAAAACAAATACCAGCAGAAACCACTCCTGCAAGAGCATGTGAATGCTTCATGCAGGCTTCTCACTAGGGGAGTAGCTACAGTGATGGGCTGCATGCTCCATAAGGAACGAACAGAAAAATGATAATGTTGAGTGTCGTTGCATTGTAATTTATGATGATACCCTGTTTAATCAGTGGCAAGCAAAAATTGTAGCCCTGTAGTCCACGATGTACGAAAGAGAATGATGATGATGAGACAGCTGTTTTACTGTTTCAGCCTTCTCAGGGCGAGAAATCTGTTCAGCCAGATGTTAAGAAATACATGAATGAATTAGCAAAAGTTAGAAAAGATCTGAAGCGTGAGTACACCAAAGTTATCTTGTTCACCTAATTTGTAATATTTTGTGTTCAGTGAGTGTCTTATTTTTGTATATACAACTTTTTGTGTGTTCAGTGAGTGTCTTATTTTTGTATATACAACTTTTTGTGTGTTCAGTGAGTGTCTTATTTTTTTATATACAACACTTTTGTGTGTTCAGTCAGTGTCTTATTTTTGTATATACAACTTTTTGTGTGTTAAATGAGTGTCTTATTTTTTTTATATACAACACTTTTGTGTGTTCAGTGAGTGTCTTATTTTTATATACAGGCATACCTCGCTTTATTGCGCTTCACAGATATTGCGCTTTCTTTCAAGTTATTCATGTTTATGTATTAGAATGTGCTTTCTTGTTCCGACAGATTTTGTCTTATTTTTATATATACAACTTTTTGTGTGTTCAGTGAGTGTCTTATTTTTATATATACATGCATACCTCGCTTTATTGCGCTTCGCTTTATTGTGCTTCGCTTTATTGCGCTTTGCAGATATTGCATTTTTTTTTCTTCAAATTATTCATGTTTATTTATTAGTGTTAGAAAGTGCCTTCTTCTTCCGACAGATTTTGGCTCTCCACCAGCAAAAAGATTACGATTCACTGAAGGCTCAGATGATGAAGATTAGCTTTTTTTTTTTTTTAGGAATAAAGTATTTTTAATTTTACAGTACATTGCTTTTTTAGACCTAGCAGTATAGACATAATGTAAACATGATTTTAGGCTTTTAAATGCAATGGGAAGCCAAAAAAATGGGTGTGACCCGTTTTATTGCGATATTCACTTTATTGCGGTGGTCTGGAACTGAACCCACAATATCTCCGAGGTATGCCTGTACAACTTTTTGTGTTCAGTGTGTGCCTTATATTTGTATATGCAACTTTTTGTGTTCAGTGTCTTATATTTGTGTATACAACTTTTTATGTGTTTAGTGAGTGTCTTATTTTTGTATACGTAACTTTTTGTGTTCAGTGTCTTACAACTTTTTGTGTGTTCAGTGAATGTATTACATTATATATATGGCAGTATATGAAATGAGGTGTTATTGTCTTTTTGGTACAGGAGAATTCATGTTGTGATAGATGTGAAAAATCAAATGGCAGTGAAATTTCTCGCCCTAGGTAGTACCTGGGGGTCACTGACGAGACAAAGAAAGAATGATACTATTTCACCTTCAGGCATGTCATACATGGCAACTAATGTGAGGTTGGCAACCTCATCATGTAAGACTAATTGCCACAGAAACCACAGCTGCAAAAGCATGTGACTTGAAGCAGGCTTCCTGTAAGGGAACCAGGCTTCCTGTAAGGGAACCAGGCTTCCTGTAGGGAACCAGCTGCAGTGATAGCTTCAAACTCCGTAAGAAATGCAGCGGAAAATGATGATGATGAATGAAATTTCTGGACATTTATAAATAAATATTTGTTTTTTTAAATTTGGGTTTTGCGTGCAGAAAATAATCAGTTTGATGTGGACAGTTTTACGGTGCAGAAGGTAATTTTGAGAGAACAAACTCGCACCATTGCTGTATAAAGAGAAGCCAAAACCACTTGTTGTGTAGAGAAACCATGCTCAAGTGCAAACCATGACAGCGACAGCAGCAAAATTGTTGGTTTACTGAGTGACCAAAATAACACTTATTTTGCTGAGGAGACAAAAATCTGTTGTGATGGGAGAAAGAAACCAAAAATGAATCTGTTGTTGTGTAGAGAAAGCTACCTTATTCATTCTTGTGCTTTGCAGAGAGACCAGTTTAATTCTTAAATTCAACTAAATCTCAGACCTAAGGGTCTTTTGTGTTTGGATATGCGCCCTAATATAACCGACTAGGTTGAATGGGACGCGCCTCGCCAAAACGTTATTTTAAAAAAAAAGAATGAGCTGTTTTGACATGTGAGAGATGCAAGTTAGAATGTGATGTTTTACAGCATATAACTTGTTTTGCTATGTGAGACACCAGAGTCCACATGTTTTCATGTTAAACCAAATGTACATTGTTCTAGTTCATTTTCAGTTTTTTTTTATAAATTATAATTTTTTATTAGTTTTTGCATTAGAGAGATCATATTGAACTTGTTTTACCATGATTTAGCCCAGTTTAGTCAAAGAGATCTCTAATAAGAAAGAATAGAGCTACTGCTCATTCAGGCATGTCGTACAAGGTGACTAATATGAGGTTAATGCATAGATGGAGCTGGCAACCTTATCATGTAACACAAGTTGCTAAAGAAAGCACCACTGCAGGAGCATGGGATTGCTTGGTACAGGCTTCCCTGCAAGGGGAGACCAGCTGCAGTGGTGGCTGCAAGCTTCAGATGAAGCAAGAAATGAAAATGGTGATGAAGACAACATTTGCAATGTTCTACTGTGGAAGAAATCAAAAGCTCATTTTGATGTGAAACTTTTTATTCTGCCATGAGAGCAAACACATTTAAACAAAAATTTAAGACTTGTTTGCTTTGAGAGTCCAAATTTAAACTCTTTCTTATTTGACATTTTTGTTCAAGGTTTAAAAGAAGAAACGGAAAAAGGTAACAGATCTCGACATAACAGTGGAGCTTCATCTTCCGGTGTGGAAATGTCACCTCCTGTCATACCCTCAGTGGCAACGACGTTAGATTTTATTCTGAGGTGCTTGAAAGAAAAGAGACAAGACACCGGGCGACCAGAGGAAGTGATGGTCAGAGCTCTCGTTTTTTTTTAAACCTTTGTTTCTGTCTGTTTTGATGGTTTTTTTGTGTGTGATAATTCACTTAAAAAAAATATTTATGTATTTGACCTGTAATATCAGTTTCATTTTTTGTGGTTCCAGTTGTTGATCTCTGTATGTGTGGTTATGTGTGTGCATGCGCATAAGCACGCATTTTTTATTGTGTTCCATTGTTTACTCATTATTTATAATGTGTTATTTTAGCTACAGTTTTTTTTTAATAGTATCTCTGTATTTCTCATGCATGCCTGTAAGAGATTTTAATAGACTTAATGTCTCTAGTTTGATCCTGTTTAATACAGCATGTTTATAATGTCCACCTTAAAATATTAATAACTTTGAGTGTACACATGATAGAAGCATGCTGTAAATAGCAAATAAAAGCATAGTTTATAAAGGTAACACAGTTGTCCTTTCATCACAACCACATTCTTTGGATGAACTTAAGGTCAGGATTACAAATGTAGCTTGCTAAGCAGCAGCTAGAGAATGTTTCCAAGGAGTTGGGAAATCGGATTGAGTAATGTGTCACGAAAGGTGGTGGTTTTGTTTGAGGCTAAAAATTTGAACTGTATAGTACTAAAAGGTAGCAAAATATGCTATTCACAGCGGTTTGCCAACGCGCTTTTAGTTACCCGATTTGAATCCAGCTACTGATGGGTCACAAGGTCAAATTCTTACCTGCGTTCGGGAATTTCAGTCGCAATGCTCTAGACATTCGATACGGGATAATTAAACCTTCGCTGCAAATTTATTGTTGGAAACTCCAGTTTTTAAGTAGCGTTTAGTCATAGTTGGTATGTTACTACAAGTTGCTGTTTAAATACGAACATTGTACTGTAATTACAACAGAAGATATGAGAGTCTGAAAAAGTGCTAAAAGTAATTTTTTTCAAATTTTAGTGTATCATCATTGTTCCACAATGACATTAACAATATAGATAAACTGTACTCATTTTATACATTAACTGATTCCGTACACAAGATCTTTTAAAAGACGCAATGGCCGACCGCTGTGACCGCAAGATCTTTTAAAAGACGCTGATTTATTTCGTTGTTTCTTTCTATTCTGATATTTTATACTGCCCGGAATTTATCTCGAACGGAAGTAAACACAAAACTGGGCAAATTTCAACAAGCTTCAATGTCTTTTATTTGCGTTTGAAGGGATTTTTTCACATTTATCTTCATCTTTAATCGTGTTTTGTCGTATCGCCATAATGGCCAAAAACACACAGGATATGTTACTAATATGTGAACAGTGAACAAACTGCGTGATCAACCATAACTTTCTTACTTTTTCTGTGTTTCTAAATGGATTACCTGCACAAAGAGAGCAGTGAAACTGTATTGTGATAACAATTTATGTTACAAGCCTTACGTAAGTCGAAAATTTTTGTTCAAAATTTCACGTTATCTTTTTTTCCGTGTACATGTTATCTGTTATAACATAAACATAACATAAAATTAGCTAGAAAGGCATATGGATTTATATTGTTCATCCAATGTACTTTAATTTGATATATATTATGTTATACTTAACTCATGATTAGACACACATTGTCAGTAAACGTAAATTATGTATGTGTAAATTTTTGGGGCTTAAAAATAATTCCGTCCAGAGCTGAAAATAATTACGTACTGAATCAGTTAATATAAATAGACTTGTTATAGAAAATTGACATTGCTGAAAATTTTTAGCAGCATGCTTCAAATACGAGTTATCAAAAGATGAATGGACAAGTAATTAATCATGGTAAAATTTCTATTACTTGTACTATACAGAGTGCGAGAGCATACTTTGATACTGGGGTTTTTTAAAAAAAATTAATTCTCTACATTGTAAATAAAAATGTGGAAATATTGTGTTAAAACAATATAATGATATCATTTATTATATGAATACGCACACAGTATCAGAGATATGATTATTAACATTCACAATATTATACACACAAATGCACTTTATAATATCTGCGCACTGACCCGCAAACTGAAGTTGGACCATTCTATCTTACGCATTTGCAAGTTTAACTTCAAACCTAACTTTCTCCTTCTCATCTTCACAAAGTTCATTATATGTGTGGAAAAATTCAATTTTGGCTTCTAATTCTGCATTTTCCAGTTGCTACTAAATCTCTTAAATTATTTACATAATGGAGGAAACCTGAGCCCTATGAACAGTAAATAAATAAGTAAATAAAGGTTATAAACAGGTACTCGTTGGACATAAAGGATGACATCAGACAACAGGAAAGAAAACATAAGCGATAGTCTTACTGGGAATCGAACCTAGGACCAGCCAAACGGCACCATTGCCTTGCTGTGACAGTATGTTGTGTTTCGCGTGCACTTTTTTGGAGTGCAAAATTGGCTGAGCGTCCTTTCACGATGTACTGCCACAGCAAGGCGATGGCGCCATTTGGTTGGTCCTAGGTTCGATTCCTGGTAAGCCTATCACTTATATTTTCTTTTATGTTGTCTAGTGTCATCCTTTATGTTCAATGAGTACCTGATTATAACCTTTATTTATTTATTTAATTGTTTATATATTTTTTTAACAGAACTAGTGTTGGTGTGTTGCAAATTTTCAAAGATCTTAGCGTCTATTTTATCGGCTTCCTGTTCTAGAAGTCTGTGGTGTTTTAAAACAATGCTTAGTAAAATATGAAGTTATGGAAGAGCCATATATTCAATTTAAATATCTAACATTGGTTTATGTAAAGAACTGGGGTAACGTGCCACTTGTTTTTTAATTCCTTTTCCAAATTTCATAAATCTATTGTAATCTCTCATCGACATGGCCAGACTTCTTTGTTTGAAAGTTTTGTATTGGACTGATATCTTAATTATCTTATTTGGCTGAAGACACCAAAGACGAGTATGTTCCGTGAACTCCGGACAAACCATACATTTTTATCAAAAAGTCATAATCCCCGAGAAAAAAAATAATCATTTGTTTCCCTTCCCACTCTTAATCTTTTAATGACTCTATCTGAGATTTCATACTATTCACAAATATTTCTAAATTCTTATATGTCTGACTCTAGTTATTGCTAATTGGATGGTATTGGTTTTAGAATTTGATTTCTCCAAATTCCCTACCAGCATTGTAACTTTCAAACTTCCTTTTCCATGATCAACCCCATTTTTAAGCCATACTTCATCTTCTGGTATATATTAATTTATTCAGACCTAAAGGTCTTTTATGTTTGGACATGCGCCCAAATATAACCGGCTATGTTGAATTAGCGCCTCGCTAATACGAGGCAAAATTTTATTTTTTAAAAAAAAAAATCTTCTGGTATACAATTATTATGCGATGTTAATAAGCCCTCCATATTGTAGTCGCTGAGGAGCCCACAAATAAAACCACCTAAATCGTTAAAACTTGCCAATGGTGTCTCTAGCTCTTGTCCATCATCTCCCACAAACTCTTCATTTCCATATGCAACCATTCATGCCTAATCTCTCTTGTCCATTTTCTTTCTGCCCCTTCATGCTTCTGTTTTTGTCATCTCTGGTCTATGAAACTGCCTACCCTACATTAACGCGACACGCTGCTAAGATGAAATTATGTGGAGAAAATCTTTAATTTCTCCTCAGCATTTTTTTAATAATTTAGAACTATCTGGGTCTAATACATTTTAAGATATTTAATTAGAATATGCATCACCCTCAGTAACATTTTCCTCAAATGATGATGATGTTTTGTAATGGCTGTTACAAAGCGAAATAATTAAAAAAAAAAAAAAGCAATGAAAATCGACAGTTAGATAATGATAGTATTTTGCTCAAAGTTATTTTCTAGCAAATTATTTTAGTCCTGCACT
The DNA here is from genome assembly GCA_024509875.1 of Oreohelix idahoensis. Lineage (NCBI taxonomy): Eukaryota > Metazoa > Mollusca > Gastropoda > Stylommatophora > Oreohelicidae > Oreohelix > Oreohelix idahoensis. The sequence goes on along the minus strand of JAMPIV010005401.1, from coordinate 413,426 downwards.
TATCAGAAATGCGCTTAAACTGGTTTAAATTTCATGCTTTTTCAAGCCAAAGTCAGCAGATATTTCCCGCCAAAGTAAATGATGCCGTGTACGCCGGTTAACAAGATTTAATGCCTTCGGTCAGGAGAAAGGGCGTGAAACTAAAGTAGCGACTTTGTAGAAGGCACAAACAGCCGTGTATTATGTTTGAGCCTACAAATTGAACTGTATAGTATTAAAAGTTAACAAAGTATGCTATTATGTTTGAGCCTACAAATTGAACTGTATAGTATTAAAAGTTAACAAAGTATGCTATTATGTTTGAGCCTAAAAACTTGAACTGTATAGTACTAAAATTTAACAAAGTATGCTATTATGTTTGAGCCTAAAAAGTGAACTGTATAGTACTAAAATTTAACAAAGTATGCTATTATGTTTGAGCCTAAAAACTTGAATTGTATAGTACTAAAAGGTAGCAAAGTATGCTGTTATGTTTGAGCCTAAAAATGTGATTTGTATAGCACTAAAATTTAACAAAGTATGCTATTATGTTTGAGCCTAAAAATTTGAACTGTAGAGCACTAAAATTTAACAAAGTATGCTATTATGTTTGAGCCTAAAAACTTGAACTGTATAGTACTAAAATATAGCAAAGTATGCTATTATGTTTGAGCCTAAAAATTTGAACTGTATTGTACTAAAAGGTAGCAAAGTATGCTATTATGTTTGAGCCTAAAAATTTGAACTGTATAGTACTAAAAATTAACAAAGTATGCTGTTATGTGCTTTTATCATGTGTACATCAAAAGTTATTAATGTTTAAAGTTGCACAAGGACTTTATAAACACCCCTGTACGTTCCCTGACATTGATAGCAACATTATTCCTGTGTTATAAAGCAGATGAGCTCCAAGGCTTTGCTGACAGCCATGACTTGAAACATTTTTATCATGCACTCAAAGCGGTCTATGGTCCAACATCATCAGGATCATTTCCCCTCCTTAATGCAGATGGAAAAACACTAATTACAGACAAGGAAAAAATTCTCCAACGCTGGGTCGAACATTTTAATAATATTCTGAACCAGCCATCATCTATTAACGACGAAGCCATCATCCGCCTGCCCCAAATTCCTATAAATGAAGCACTAGATGATATACCAACTCTGGAGGAAACTCAAAAAGCGATTGTCAACTTTCTAGTGGAAAGGCCCCCAGCTCCGATTCAATTCCTGTTGAGGTTTATAAAGATTGCATTACAGTTCTGATAGAGAAACTTCACATGATCTTCCAGCAAATGTGGCAGAGTGAAATCATCCCACACGAGCTCAAAGATGCGCCAATTATACATCTATATAAACGTAAAGGTAATAGCCAAGACTGTAACAATCATCGAGGCATCTCTCTATTATCAATCGCTAGGAAGATATTCGCCAGAATCCTTCTGAATCGCCTTACGGCTCATCTTGACAAAGGTCTTTTACCTGAAAGTCAGTGTGGATTCCGGATAGAGCGTGTAACCACCGATATGGTGTTCACTGCAAGACAGCTACAAGAAAAATGCCAAGAACAGCACTGTGACCTGTACACAGCTTTTATCGACTTGACAAAGACGTTCGACACGGTCAGTAGAGAGGGTCTATGGAAGATCATGGCAAAATACGGCTGCCCAAAGAAATTTATCACAGTAGTGCAGCAACTGCATGATGGAATGCAGGCTAGAGTTCAGGAAAACGGTGAGCTATCGGAGCCTTTCCCCGTCTCAAATGGAGTTAAACAAGGGTGTGTACTTGCACCGACTCTGTTCAGTATCATGTTTTCTGCTATGCTGACTGATGCTTTCAGAGACGGGGACACAGGAATCGACATCAGATATCGTATTGATAGAAAATTGTTTAACCTTAGGAGGCTTCAAGCAAAAACCAAGGTCAAATCACACACCATCAGAGATCTTCTGTTTGCTGACGATTGTGCCCTCAATGCTGGCTCAGAGGCTGATCTGCAGCATAGCGTGGATAGATTCTCCGAAGCCTGTTCCAACTGTGGGCTTACCATCAGCACAGAGAAAACAGAAATGATGTACCAACCAGCTCCCGGCACAATTTATACTGAGCCAATTATCAAGGTAAATGGTGAGAAACTGAATGTTGTGAACAGATTCACATACCTTGGTAGCACACTATCCCAGAACATCGTCATTGATGATGAGGTGAACACCAGGATCTCCAAAGCCAGCAGCACATTTGGCAGACTATACACCAATGTTTGGCATCGAAGTGGCATTAGTCTACAGACAAAGCTGAAGGTGTACAGAGCTGTGGTGCTTCCAGTGCTGCTTTATGCATATGAAACATGGACTGTATACAGGCGCCACGTAAAGAATCTAAACCACTTCCATACAGTCTGTCTCAGGAAGGTAATGAGCATCAAATGGCAAGACAAGATCCTGTATACCGCCGTTCTTGACAGAGCTGGTATCCCTAGCATCGATACTATTCTGATACAGTCACAGATTTGCTGGGCAGGTCATGTAGTCCGCATGCCAGACCATCGACTGCCAAAGATACTCTTTTATGGTGAGATGCAGAAGGGTAAACGCTCCCATGGTGGCCAAAAGAAGCGCTTCAAAGACACGTTTAAGACTTCATTGAAAACCTTTGACATAAACTCTGACACATGGGAAGCTGCTGCGCAAGACCGAACTGCTTGGCGCACATCTCTTCATAAAGGTGCAGCGGCATGCGAATCATCCAGAAGAGCAACAGCAGAACAGCGGAGACAAGCTAGAAAAGACAGTGTAATAAAACCTTCACATGAAGCAAACATTCCCTGCCCACACTGTCCGAGATCTTTCCAGGCGCGCATCGGGCTCATCAGTCACCTTCGTACCCATAGACTAACCTAACATATTCCTAATAATTGGATGAACAGAGTGGAGTGGTGGTCTTCATCACCCGTGATGAACGAACAACATTCCTGTGTTATTTGTGTATTGTGTAGGGCCCGGGGGGTCTCTGAAGAGACAAAGAAAGAATAGGACGACTCCATCCTCAGGCATGTTATGTTGTACAAGGTGGCTAATATGAGGTTGTGCGTGGGGTTGGCAACCTCATCATGTTAAAGAAATTACCACAGAAACCACCGCTGCAGGAGCATGGGAATGTTTGGTTTCGTCTTCCTGCAAAGGGACCAGCTTCTGTGTTGGCTGCATGCTCTGTAAGGCACGCAGAAGGAAAATGATGATTTATTGATGTAACAAAAGAGAGAGAGAGAGAGATAGGAGAGAGTTGAGAAAGAGAGGGAGAGAGTTTTTGAAAATAAGAAATGATACAAATAGTATAGTCCATAGCAGAGTGTATCCCATGAGTGTGTGTTTAAAAAAATAAACAATACAAATGTATAGTCCATAGCAGAGTGTATTCCATGAGCGTGTGTTTAAAAAAATAAATAATACAAATGTATAGTCCATATCAGGGTGTATTCACTGAGCAATTGTTTAAAAAAAAAAAAAAAGTTTAGTCCAAAGCAGAGTGTATTCACTGAGAGTGTGTTTTAAAAAAAAAAAAACAAATATTTAGTCCACAGCAGAGTGTATTCACTGAGAGTGTGTTTAAAGAAAAAAAAAGAATAATACACATTTTTTGTCCATACCAGAGTGTATTCACTCAGAGTGTATTTAAAAAAAAAAACCAAATGTTTAGTCCATAAGCAGAGTGTATTCACTGAGAGTGTGTTTAAAAAAAAAAGAATAATACAAATCTTTAGTCCATACTACCAGAGTATTCACTAAGAGTGTGTTTAAAAAAAAATTATTTAGTCCATACCAGAGTGTATTCACTCAGAGTGTGTTAAAAAAATCATACAAATGTTTAGTCCATATTAGAACAAATGTTTAGTCCATACCAGAGTGTATTCATTCAGAATGTCATTTGCAGCTAATGTCCAGAGAGCAGGTACAGGAAGAGAAATTGGCTGTACAGAGGGCTCTTCTGCATTTTGAGGGACTACATGGTCGTCCTGTAAGTGAATATTTATTTTAGGTTTTGTTTGTTTACCCAGTGAATAACAAAGGGAGCTTACTTTTCAGTCAGTTTAATAGAAACCTGTTTTAGCAGGTGTAAGAAGGTTATTCAATTTAGAAACACTGGAATGAACATGCTACCAGACCACAAAGTCTTTTATATTTGGACACACCCTAATGTAACCAACGGACCTTGTATCTAGGTTGAATGAAATATGCCTTGCCAAAACAACACATAACTTCTATTTTAAAAAAAAAAAAAAAATGATTGAATACAAATTGAGAATTGTTAATGAACTTATGGGGTTGGCCACCAACCGAGAAAACTGGGGACAGTTTGTTGCTGAAGCCAGTAGACGTGATGGCCACTGACTACTTTGTCAGTTGGAGGCTAAGGATCCAAGAAGATGAAGGGGATGAAGAAGACACGGAAAGACCTTGAGCTGATGGCACAGGACAGGAAGACTTGGCAAGTTTGTTGAAGGCCTCTGTTCTGTGGCAGCTGAAGGATGATAATGGTTCAGCTACAGGCAACAATGTCATGCTGAATATCTTAAAAAAAAATATATACAAAATCAAGAAATGAAAGACAACTGAGAAGTTTCCAGACTTCCATAAGTCAGTGCTTGTGCAGAATTGATGGGTTTAAATGGAATGGCAGGATTACCAATGTGGAACTGATAGAACCAGTGTTGAAGGTGTATATTATCCACCAATATTGAATGTAGATGTAGAATGTGGATGTATCACCACTAGACACCAGAGATGATGAAGGCGCAGAGGTATGGTGTCTTTGGTCTGGTTTGTGAATATGATGTATATGTGGAGTCAAACAGGTAGCAGTAAAGTAGAGTCCACACAGGACGTCACATAAACTCACGACGTAGAAAGTCAATGAACGTTGTAACTGCTAGTGACGTTTCCATCATTTATTGGGACGCCACAATGACAAGATGTGTAGACATTAACATGTAGAACAGTCTTCATTATATCGACGTAGTCAGCACAAAATTCGACAGCAGACAGCATAATAATGGTGAATCAAATCATGGGCTTCAATGCATCATAATCGACTGTAAATGTATTCAGGTGTGGAAACCATCATCCTTTTCTATAACAGTCGATATCTTTATAAATGTATAAATGCAGGAGATTAAATTCCTTCTCCTTCTCTGACCTCCAGCAAGACAGGCATGACTTCTGGAGTATCAAGTAATGTCCTCTGATTTCCTTTAATAACAATGGTATCAAACCTAAACTGACGTGGAACTGCCAGAGCAGCAAAGTCCAACAAGCAGATAGCCTTTAGGACATGCATCAACCCGATGCATAACAACATGGTGATTCGTGAGTTGAAAACTTCTCATAACGTTGACTCTTCCCCGCCCAGGGAAAGTTGACAACTAGGCACAAAATGTCAATCATAAAAGTTAATGACAATGATAATCAATTGTAGAGCAATTACCTTCTCTTCAAGAATAACTACACAACTCACTCGCCTCCAGGCGCTTTGAATCACAAAGGGGAAATATCATCTGAGATGAACACTATAGAGGACTTCCATTTCCCGAACAATATAACATGACAGACGCTGAAAAACGCGTCTATCTCACTCGACAAAATCTGTGACACTCCCTGGGCGGAAGCTGGTGCAAAACCCACAACCAAACAACAGACATGCGCAGAACCGTTCGATTTGAATACAATTCACACAACGTCGAAGCTATGGGCACATTCTAAGAACAACACTTAAAATCGAGCCTTATAAGGATAGGAAATAACTATCGACGCAGGTTAACAAACGTTTACAAGAAAAGTGAGCCTGAGCGCTCCATAAATGGACACGACCCCACATCGGTCAATCCACAATAATACCGGCAACCGAAGGGCATAAGAACAGGTAACCACCTAAAGTAAAAAGTAACTCCAATTCCAAGAGTTATATACCTTGCATTAGAAAAATTGTGTACACAGATAACATAGTGAAATTCTTATGTGTAACAACCAGACAATGCCAGAGGAACAAGATGTTAAGAAAAGACATTGAGGAAACCTGCTGATAGCAGTACAAGGCAGCCATTCCTCTAGAATCCCCAGGATGAAGGAAAAAGGAGATCTTAAAAAAACAAAAACACAGAGAACAGAATTAGAGATGGACGTAAACATGAAAATAACTTGAATAGATGGCACAGAACAGGGGAACTTCATGTGAGCTGATTGAAGGTGTAAGGTGCATGGAGGACTAAAGAATAGCGAATACAGGATGAGATGTAGGAACATTAGAGCACGGGTTCTCAACATTTTTTTGCTCTGAGGCCTCATCTACCTCCGTAGCCCCCCCTTATCATCGCTGTTAGCTGGAAAAAATGTACTTTACCATCTTACTGTGGCCCCCAAGAAATATGGCAGGGGGGCCATATGGCCAACAGTGAGAACTACTGTTTTAGAGAATTATATAAAGACAGTTGGCAGTGAGAACAAGAGGAATGATATATGTTGTTCGGAGTACTCACAGTGTAGTTGAATGATTTGAGAAATATAGAAAGAGCAAATTGTATAAATTACCAGCTGATACTTTTCCTCAACCCAGCACTCATTGGAAGCAAAATTATAAAGGATCAGTATCTTCATACCCACACTACCCCCTGAAAGACAAACACAGACATTAAACAATGAAAATCACAGACAGCTAAAAACACTACAATAAAGGATTTTAAGTTCTATAAATGTTGAAAGATATTAGATAGATATTATCTGACGGTGATAGGAGACACCTAATAATTTGCAGTATGCATGTGAAATAAGCTTTTCTCCCATTAAAGTACAGTCGTCAGTTTAAACCTCAACAGTGCAACTTAAAAAGTGCCAACACAAATGTTTCTTGGAAAAATGTAACCCAATAAATAGAGACACATCTTGATGTGGGTCACATTCTTCACCCCTGATGTTGACAAACACAGTTCATATTTCTCACCGTTGTCAGCCATCACCTTAAGGATAGGAAATTTTAATTCAGCTATCTTCTGACAGAACATGGAACTTTTAAGGGGACCATACAGTTTAAATGCTCATTGAGATCTCAGACGTCTCTTGAGGAGACAAAAAAAAAAGAATAGAATAGAACTACTTTTTCACCAGGCATGTTGTCAGGGGCAACTAATATGAGGTAGTTCTGGTAGCCTTATTTTGCACACACAAAAATTGCTACAGAACCATTGCTGTGAGAGTACGGTGGCTTTAATAAAGGCTTCCTTCATGGAGGCCAGCCACAGTGGTGGCTTCATGCCCCACTTACTTAGTCGTTCCTCTTCTACCCTGGGGTGTAGAGGAGCTTATAATCAGCTTTTAAGGTAAACGAGTGATTGGCCTGTTGTGCCTTTGGCAAAGGGTGCTGCCTCGTTATGGCCTCCATGCATGCCGTCCCTCCTCACTTTTTCAGCCAGGCTTGGGACCGACCTAGGTAGAGTTTGCGCAAGGAGTAACAAAAAAAAAAAAAAAAACTGCAATGATCACAGCTTAGATGGTCAGTAAATGCTAGTTTCACTGTTGTATGAATGCAGCACCTCATTTTTTTTCCACAAATGTTTCATTATTTATTACTTGCACTTATTGGGAATTCTACATACGTGGTTGTTTTAAATGAAAAAATCCACTTTCCATCGTCTGTGTTGGCGGTAAATTTATGTCTCATAAGAACAAATGTCAAACTATAATTATGCATGCCCCTTTTACTCATTACATGGTTGTCAGAGTAAAGGGGCATGTTTATAGTTTGACACCAATTTTTATGAAACATAAGCCTTATGCCAATGCAGGCATTATAAAGGGGATTATTTCGAAACAAGAATGTTTGTTGTCTGACCACACTAACTTTTTTGTATTGTTTAGACAAGTCGAGAAGAGAAGGACCTCATGAGACCACTCTATGACCGATACAGATCTGTGAAGCGGATGTTGGCCAAACCCATGTCGGTATGTTGCATTTTGCTTGTTTCCAAATCTCCTTGTAATTTTGGTTGCTGAATAAAGAAGTTATCTTTTACTTTATGGTCAGAATTGTGAAGTGAATAGAGGCATACACTTAAACTGGAAATGTGGGCAGGTAATAAATTAAATAGTGGCTGTATCCAAATTTGCATTGCACTTGATGAACTGATTTTGTAAAAAGTGGACATATTTTGATTGCAAAAAATAACCCACACAAATCACACATAATCTGTTGATCTAGGCGATTTACATCATAACCAGATGCACAGGAAATCGTTATGAGAGAAGCTACATTTTCAACTATGCTAACAATAGTTATGCATTAATATAATTTTTCTAAAACCATTCTGTATTCTTAACAAGAATAAGCTGGTTTTTAACTTCCCTGTAATGGACAAGGGTTCAGAATATTTTTACATGGTTAACACTGCTTTTAGTCACAGAGTTAATGAAAGAGTTTTAGAAGTTTTTAAAAAAATGTACTTTGCATAAAAAAGTTCTGTTTATTTGACTTGGTCAAAAAGCATATTTAAAGATTTTGCCCTTCTGGAACTGGTGAACTATTTTTCATGTCCGAAATAGTTTAATTTTGTAATAAAATTTGTTAGAATTGCCACCATGCATAAAAAAATAATAGAACAGGTGAACGTCAACATCAGCATAATTTCAACCATGCACACACACACTCTACAGACTAGTATGACAGTCTGATGCATAGACTCACTCGGACATTTTGCCGACAATCTTTATTATTTTCATTATCAACTGTACTCTTATTCTGCTTCTGTCCTGTGACTCCTATACTCTACTTCAGATTTCCTGTCTAAATCATAAGTGATGACATGTTGATGCAATATATCCACTGATCAGAGATCATGAATCACACACAGGAAGTGAACATGGTTAGACCACAATATAAGGGTCATTTTCTGCACTAATAATACCCATACAATATTAGATCACTTTACCACCAAAATCTTTCCTTACACTGCAGTGCATGTACTACTTGTATTAATTATTTTTGTTAAGAAAGAGACATGTTTTCAAAAAAACATTACAAACGATTCAAAACCAGGCGCAACTTACGTAGATATGCACTAGCACAGACGTAGCCCACTATTTACACTAATCAGGAATCCTAACTTGCACCAAACTGGATAGTCTCCTTTCGGTTGCTAAGTCCCGCATTCTCTTCAACAGCAGAAGCTGTGTGGGACAGCTGTCATCTTCTTGCTCGTACCAAGCCATCGCTGTTTCTAGTGCTATAAAGGCCTCTTCAGGACTTGGTCGATGTTTTTGGTTTTCTTCATAATCTACAAGTACATCATGTACTTCTGAGGAGGCTTCGTCATCGGTCACTACAGGTATTTGGTTTTTTTTTTGCACAAAAGACAAAATTTCTTCGTCATTCAAAAACTGAAAACCAGAATCATTATCATCTTCTAGCCACATGTGTACATCATCTTTGTCACAGTCCGAAAATCCGGGCATTGCTTGAAACAGTTCCACAACTTCATTTATACAATCATCATTTGTGTCCACTGCAGTAGTTTCATTTCCTCCTTTTTTCCCAGCAATCTACTCCAAGCCTTGTTGAGATTATCTTGTGACAGGGTGGTCCAAGCATCTGCTAACATATAGCAGCAGTCTTTGAGATTAAGCTTTTTGGAAAACGCCACCACACTTTCTTCATCTTCAGCCAACAATAAACGACGCAGGACTTCCTTCTTGTACATCTTTTTAAGCTTTCTATAACACCCTGATTCATTGGTTGAATCAGTGCTGTTACATTGGGAGGTAAAAAATTACTTTAAAATTTGCATCAACTGCATTCAATGTATCCGTCTCTGGATGAGATGGTGCATTGTCCAGTAGAAGAATTACTTTTCCAGTTTTCTTTTCTTGTTCTCTCAACCTCTTCATATTTGGGATGAACTGATTTGTATACCAATCAAGAAATATTTCACTATTCATCCAAGCACTCTTCTGTGCTTTGCAGCACAATGGGAGACATGTCACATTCTTTAAACAACGTGTTTTTTTTGGCTTTGCCGATCATTATCACCGGTAAACGATGACTTCCACTGGCATTCGCGGCTACCAACATTGTTACTCTCTCTCTTTGCACTTTTTAAACCCAGGGGCAGCTGCTTCGCGCTGAGATGCAAGTGATTTTTGAGGCAATGATTTCCAGTATAAGCCAGTCTCATCGGCATTATACACATCATCGAGTGAATAACCTTCTTCCAAAAAAGCCAAGAATGTTTCTTTAAAATTTTCAGCGGCAGTTGCATCGCTAGATAAAGATTCCCCTTGAATCTCCAGTTCTCGTATGCCATGACGAGATTTAAAGTCAGGAAGACCGTCAAGTTGATTGTTGGACTGAAGTGCCTTTTCACACAATAGAGAGCCAGAGATAGGTTCCGATTTGCTTCTTCTTTGCAGACACCATATATACAAAGCCTCTTCCAATTTCAAATATTTCGCATTTCTCATGGTTTTACGTTTCTTCGACCCATTTTCACTCTCCAATTTCGATGCAAAACTCATAATTTTATCCTTTTTACTTTTGATGTCAGAGACGGTAGCTTTCCCAACATTGAAAATCCTCGCAAGTGAAGGCACAGTTTCACCTTTTCCTAGTCTCTTGATAATTTCTGTTTTCGTTTCAATTGACAAAACATTGCGGTTCCTTTTATATGCTTTAGGCCTACTGGAAGATGCCATATCGCACAGAGAAATACTTGTACACCAAAATTATTCTGCTGTAGTAGCAGACACAATTATTTTAAGTTGAACTGTCTGCTTAGCCAGTGTTCTGCCTAGAACGCACACGTACACTGGATTGGTAAACCAGATATTAACTGACTTTATGATCTAACTGACTTCCTGTACGTAAGCAACTGACCATTAGCCCATCCCATCCTCTACAAATTGTTCGCACACATTTGAAGCTTGCCGCATGAAAAGATTCAGAAATGTAGTCTAACGTGACTGGTGGCGATTGATTTTTTTTTTTCTGGAAAAAGTGTTCGGATAATTGGATGTTCGGATAATTGGGGTTCGGATAAATGGAGTTCTACTGTATATAAAACAAAAAATTTAAACATAAATTCTTCTTCCTCACTTCTGTTAGGCATCATGTAAATGAAAAAGTACATTAACATAGTTAAAATTTAACAACCACGTTATCCAAGGTGCATCAGGGGTTTAGTTGTTAGAATAGCTGCCTTGCAAGCACATGTTCTGTGTTCAATTCCTGACAAATAAACAGTGTTTTTCTTTTTCATTCAGTCATCTCTTTTCAGTTTTTTTTAAGTTGTTATGGTTAGTTAATATAGAAAAAAAGCAAGATATTGGTGAATAGCCATAAGAAACATGTTCCGACCAACATTACGTTAAATGGGCAAACGTTAGAAGAAGTTAACACCTTTAAATATCTGGGGTCCACTATATGTAGTGATGAAAGATTAAGTAAAGAAATCAAGACAAGACTTGAGATGGCCTCAGCTGCCATGACAAGGCTGAATGTGATCTGGAAAAGTAACATCAGTTTTCCTGTGAAGATCAAATTATACAAATCACTTGTATTATCTATTCTCTTGTATGGGTGTGAGGGCTGGACACTCACTGCAGATACGGAGCGAAGGATTCAGGCTTTCGAGTATAAATGTTATAGAAGAATTTTGCGCATTTGCTATAAAGAGCACAAAACAGATGTCTATGTTAGAGAGAAAATAAACACCTATGCAGGCCACCAAGAACCACTTTTGTCAGTAGTGAAACGTCGAAAGCTTGCCTGGATTGGGCATGTAACTCGTCATGACTCCCTTTCGAAAATGATCCTCCAGGGAACAGTCGAAGGTAAACGGAGAAGAGGAAGGCAAAGAAAATCCTGGGCTGATAACATCAAAGAATGGGCAGGGCACGGTTTTTCCACACTTGTACGCATTGCTGAGGATAGAGAGCAGTGCAGGACCCTGTCTGCTGATGCTTTCACCATGGCACCCCTACGACCCATGACGGGTTACGGGTTGAGATGATGATGATGGTTAGTTATAGTTTACAAGTGTCTATGTGCTTTGATAGGTTTACTCTCTCGGTGGAAGGTGTAAGCAAATGAAAGGAAAAAGCTGATTGCAGGGGAAATGCTGACTTCCCCAGGATGTGAAACAGAAATCTCATACCATAATTGTGTTCCATCATTTCTTGATGGTTTCTTGCTATCTATGTGTAATAATGATTGGAGCATGTATATCCAGGCAGTTCCCCCTGCCCTTCAGGTCACAGTACAACACACAGATCTGCCAAACATTAAACTAATATCCCCTCTTATTTTCATTGTCATATGTGAACATTTATTCTCTACATTTTAATACTACATCTTTGGATTTATTGTCAGGTGAACTTAAAAACAAAATTATTACTTTCACATAATTATCAGCCTAGGGGGTTGGAGTATATAAGAGGTATGACATCCACCTCTAGTTCTAAAGGTAGCGGGTTCAGTTCCCAATTCACAGAATATATTTGATGGAATATTTTAAGAACCAGTTGGTTCTAATAATATCATACTCCCCCCTGGTCTCCTGGGTAGTGAGATCGAAAGCATAGCCTTCTTGGATAAGGGCGAAAAAATAAGAGGTCCCATGTGCTAGTTGGAAATCTTAAAGAGTAGGCCATATGGCCGCTGCCCTGGCAAAATTTACAAAATTAGGAAAACCTACCCGCCACAGAAATATTTATAGAATTTGATTCCTCTATACACACATTGGGATCCTCGCCGATGCTATAGAGTTTGTGCACTGTACTGAGATCCTCCTAGTATGATCTAAGGGAGGACATCGGAGCACTGATGGAGTTGCCCATGTGCAATGAAGGTCCTTAAAAGCAAAACCAAATTATCAACCTAAATACATTTAGGTCAAGAGTTTACAGGCAGGTGGCATTTGATGCTCCCTATCAGAAGAGGGCATTTCTGCGAAAGTTCCAGCAATGTTCTGTCTCTTCATTTCATTCTATTACTGTACAAGGGATAATGTGACCGCGGATTCCCCTTGCATTTCATCTGTTTGTTTACAGCATTCTCTGCTGCTAGCCATTGACTGTCTTGCCCACAAGACAATGGGAAACGGATAAGTAAAGACATCTACATCTCACTCATGGTCACATCAGTGAGATAAAGGCCTGATTGAGGAAGAGACAACTCCAGATGGGAGAAGTCAGCAAATGTCTAAAATTCATCAACAGACTCAAGAATTTGTGATTTGCCTTTATTGAAGTTTTGTATTACTCTAGAAATCTTATGTTATTTTCAGCCACGCATTTCTATTGAGCTTCAGACTGTACCAGAAGACAAGATGATAGAGATACCGCCATCTTTCATGGTGAGTGTTTTCTTATAATCAAGTCTTTTCCTATTTCATAATCATCTCATTGAATGTTAAGTAATTCTTGAAGTGAAGACAATCTTTGTCACATTTAAATGTGTTTGTTAATATATTTCTCTCATGTATTTTAATGTAATTTTGGCCATTCCGGTTGTCTTCTAGACTTCTCTTTCACGTGTACCATTGCTCGTTATTGTGTGATCAAGATATAATCTTTTCACTTGTTCCAATATCTTTCCATTTAACCCTATGCTGGCCCAATGTGCATTTCCTTGTGGAGAAAAGAAGAATTTAGCTTCTGTCAATGTGTGGCAAAATTTGCGCGCTGCATTGCTATTTCTAGTTTCATTGTAGTGCACATTACATGTGTGCACAAAATTTGCATAAGTTAATATTTTTATCAGGGGAAATAACCTAAATGAGAAAATTATTGGAAATTTTAGCGGTCAAGTTTCATTGCTTGTTAAGTATATTTCCTTTGTATTATGAAAACATAATAATTAATATTGTTAGTTCAGTAAGCATTATATTTTATACAATGAAGTGTGATATTACCGACAGACGGACAAGCTAACAGTACACACGGGTTTTATTAGATGTGCACTGAGATTGAAAACGTGATCCAACAATACAGTGTAAAAAAAAATGTGTTTTTAAATAGTTGAATTAAAGATACAAAAGTGATTGTCAAGAACCTCACTTAAGCTTTTTTTTTTTTTGTATTCACTGATTAAGTTGAATTCAAAATTGCTTTATTTAATATTAATGTCTTCATGACATTCCTGTTTGGTGAAAATAAGATGAGTAAGTTAATTACCTTACTTCAACTAATAAGAACTGTGAAACTTAATACAATGTTGATTTTGCAATGTTGAGTTATTTGAGGTGTTGTTGCTTTGGATAAAACAAGACAAAGTGCAGCTTAGTATTCATTTTGTCTTCATTGCCTTTCAGCAATCTTTATCAGCGCAAGCATTTAGCCATACCCTGTCAGACACTTCTCTACTGGGCAGCCTGCTAAAGGTCTGACCGTATTTTGTTATCCTTCTTATGACTGTCTCTTTGTAGCAATAAGTGAACAAGAGTTAGAGGAAAATGATTGATACAATGGTGATAGATAGTAAAAATAAAGGCCTTAGCCAAAATAGTGAAAAGACGGAAATAATGGTCATCATTGAAGAATATGACTTCTCCAGAATGCACCACAAAAGTAAATGGAACAGTTTTGAAACAGGTCAATGGATTCTTCTTCTTCTTTTCTTCTTCCTCGTTCATCCTGAAAAGGATGTTGGTTGCGTTGTGTCCATTTACAGCGAAGCTGCGATATCTGCACCTTTCGGCCGACACATCCGATTTCAGCACGGCATTTTTTGGGACCGGGTTTGCCTTCCCACTTTGATCCCTACTCTCTCAGCCAGACTGCAGTGATGCAGCCTGTTTCCAGGACCACCACTTGGAGGTGGAGTAGGGTCTTGGTCAGCTCTGGTTCGCTGACCCTGACGCAAGCAGTCAAGCTATGGTTCGCTGACTGCATTCTCTGTTGCTGCATCTTTGGGTTCAATTATAAATTATCTATGTTTGTTGAATAATATCAGATGGAAGTTGCATCTCAGAGATGAGGGGCAGAATAGCTCGGGCAGAAGCAGTGTTCTATAAAATAAAACATGTTTAATGTAACACATCTTTGTCAATGGAAACATGAAAGAGAGCACCTCAATGTTACATTGAGCCAGTCTTGACATATGGTAGTGGTCATGGACAATTGATACCAGCCCTGAAAACTTGCCTCTCGTCATGAGTGGATGGGAAAATTGGCCCTGAATACAGGCTTGCCATCCTTTAAAATGTTAATTTCTGTCTCCAGGTCTATTCTCCTTTTTTTTTTTTAGATATCACTCTACTTCTGTTACTCTGGGGATTCCTGAATAAGGACTGCTTTGTAATGCTATTAGCATGATTCCTGAATGTGTGTCTTATCCATTGCCAGTGTCTTCTTCTCAGGCTTAGCAATAATTAAGGTAAAAATAGAAACTGAAAGTTACATACACTTTATAACAGATACATTCTTAATTTTCAGTCACATTTGATTTATCATTCTTCCTGTCTTGTTTTGCTATATATATATATATATATCTGTTAGTCACAGTCCTTGGTTTTGTTACAGAGAGACCCGATCCGAGTTCCTACAGCAGATCTGGAACATGATGATGCTGGAAATCATGACTTTGGGTTGGTCACCCAAGATCTAACAATCATACGAGAGCTGAGCTTCCCCACAGCTCAAGACAAAGGCCTGCAGCAGGCAGGAGGAGGTGGGAGAGATGGCAGCAGTGATTGCAGTGAGAGCAGTCGGGGAGATTTGCGTCTTCATGAGATGTCTTTGTGAGTTTTATTTGCTTGTGTTTGCTCTGTTGTGCTGCCTTCTTCTTGCTGTTTAACTGGGGGCTCCACAGCTAGTGTGAGGTTGAAGAATTTGGGGGTGTTCTGAGCTGCTCGGTGGTGCTGTACTGAGTTTGGTGGTTGGGGAGTCTGGCAATAGTTTTATTATTTCTGTGAAGATTCATGGGCATATGAGCAGCACATGTTGAATTGTCTCATATGGATGGGTATAGCTGCGGCAGGCTCATGTGAGGGGTTTTAATTTATTTAATACTTTGAGTACCACGGGCGCGTATTGGTGACAGGCTCTATTTTTCCTAGAGTACCAACGGCGCCTTTTGGCGTAAACATAGCATTTGTATAAAAAGTGAGTACGGCAGCCGTCTGAAGATACGCAAGTCAAGGGAGGTAACTCAATTTTATTGAGGAATGGCCTAAGGCGGCCGGAAAATTTTTTCATGTGTTTTGATTAATCTTTAGGTGGAAATTTCTTTAAAAATGAGTGAAACTAGTGAATGTTGCAATGATTTGGATTCTGGCTCTCAGGTGACCTTTGAAAGTGACAACAGTTGGTCTAGTTTCGATGCAGGGCAGCCTGAAATTACTGAAACAGACAGCAACAGCCCTAGTTCCAGCATTTTTAAAGCTGTCAGAGGTGTTGATATCGATTTTCAGGGCCATAGTGAGAATCAGGGGCGTAGAAAAAGACCTGCTACTAGGAAGGGGTGTGGCAGAGAAGCAGCTGATTAGTTTCAGTGGTACTTGTATGGCTTTGATGACCCCTATGTGAGCGTTATGATTAGGGTTAGACTGTTACAGACAGTAGAAGAGGGTTTCCTGTAATTTTGAGAAAAACAAAACATAACATGAAGCGTGGCCGTTATCTGTTTTTGCTAGGTCGGGAAACATGGTTGCTTGTACATGGCATTATAGAATTTGTTCAGCACAGTCCACGCAAACAATGTTACTGACAGCAGTATGAAGACAATTGACAGCAACCAAGATGCATTGTTTGTAATTCTGCTGGATTGAGAGTCCAGAAAAGATTCTTTTGTATTGGATGTGAAAAACCACTCTGCGTTGTGCCCTGCTTTTCATTTTTTTTTTATAAGTGTGAGGACAATGCTGCTGCCAGGAAGGAAATAGGCACCCAAGGCCAGAGAAAAAAAGCAACAATAATTGCATCTGTGACCATATTTTATGTTAGACTATCACACCCAGCTAAAGCAAATTGATAAGTATTGTCACGAAGTGGTTTTACGACTAGAGGCTGTCTACATATAGTGACAAGACACTAGTGAGAAGAAAGACTGAAAGGATAGATTCAGATGGAAAATGACAGAGCAAATGTGAAAGTTGAGACCATTGGCTCCGAGGTTGAGAACCGAAGTTGACTCTTCCTCGCCACTCCGGACGTCTAAATTGCTATGGCCTCAACCACCTCTAACTACCCTAAGGTGATAAGGTTCAATTAAGATTCACATACACCACGATACAGACAACAGATAGCTACTGTACGTAAATCAAATGACTGATTCCAGCTATAATGTACAAGTTTTATTTACACCCATAAAAACTCAAATACATGTCAAAGAACTAAAGTGCGTGTGTGCACACCTGAAACAAATCAAGCACATATAAAATGAGTCAACCCCAACCCTTCTCCCACAATTTCAACCTGTATGGGGAAAGAAGTTTAGATTAAACAAAATACACCACACTGCACTTGGCAGGGTCTCAGATGTCGAGCCTCTACTCCAAACTAGCTGTTCTAATTCTAATTTTATCCCTAAGTACACAGTCAGCTGGAACGACTACGAAGTGTCTACACAATCTCTGCACAGACTTCGGTTCTACACAGCCTATCCTGAAATCTCCCGAACACTGCTACACAACTAACTCTTCTAAAAACTTCAGCAGCTGTCCTCTGCTATGCTCTTAATTTACTTGCTCTCAGTTCTGTCTGTCTGCTATAGCAACTGTAGACTAAACTTCATCAACTGTCATCTGCTATACTTGGAACAAAACTGTATCAGTTCTGCCTATCTGCGCTGACCTCTGTAGAGAGTATTTTCACCCTTTCTCTCTCCACAAATTCTGGAATTGATGACTAAGGTTTAAAAGAACCCCACTGGATTCTGGACTGGAACTGTAGCTGGTTTCTACTACGAATTGTATACACCTGCCCGCTCACCCCTCTCTCTGGGCTGTGGGCCTTCAGCTTTATTATGGCCAGGACGAAGCAAAATAAATTACAATCACGCTGGCAACCTGCCAATTTGCGTGTGTAAGAAATTGAGCATCAGAGCTCCGGATTTTTCCACCAAAATCCCTTTCAACTGGAGAATGTCTTCCCTGCCTGGGGAAAAACGTATTTTTTCTCTTCTTCGGCCGCTGGCAATTAACGCAAAACTTTGCATTTCTGCGAATGCCACAACCTTGCCGTGGGGGAAATTTTGTGGTATCAAAATTCCACTCTCTCTTTCCCACAAAGCCGGTACCTGCTGTTGACAAAAATAGAAAATGCACAGCTGAACAACACACATCAATAATCTACTCCATTTACAACAAATAACTCCCCGACTTCGTAACACCCCTGTCTATTCCCACTCCAGCAACTACATAATATTTATGCTCCCAAAAGTCAGCTCCCCACCACTCAACTACTTCTCTCTACCTGTTAAGGACTCGGGACCCCAGTATGTTATGGGTGCTTCGATGACTCCTAGTCTGTTGAGGATGACCAAGTTGTTATATGCGTATTCTGTTTCTAGAGTCGAAGTCCTTCGGGTTCTTATCGCTTTTGTAGGATTCCGTAATACTGTTCGTTGGTATCGATCTTGTCTGCTTAACCCGAGTGATGCATTATCTGCTGAACATGTTTCATATTAAATATTCGTCCCTTGACTGACCTGTATTAGTCTCTTGTCTTATTGATTATATTAGCAGTGTGAGATGCAGTGTGTTAAGACATTAATCATCACTGGTCATGATTAGTTGAAGATAAACAGCATTTAACTCAACTCCGAATACTTCAGTTGATAAGACCGTGATTTTGACGACTCAAAATATTTAATTAATATTTTCATTCCATGAGCAGACACCAACTACATGGGAACAAAAGTCACATCACATTCATGTACGATCTGTAAGAGTTCTCATTATTTCATTAACACATGTTCATCAATCTCTATCTAGAGTTATGGTTAGAGGTCAGTTCCTTTTAACGGCCAATGTCCTTTGGCATAAATTCAGAGGCTAACTAGACTTACTCCCGTCGCTAGTTTATACAATAGCCTTTTGCACTAGACTTAATTATCCTGCTAGTTTTGTAATACACTTCTTACGCTAGGCTTACGTCTACTGCTAGTCGTCTAATGTCCATTACACTAGGCTTACGCTTGCCGCTAGCTGTATAATATCTATCTATACTAGTCTTACACTATTGCTAGTACCATAATGTTCCTTTGGCATACCATGCCTGGCTAATCTGCCATAATTATGCAAACTGCGTTAGTAACAATACGACTTACGTTTTATTCATGAAATACACTGCTCAATTGGCTTCCCAGCCACACAATTAATAAGTGGACGACGCCACACACTTTCTAAGTGGTTATACCACACAATATAAGTGGCAATGGCCACACATCTGAAACATACTGCCGTTCGGGTCAAAACCCACAAGTCGAATGACGTTACCAAGACATACGCGTCATGCATAGAGATATGCATACTACATCGTTAATATATATTCAATTGCGATGTTCCATGGTGCAGCAATCTGAGTCGGCCAAACTCAAATGCCTGCACACATGCAACAATCATCGACATCGGTCGATGAGATATATCTCTATTCGTTTGAAGTGTTCCATGATACAGTAATTCGAGTCGGCCAAACTCAAATGCCTGCAAGCATGAAACAATCCTCAACATCATCCCCCTCACTTCCAAACGTGACACTTGTGGCACGGATGATAGTGGTGGAGAAGACGTTCGTCTCCCGAATATATTAATATTAGTACTACCTACTTATAACTATCATACTCATTAAGTACACATAATAAATTTCATAACAATAATAATAGCACTTCTCAAAATGGTAACTAAAGAGTTAATTCGTTTTCTTCTCAGAGAAGTTGCGAGATAGAAGATCCGCCAAGTTATTGTCTGATCCAGCAATAGGCAGGATCGTAAACGAAAATTCTTGAATCAACAGGTACCATCGATGTATTCTAGAGTTACGCATTGTTCTAGATGTTATATACGTCAGAGGACTGTGGTCTGTCATGATAAAAAAGTGAGTGCCGATGAGATATCTTGATAGCTTCTCTAGGCACCAGACCATCGACAGGAGCTCACGTTCACCTGTCACATACTTCTGTTCAGCCGAAGTGAGTTTCCTTGACACATAGAAACATGGATGGAGTGTTTCCTCGTAACATTGCAGTAAGCAGCCACCCATGGAGTAACTCGCGGCATCTGATTGGAGTATGAATGGGGTACGTATATTCGGTAATAACAAAATCGGTGCATTACTAAATAATTTCTTAATTGTTACTAAAGCGCTTTCGCAATCTTGGTCCCAACGTACCTTATTAGGACTACCTTTGGTCAACAATGCGGACAAAGGAGTAGACAGAAATCAATTACGCCCAGGATAACATATGTGAAGACATCTTCTCGATCGCCAAGAGGGCGGCGCATCATTCGCACCTAAGTAACGAATCATCGCTACACAAAACAATAACGATAAAAGTGTAGAAAGTAGTGAAGGTAGCAAAATAATGCAATTATCACTGATGACAGATCTAATCAGTGAAAATAGATGAAAAGAGGTAAGGTCTATAACCCTAGGTCTATATTATTGACAAAAAAATTATCATGTGCAAAAAAAATATAAGAAATAGCACACAAAACTATGGATGTATAGAAGAACAAAACATCCAAAGACAGAGGAAAATAGATAATCCAACGCAACTATAAAGTGCGTGGTGTAGAATTGCGTGCGCGTTGCACGTCTAAATAATGATGTGCAAACCAAGAACCGTTTTAGAATTGTATAGACCAACGAGCATCATAATAGCTCGACAAGCGAACGACCGCTAGTTGGTGAGACGAATGTTGAAGTTCGAACATACGAACACTTGCGATTGTCGGAGCGAGTATTAACAACTCCCATCAAAAGGCACTGATAATGTCTCCTGATAATAGCACCTGCCTGTTGAAATATTTCAACACCGGACGCTCTGAATTACATCTAGATGGAATAGAACATTATTTTCAGCAGAATCAGTATTGTTTCACTCATTTATAATTTCATAATTATTCTGAAATGGATGAATAACAACACGATGCACAATTGCATGAACATCTGTTAGATGATGCATGCATCAACCGTACCTCAAGACGATGGTCTTGAAAATAGGCATCGTTGTCATGATCGACAACTATCTGTGCATCTCTATGGGAATAAAAATAAACAAGCGCTTCTCTAACATTGAAATTGTTAATAGGTAACATCTGCACATATTTCACATTCGCAGTGCATTGAAAATATTCCCCTAGTGCCTGCCATGTGGAATCTGGTGGCAGATTTTGCACTAGAATGGTGTGTGAGTGTTCACCTTTATTCATATGATAACTGCGGAAATCAGACTTTCTTCTGGATGTACTATCCTTATTGTAGGATGCATCATGCTGGATGACCTGAGCATGAGACCTCTTTTTATTTATGACTGAAGTTTTAGAAACTGTCTGAGACGACTGCTTAATTGCCAGTCCGAAATTTTTCCTCTCTGAGTCATTGTTATTAGTTTGAATAGGCCAGTCACTTTCATAATCTTTATCATTAGCAAGAAGTGTCACACTATGATTTTTATCAATATCCTTAGTGTTATCTTTTACCACCTTATCACTACTCATAAGAGTATATAAACTGTTAGAATGCAATTTACAAGGAGGATGCTGGATAGTCTCACCCTCAGCATCAGTTTTCATCTGTTGACAAAACTGTATATATTGATTCTTATCATAATAAATTGAACCAATTTGAACAATATCAGTTAAGCCAGGATCCTCTTGAACGCACTGGTTTGTCCCTTTTCGACTCAGGTTCTGCTCGTGTGTAATATTTTTAGCACTTATGTTATGTATTTCAGGACTAGGAGCAGCCTGGTTATGATGATCATAGGACAAATTTTCCCTTGAGAGCATAGCATGAGTTGTTAAATCCATTGATATACTATTTCCAATACCACTGGCATGTCGCCAAGACTTACACTCTGAAGAGGCAGTATTAATGTAAGTAGAATCACTGGTATCAGTGTGATCACGAGGGAAGTTGTATCTGCCTCGACATGATCTTTTCCCTCTTTCAGGATGTGATGACCTGATGTTATCACTCTTTTTGACCCTGACATTTTGTATACTAGTTTCCACATAACTAGTGTTTGACAATAAATTGTTGTTTATTACCACATCCAGTAAACTCTCCACCCTTCTTCTTGCCCTAGCTATTTCCAAGTCTTTTATTGAAATTACTTCCATTTGTTTCTTATTCAATTCTTCAAGTTTTATAATTTTACTCTTCTCGTTTATAAGTGATGTCTCACAATTAGCCATCCTATCAAAAATCAAAATATCCTGATGACTCTGAGGGGCTGTTAGTTTTTGATCCTCAAGATCAAGCGCTGCCACTTTTTGTTTCAACTTCGCCTCCCACATGATTCTTTTTTTCTTCGCCAATCTCTTCAACCTTGATATTATAGCTTTCTTCATATGAGGTCGTACTCGGGCAACTTGAACCTCAAGACCCTGAATTTGAGCAACTTGTGCTTGGATTCTGGCCTCCAAAGCCTCTTTTGCTTTACCAAACTTATCATTAATAGCAGTAACTTTCCCAGAACAGTCATTACTGATTTTGGAAATCTTATTCTGACATGCTGCAATGTTATGTTGCAGTCCCAGAACCTCAGAGTTCAAAGCTTTATTCTCCCTCAAGGCGGTGTCCAATGATTCCTTACACTTTGAAAAATCAACTGTTAATGATCGAAAATTAGATACATCCACATCTGCTTGGGATTTTAATACTTTCACTTCCTCATATAACTCATCAATCAATCTCTCCCTATCATCAATGATTTTCAACAGCCTATTTTCCTTCCGATACCACTCTCCTTCCATTAAGAACTGATCACCTCCCTCAATTTCTACCTCTTCCAAATTTTTCATAATGAATTCCTGAAGAGATGGTCCTTGTAATCCAGACTCTTTTCTTGCCTGAGAAAATACTCAATGGCAGACATGTTTATAGGTTTATAAGTACCCTCCAATAGTATATACTATTCCTGAAATATGTAGAACTCAATATGATTAGTACATGAATATATTAATCAATAACAAACAAGTTACAAGAACAGGTGACAAAGGACAATGAAAACAATCAAATGAGTTACAATGAAATGATTTCTCAGTTATACGACAACACTTTACAATTATAAAGTAAATAAGGGAGACTTATACAAAGTAATCAGTAAAAGAAAGAAAAGAATTTACATCACAAAAATATAACAAGACAAGTCGTCATAAATGAAACGTGTAGACAAAGAAGTTTTAGATCACACACGAAAACAATTGTCAACAGTACTGAAATTAGGTTACGTAAATAAAGAGGACGTAATTTACTTGACGAAACTGCTAAGTACACAAAATATGGTTATATTGCGAACTGAAGAAACATTTATATCCTGACTCCAAAAAAAAATATAATCAGTCAGATCCTCCAATGAACATGTGACAAAGACAGTGAAAACAATCAAATGAGTTACAATGAAATGATTTCTCAGTTATACGACAACACTTTACAATTATAAAGTAAATAAGGGAGACTTATACAAAGTAATCAGTAAAAGAAAGAAAAGAATTTACATCACAAAAATATAACAAGACAAGTCGTCATAAATGAAACGTGTAGACAAAGAAGTTTTAGATCACACACGAAAACAATTGTCAACAGTACTGAAATTAGGTTACGTAAACAAAGAGGACGTAATTTACTTGACAAAACTGCTAAGTACACAAAATATGGTTATATTGCGAACTGAAGAAACATTTATATCCTGACTCCAAAAAAAAATATAATCAGTCAGATCCTCAGTCAGCGAATATAAGCATGCAAATCTAATAGAAGTTAACATTCACTGAAGTTTTCCTGGGGAAAATTCCAGTCAATATTAAACACGACGAATATACAAATATACGAATAAACATGAATGGGGGAAACACAGATGATGAGTAGAAAAGTAAGTAAAGTGATGATGAACTGTAGACCAAAGCTAATGCAAGAACAGTAAGATAATGTTCAAGCGCACAAGTAAAAATCAAGAACTTATCTGTTTAACTGTCCTGTCACGAAGTGGTTTTAAATTTTATAGAGTGCGCCTGAATGAAAGCAAGACCCTAGTATGAGAAAGTCTGAGAAGATAGAATTAGATGGAAAATGACATGCCTGTGGACAGGTGAGACTATTGGCTCAAGAGATAGACCCAGGATTTGAATCTCCCCCTGCCGCTTCGTGACTAAAAAAAATGGCTATAGTCTCCCCGCCTCTGACTGCCTTGAAACACAAGGAGATAAGGTGTATAAATACGACCACAGACAACACTATACAGACGACATAAAGTAAGTATAGTAAAGAATAGAAGCTGATCCAGTAAATAATATATGTATATATTTATTTACATACAAGAAAAACATAAAATGGCATCATACGTCATCAAGTCAGTCGATAGCGTGCACTGTTGCATGGCCTGAAAACAACGTACAAATTAGATTAGATAGACACTAGAAAACAAAACCAAAAAAACCCCAAATCACATTCACTCTTTCTGTCACCCTGCTGAGGAACAATAAAATGATTAGTGATTTAATAACTACTATTGTGGGGCTGTCAACTTTAGCCTCCACTCTCTAACACAACTAAGAGTTTACTGTCTTAGTCCTGCTGACTCTTCCTCAACGAACGTCTACACAGCTTTCCACTGGTTAGGCGATAAGCGCCGCTATCTAACACCACTGGAAATGCTAAAATAATAGACTTGGAGTAACACAATGGCTCAGTGTCTATCCTTCAACCGGATACTGAACAGACCCTACTGGTCCTGTCTATCTTCTCCCTCCTTCTCTCTCTCTCTATCTCTCTCTCTATTGCTCTTGGACTCAGTGTCTCGCCAACTGATGATGCTGCGTCTCCGTTATGCTCTCCTCTCGTTCCTTTCAAGACCAGGCATGGTAACCCTGTCACCTGTTCCTGAATTCTGCGATGATGATGATGAAGTTCTGGCGTCAAGCATGAGGTACTTGATGAACTGTCGACAAAACTTCTCTGCTGCTGAATAGCTTCCCTCTTTTAACCCGCTCCGGAGTTAGAGGAAAAAAAAAACAACACGGCCTAAAGTTCTGGCTGTAGGCAATGTAACTCAGTCTCACGGCCACCTGCCATTGCTAGAGACTATAATAGCGATGCTCCGGGCTGTATGATAAATAAACCCCGTTCCAGCTGAAGCATAGGGGCTTCACTGCCAGAGACAGTAGAGTATTTTTCTTTTGCTCCTGACGATAACTAGAGTACTCTGACCCTGAGATATGTCTTTTGCCGTGGATAATTTTATTTGACAAAATTATGCTCCCCACTGTTTCGCCGAGACTCGCTGAAATTAAAAGAAACAGCGTCTAATGTACACCCTCTCTAAAATCGCTTATCTCTAACATATACGATACATAAAATAATTCTATCCACGTGGCACTAAAATCACACTCCTCCTACTCTCTCTCGTTCTTCACACAATACATAAAATACCACTATCCCACGTGGCCTCTTCAGCCCCCCTCCTTCTACTAAAATCTGCCAGGTAAAATAAACAATAGCCCAGACACCGTCTGCCTCTTATCTATTTGTGACGCGTGGCTACCCACGTGTCAACATTTCCAACTCGGGAACTCCTTTTGTCCGAAATTCCGGGGTCTCCTTTTTAACATTTACACATGAGGTTTCCCGGCTTGCTCCAAAATTAAATTACATCTCGCTATAGGAATAGTTTCCTCCCCTAAGCAGTATAATTCACTTACAACGTAAATCTGAACCCTCCGACAATATTTCTCACATTTTTAAGGCTCAGAAAAATTAACGAACACACCAGGGTTTTCCCCATAAAATTACATTAGTAAATACACAGAAATAAATGGTGGTTTTACATAACATTCTACAAAATGGGCACACGTGTTTCTCACAACTTCACACACTCCTATCTATTGCCAAAATCATAGAAAGAATAAGCACACTGTTGCATTTACGTCGTTCTTAAAAAAAAATGATAATGGATGGCACTATCGTTTATTTTAAAACTGAAAAGTTAATGTCCCCGAAAAAATTAACTACGGGCGAATTTCTCAAAGAACCCTCTAATGAATAAAACGATAATAAGATAAAATCCTACATACCAATTCATCGCTGGTTTTTCCCACAGTGGAGAACGATAATTACGACGTCCTACGGCCAGGCAATTATTTTTCATAGAGACCGAATCCCCGTTTTCTGTCTCATTATATACAAGAGAAAACACCCACGCGAATTCCTCTCCCACGCATATCCCAAGCTGCGCGTGTCCGGAAATTGCGTCACATTACGTGAGGGCCGCGTGTTTCCGACGCGTCATACAGGAGTGCCCGAAATGGCGAGTTTCGCAAACAACGAAATCTACGGGAATCGCGAAAAATCAGAAGAAAGTAAAACTGATGCTAGAATAAAATAAACCTACCATCATAAACGAACCCATTTAATTTATCTACTCAAAAAAAAAACCAAACACGATATATATTCAAATGAGAAGAAATAAAATGGTGGAAAAGCAGGCCCGAAAATAGCGATTTCCGTAACCAACGGAAAATCGCATGATCAGAAGAAAATAAAACTGGTGAAAATTCAAAATAGAACCACAGAATCGGGCCTGTTAAAAGTCAGAATTACAGTGTAGCATCACATGTCCTTCTGAGAAATACATGAGTGCATGTAATTCTAATCCTAGTTCCGAACAGTGTCTTCAACAGCTGAAGTCCATTGATTGAAGACCTTGAACTTCGCAGTAGGACAACCGTTTGAAAGTATTGCTTCGGTCTTCGAACGTAGCTTCTTCAATCGATTCGCGTCGCAGCCTCAGATGGTTTTGATGAAGAGATACATTCTCCACTGGTTCAGGTTCTCGAGTGGAAAATTACCGTTCTATCTGTATGGATCAGTCTCTTGTGGTGGAAGAAAATAATATTCTCTCAGGCAATGTTGTCTGCTAACGGTGACGGCATCGATATAGTGACGTCACTTACTGACATGCGCATTGCAGTTGCCAGTTTGGCTGAATGAATGATTTTACCTTCAAAACGTTCATCATAATTTTAACTTTCTTCGATACTTGAAGGGGGGAACCAGTATTCACGCAATCCAGACACTTTCTGACACCAGTATGTTAAGGACTCGGGACCCCAGTATGTTATGGGTGCTTCGATGACTCCTAGTCTGTTGAGGATGACCAAGTTGTTATATGCGTATTCTGTTTCTAGAGTCGAAGTCCTTCAGGTTCTTATCGCTTTTGTAGGATTCCGTAATACTGTTCGTTGGTATCGATCTTGTCTGCTTAACCCGAGTGATGCATTATCTGCTGAACATCTTCTTCTTCTTCTTCCGTCCTTAGCCACCGACCGTCAAAGCAGTCAGTGGCCATTACGCCTAGTGGCGTCTTAGGGCAACAGCAGATAGGTTTTCTTTGCCATTGTTTCCCATCACGCCTATTGGCGTCTTTAGGGCAATGGCAAATCAATCCATTTGCTGTTGTTTCCGTAATCGAAGTGACTGGCAAACGGGTGATCAGCCTGTTGGGATCTGCTGAACATGTTTCATATTAAATATTCGTCCCTTGACTGACCTGTATTAGTCTCTTGTCTTATTGATTATATTAGCAGTGTGAGATGCAGTGTGTTAAGACATTAATCATCACTGGTCATGATTAGTTGAAGATAAACAGCATTTAACTCAACTCCGAATACTTCAGTTGATAAGACCGTGATTTTGACGATTCAAAATATTTAATTAATATTTTCATTCCATGAGCAGACACCAACTACATGGGAACAAAAGTCACATCACATTCATGTACGATCTGTAAGAGTTCTCATTATTTCATTAACACATGTTCATCAATCTCTATCTAGAGTTATGGTTAGAGGTCAGTTCCTTTTAACGGCCAATGTCCTTTGGCATAAATTCAGAGGCTAACTAGACTTACTCCCGTCGCTAGTTTATACAATAGCCTTTTGCACTAGACTTAATTATCCTGCTAGTTTTGTAATACACTTCTTACGCTAGGCTTACGTCTACTGCTAGTCGTCTAATGTCCATTACACTAGGCTTACGCTTGCCGCTAGCTGTATAATATCTATCTATACTAGTCTTACACTATTGCTAGTACCATAATGTTCCTTTGGCATACCATGCCTGGCTAATCTGCCATAATTATGCAAACTGCGTTAGTAACAATACGACTTACGTTTTATTCATGAAATACACTGCTCAATTGGCTTCCCAGCCACACAATTAAGTGGACGACGCCACACACTTTCTAAGTGGTTATACCACACAATATAAGTGGCAATGGCCACACATCTGAAACATACTGCCGTTCGGGTCAAAACCCACAAGTCGAATGACGTTACCAAGACATACGCGTCATGCATAGAGATATGCATACTACGTCGTTAATATATATTCAATTGCGATGTTCCATGGTGCAGCAATCCGAGTCGGCCAAACTCAAATGCCTGCACACATGCAACAATCATCGACATCGGTCGATGAGATATATCTCTATTCGTTGGAGGTGTTCCATGATACAGTAATTCGAGTCGGCCAAACTCAAATGCCTGCAAGCATGAAACAATCCTCAACACTACCTGAGTCCAAAGTAAACATCAGTTGACCCCGATCTTCTTTTCTGCATGACTAACTCTGAGCGACAACAATATTTCACTGAGGCTCTATCTACCTGTGCAAAAATACTGTGGCCCACTTCAACACTGAAACTAATACAGCACTGTTACCACAAATAAACTAGCCCTCCCTAGGAATCATTAAAGTTCCCGTATAGGAATATAAATCACATTCAAAATGATAATTCAAATATTATTTCCTTTAAAAGTACATCTCACGTCTTCTGAATACACAGAGCAACAAATGCCCAAACAATAACGTTTAACCAGTTTATGCTAGCATCTGCATACAGCCCAACCGTTATACATAACCCAGGTTAACAATTACCCTGTAGTTACAACCACGTGCTTCGCTCCTCCTCATCCCTCTGAACATCATCTCGAATAAATATTCAGTAACTAATGCACCCATGTGCTCCTGCATAAATATTCATTAAATGATAGCACCCACGTGCTCCTGTCTAATTATATATATAACTATATAACTCAGAATAACCTCCCAATGAAAATACACATTACACGCGCTCCCGCCATTCTGTAAATTAATATAATTTGCAGATGCGGGTTTCTCTACAGACCTACTTTGAAATAATCCAAAGCATGCCCGTAACATCTCAACTTTTAAACCATCTTAACACTTTGCTGACCAGCGATCCGGAGCATTAATGTCTCCCATTACCAAGGGTGTTTGCAGATTTCTTTAAAAATAACTGTTTTTTTTTTTTAAATTCATAAAAAATTGAAAAACAGACATAGGGTTTTGAAATTTTCAGAGCACCACTATGAATGGTTGCTAAATCTGAAAAAATATATTTCATGCAAATTGGTCACATGATCATGGCGGCCATCTTGAATTTGTGTGGCTATTTATAGAAATTTCAGGAGATGTTTTAAAACCATGATATTTTTCCAGTGTTTAGTGAATTTGTTTGATGTCAGTGCAATAAAATGTTAGGGACATTGATGGCAATGAAGAAAATAATCTTAATTGACGTACCGACTATATAAGGAAAACCACGATCCAGTCATTATATCGGTCCCATGTCCAAGTTTGTTTGCGAATGCAAAAATAACAGAAATACCACTAAAAACGCTCACTTGGGTTTTGAAATTTTCAAGCGGAAAAAATGGAAGGTTGCTACCAAAAAAAATATATTTTATGAAAATTGGTCAATAATAAGCGAAGGAAGAACGTTGGGCCTAAATAATGTGCAAGAGCTAAGAGGAGTGGCGTCACAACGAACAACCTGGAGAGCACTGGTTTCTGCCTTATGCGCCGTGTTTGGCGCTTAAAGAATTTATTATTATTATTTTATGTATTTCAACATAAAAGGCTCATAAAAATTGTGAATAAAATGCAAAGAAAATTTAATTTTTGAATTGTTTTTTTTGAGTGTATTCTGTGTCTGCAGCATCTGACAATGAGTGTTTGTGAATGTTTTGAATAGTTACATACCTCTAGTTGGAGTCTGAGCTGCTTCCTTCATTAACTGGGGTTGAAGTTGTAGCTGTAGGCCTCTGCAAGAGTCTTTGTCTGGATCGTTGATAATCCTCGACTGTGTGGTATAACTTGAATAAAGGGTATCGTGCATAGAGGTACATTGCAATCTGGGCAGTACATGACAGTCTGGCTTCTTTTCCCTGCAGCCTTACACACTTTACAGTCTGGTTTGTACCTTGCCCTTTCATATTTATCAATGAAGTGGCGCTCAGTAAGTCGTGTTGTTGTGACTTGTGGTTTTGAAGGTGTCACATTGCGTCGAAGAATAGCAGGTTCAATAAGAGCGAGACTGACATCCTGCCTGAACTTCTTTGCTGTGATCTTTTTTGTAGAGTTGGCAGTGTTGTAGGTTATGTGCCCATTAACCAGGGCAGTTTCAACTAAGAAATGATATAATGGCAGGTACCATTTATATGATCTGTGTGGGTAGGGATAGCTTGCACCCAGTTGGCCGAAGTGGTCGACACCTCCCATACTTTTGTTGTATTTTTCTGCTAGCACTGGCTTCTGAATTGTTCTGCCCTCAGGTATTCCTCGTTTTCTAACTGTCTTGTCCATAACATCATTGGAGTGAACAGTAGATAAAAGGTTAACTCTTTTCGTGTCATGCCAGGTAACTGCCAACATGCCTTTATCTTCTGTGGCACAAAACACAGGATGATCTGCCTTTTTCAATTTGAGTTGCTTTTTCTTCAGTGCTTCAGGAAAATGCTTCCTATTCTCAGCTACTGTTCCACATGCACCAATCTGAATTTCTTTCAGCTCTTGAAATAAAGCTGGGGCTGAATAAAAGCTGTCGCAGTTGTGGTAAAGTGGGATGTTATAAATATTTATAGGGGACTTAGTGTACTGACTGAGATCAGCTGTGAAGGTATCTATATCTAATAAGAGTAGTGTATTATAGATAACCTTACTTGCTGCCACATATATATATACCTCAGTCAGAATTATTCTGGAGTAGTGTGATGACTACGTTATATGTCTAGGGTATGTGTATGATGAAGTGTAAGTCATAACAACAACAGACAGATAAACAATTTAATTTATTCCACCACACTTGACAACACTGTGACACTCACATACATATAACACTCTAAGAGGATATCTTAAAGGAGTCACTGATAACTTTTCAAATAACAATATGTATTCAGTGCTGTCATGAATGTATATGTGTCCTGATTCAAATACAAAAGGGAACCAGGAATCACAATCAATTTTAATTACAAGTTATATGTACAGAATTTATTAATATGATTCTTGTAGTGACATATATTATAAATGGTATCCTATGTGTGTCAGTTGTGTAGTGGTAATATGAGGTAATACTGGTTTTGTTTTGTTCAAGCTCTGTTGGTATTTGTCATCATGACTTCAATAGTTTGTTTCTATGGGAACTAGTATTGGAGATGTTCTCAGTTCCTGGTATTAAAACAATTTAATTCCCCTCTTAATTTTAGTTTATATTGTCATTGTAAGATGGGGTACATAATGTTGAGCTCCATGGCCACACTCTCTTATCTTGCGTGATGACTGCAGTAAAGGACTCCTCTGGTCGATAACTGTACTGAGTTCTGGAGCCACCCCACTGGTTGTTATATTGACCAAGGAGTATGCTGTCCACTTCTGGCTTCAGCAAAGCTCTGACCAGGTGCTGCTCAATAACTTTAAGACCACGGTCCCTGAAACAAGAAGGTTGTACCTTCTACGTCAGAACTAATTTACACTCTAGTTCTACACTGAGCACAATACATCACAAACATTGAGTTCAGAGCGTTAGGCCAACTGTCAGCTTCATCTGAAATACCTTATACCAGTATTTCCCTCTCTAATGGTTACTACGCCTCTGCAATTCCAGCATTATTTCTTTCTAGTTAATAATCTAGGTGTCAGTGTACTGTTTGGCCATTCCATGCAGTTTTACTTTCCTCCGACACCTTCTGTTCAGGCTGGAGCCTATAGGCTTTACATCATGTTCGCTACTGAACCACACATATATACAGACATAAATTATCAATTTACATTCAATTTTCATTAAAAGATATTGAATATTTCAAGCTTACCACAATTCATGGAAATAATAATAAACAGTTTCGTTGACTGGCAATGAATATAGCACAACTCCGATCTGCCGATGTCCCAGGCTTTATTTTATAAAAAAATATACACTGGTGCTCAACGCACTGCTTCTTAGTAGGTTTATTACAAGATGTGGCAATGAACAGACGCTCTGAATGGAGTATATTCGCAGCTCTACCCAATCACACCACGTCTACACATCTTTTCAAAAAAGTACCCCTTTCTCACGTTTCCCCTGACAACACACGATAGTATTTATAGTCCGACCAATCGTGTTTAGTCTTTCATTTGTTGCGCTCCAATCACATAGGAGTTAACATGGTAGGCTATTTCCGTACGTAATGTTTTTTTAAACACGTTATAAAAAAATTTTATGAGCAGAAATGATTTCATGCTGTCAGGCACCCCCACTATTTTATTTTGGCCATAACTTGGTAATTCCTAGACTATTTGCGTAACGTTTTACATATTCTTTGTCAGCAAACCCTAAGGAACCCAAATATATATATTTAATAGAGCTAATATGCTGCGTTCAAAATATGCAATTTCTTCTACCTCCTGTTTCGAAGATGTGCTGTCTGGGTACTGTAATGTTTTCAAACGTAAACCGGTATAATGTCATAAGTCCTAATAAGCGTTTTTCAGGATTTTAAAACCTAACTCTGGGAAGGGTAGTGAATTTTATCACTGTCGATTTGAAATAAAGTTAGTGCATGTGGCCTTACACGCGTGATGGCAGCAATTGTGTATCGCGCGACGCGTGTTTAGTGTTGCACGTGTTCGGCTTTCTGCCTCTCCCTTCTCTCTATCCTTTAGTCCATCTGTCTTTAGTTACGCCGTGTATGGAATGAATGAAATATTAAATCTAGGTCATTGATCAGCTTGCGTACCTCAAGGTTTTTCCAAGAAATACAGTACACGTTTCATTGAAGAAAGCGGGTAATAATACAGTAGGCTTTTACTATCAACGTGAAAGCGTTACAATTTGCAGACGAAGTAGAAAACAAGGGGGATTTCGAGTACAGTCATTGTGACAGCACTGTTCTTTACCATTCTTCTTTCCTTTTATTAAATTTATTTGTTAGGCTTTGCATTTACGTTTTAATTTATATATGGGGATTAGAATAATTCACGACACAATCTCCCCTCTTAAAACAGACATTATATGTCATTCCTTTATTCTACTATATACACATAGAGAAATTTATTATTATTTCTGGGGTTTACGGTGATTCTCATCACACGGATGGCGGCTTAAAAAATCCGCTCCCAAATTTGTTTTTTCCAGATATATACTCAATGCTAAAATTATAGGGAGCCAAAAGCAAGGACCATCGGAGTAACCTAGAGTTCTCATGCCTAGCCTGGGCTAGAAACGATAAAGGTTTGTGGTCCGTTTGCAACTTAAATGCCTTCCCATACAGATAAATATTGAATTTCTTTATTGCCCATATTACTGCAAGACATTCTTTTTCGCTAGTTGAGTAGTTGATTTCAGCTTTATTCAACTTTCTGCTAGCATATGCCACTGGGCTTAATTCCCCATCCAATGCATCTGATTTCTGTAGTAGAGTTGCACCCAGCCCAATATTACTGGCATCCGTCCTTACTATGAATTCTTGACTTAAGTCAGGTAATTTCAAAATAGGTTTACTTGTGAGCTTTTCCTTCAATTCTTGGTAAGCCATTTCACATTGTGGTGTCCATGTAATGCGATCTGGATGTCCTTTACGTGTCAAATCAGTTAACGGTGCACATATGGAATTAAAGTTCCTGATATACTTCTGGTAGAAACCACATAATGAGACAAAGGATCTCACGTCCTTCTTGGTTTGTGGTCTCGGGGCTTTCTTTAGTTTCTCTAAATTCTTTGGGTCAGGGGTCATGTTTCCCTGATAAACTGTGTGTCCCAAAAATTCCAATTCTTTACATCCAACGCAACATTTGGTTGGTCGGGCTGTTAAATTTGCTTCCCTAAGTCGATCAAACAGCATCTTCAGAGAGTCAATGTGTTCCTCAAATGTTTCTGTTGCTATAAGGATATCATCCATGAAATTTGTTATACATGGATTATTCAGAGGGTCCAATAACTTTCTCATCATTCTAGAGAAGACACTAGGCGCATTCTTCAATCCAAATGGCAATCTATTAAACTCATAGTGTCCTTCTGAGGTACTAAAAGCTAGGTATGGTCTAACCTCAGGCTTTACTGGAATCTGATAGTATCCTTTACTCAAATCCACTTTTGAGAAATATTTAGCTTTATTTAGTCTGGCAAACAGCTGATTTGTATCCGGCAATGGATCCACCTGTCCTTCTGTAATAGCATTCAGTCTCCTGTAATCTATACAGAGTCTATGTTCTCCAGAGGGCTTCCTTAAGAGTACAACACCGGAACTATATGAGGATTCACTGTGCGAAATAATTCCTTCCTTCAACAGATAGTCTATCTCTTCCTTCAAAGCTTTCTCCTTAGCAAACGGAATCGAATATGGTTTCATACAGACAGGTGTGGGGTCTATCAGTTTCATATCATATTCCAATAGGTTTGTATGCCCTGGTCGGTCTGTTAACACCTCTGCATGATTATTTAGAACCTGTTGCACTCTCTCTTTCTGAGTTTTTGTTAAATGTGTACTGATTTTCACCTGTGCTGCTGTCTCACAGGGGTGTAATGGATATTCAAATGATGAAAGTGGTTCCTTTTTCATCTCCATGGCGATGGACAAGGTCAACAAGTGTGTCTCTTCCTGATGTTCTCTTTCCAAATATTTCTTCAGGAGATTCACATGATAGATTTTTTCTTTCCCCTTCTTATCTATCTTATAATTTGTTCTAGACACCTTCTCTAAAACTGTATATGGACCTTGCCATCCAATCTGTAACTTATTCTGACTCCCGGGGAGAAGAAGCAGTACCTTCTCTCCCACAGCCAAATCTCTGTCTTTCGCCTTCCTGTTATAATAGGCAGCATGTTTCTTCCTGGCTTGTTTCAAATTTTCATTGGCAAGTTTCCAGCCAGTTTTTAAACGAGTGGTCAGCTCATTCACATATTGGTATGAAGATGTAATGTTTTCCTCTGCCTTTTCATCAGTCCACGTTCTTAACAAAGCTTCAAGTGGACCTTTTATTGGCCTTCCAAACAATAATGTTGCCGGGGCCATACCGGTTGAACTATGGGGTACCTCCCGATAAGCAAAGAGGGCGGCGTGCAGGTACTGGTCCCATGTATCTGGTTTTTCGTGTGCCAACTTTCTCAGGATCGACATCAACGTGCCGTTAAATCTTTCCACTTGGCCATTCCCTTGGGGATGGTACACACTACAATGGAAGTGTTTGGCCTGGAAGATCCTGAAAACTTCTTCAGTTAGTTTCCCCTTGAACTGAGAGCCATTATCAGTCAAGATTTGATTGGGAAAGCCTAACCTTGTGAAAATTGTGAGCAATGCCTCTGCCACATGTTTAGAATCAATCGATGACAGGGCTACTGCCTCTCCCCACATAGAACAAGTGTCCACCAGAGTCAGAATGTAGCTGTTCCTTCTCTTGGTTCGGGTGAGAGGTCCCACAAGATCCACGGCAACTCTCTCAAAGGGTGTTCCCACTATGGGCATTTCCCCCAGAGTTGCTGGTGCAGTCCAATGTTTAGGTGCTACTCGTTGGCACTCTGGACAGGATTTTACATATCGTTTGATATCTTCAGTTATTCCTGGCCAGAAATAATGACAAGCTATTCGCTGTCCTGTTGCGCTGATTCCCATATGACCACTGAAGGGAATCGCATGCCCTAGTTCCAACACTTTAGTCCTATATGAAGTGGGAAGGACCAGCTGTCCGTGACCATTGGATTCAGATCCAGCCTTCCTATATATCAGTTTGTTCTTCATATAAAACTCTCCCTTGCCTGGAGGTGTATGAGATTTGGGCAACTTCTTGAAACATGGCTTGAGTGTTTTGTCCTCAGCCTGTGCCTTCCTCATCTCATCTGGGTGAGTATTTATTGGATTATCCTCCTCCTTTTTAGACTGTGATTTGGTCTGCACTGTTGCCAATATCACAGGTCTCTTGGGATTCCCCAAGAAGACATATCTACACCCCAATATCAGAGGGTAGATTGGCTCATTTATCACTGCTGCTTTTATGATTCCTTCCACATATCGCGTTTTCACTTTTATTCGGGCGACGGGAAGTGTCATGGTAGCTACATCCTTGGTTGCAGTTTGAATCTCCACTGTTTCTGTGGTGTATTGATCGGCCTGCACCAGGTGCGAACTCACAACGGAATCGTAATCTAAACCGGTATCATATAAACACCTTATAGTGACACCATTACAGATGACATCTTCACACACTGGGGGGTGGTATGGTTCCTGTAGTTCTTCAGGTTTGACCTTCTTTTCCTTTTTCCCCGATGTCATAGCAGCACAATGAGGAGGTTTCCTTCTACAATGGTCAGTGTCATGATTGTTCATCTTACAATTTTTACACCACCTTTTTCCTTGGTTGAAAGATTTTCTTTCATCATATTTCCTTTCATCGAATTGTGGGGTTTTATTTTTATTTTCATACCGTGGCCTATCAAACTGGTGCTTACCTTTGTTTTGATCCCTAGGATCAAATTTATTAAAGTTCTGTGGTGCCCTAAAGTTATCCACTTGTTTCTTTTTATTACCTGTTACCTCTGCTTGAGCTGCTTGATACCTTTCAGCAACATTTAGCAATTCACCCAGCCTCTCTGCACCTTGTTCCATGAGAAACTTTCTCAGGTCTGGAGCCATGGACTCTCTTAATTGCTCTATAAGGACCATTTCCTTAAGATCTTGGGTTTTCCCCAGAGAAGTCCATTTCTCCAAGTATGTCTCTATTCGTGCAGAGAACTGGTGATAGGTTTCACCTGACAGTAGTTTAGCATTCCTAAATTTTTTCCTATAAAATTCTGCATTCTTTTCATATCTTAACAAAAGAGCCTGCTTTAGCATGTCATAATTTTCCTGATCACTTCTGCTCATTTTTGCAAAAACTTCATAAGCTGCCCCACGAAGTCCTTGAGATAACTTTAAGCTCCACCTTTCTCTCTCTAACCCATATGTGGTAGCTAATAGTTCATACCTATTTAGATAGCTCTCTATATCATCGTCTTTCTCAACAAAATGATCTAAATGAAAATTCATAGCTGAGGTTGAGGCTCCTTGGCTAGCAGTAGCATCAGAGGCAAAGGGACTGGCACTATTTTCAGGAGCATGGCCTTGAAACTCAAACTCCCTTAGTCGTAACTCATGTTCCCTTTGTAATCTCTTCTCCTCCTTTTCTGCTTCCCTCTCTGCAGCTAATCTTCTTTCTTCGGCTTCCCTTTCTGCAGCTAATCTCTTGTCTTCCCTTTCTGCAGCTAATTTTCTTTCTTCTGCTTCCAATGCTTTAGCCTCTTTGTCAGCCTCAATCTGCAACCTCTTAGCCTCAATCTGCAACCTCTTAGCCTCAGCCTCAATCTGCAACCTCTTAGCCTCAGCCTCAATCTGCAACCTCTTAATCTCTTTTTCAGCTTCTAACTTTCTTTCGGCCTCTTTTTCTAATCTTCTTTCTTCTCGTTCAATATATTTGTCACATTCAGCAGTGACATAAGCAATCATAATTTGCCCGTCCATGCCTAACTCTTTCGCAGTCTGTACAGCAGCAGATCGAAATTTTGCCAGGTCGGCCATTGTCTGACAGATAAATGTCTAAAATAATCAACTAAACAATTGTATCTATGACTAATTAACTTAGGACAACACAGGCACTGTGAGCTCAACCTTATTTATTTTCACCCAAGGATACCTTTTAATTCTTATTATTCCCTGAAGTGAGTTACCCCCAATATTTGTAATAGGGAAAGATTCAAAATCCCGAGGGCGAGACCCCAATATATGTGGTAAAGTGGGATGTTATAAATATTTATAGGGGACTTAGTGTACTGACTGAGATCAGCTGTGAAGGTATCTATATCTAATAAGAGTAGTGTATTATAGATAACCTTACTTGCTGCCACATATATATATACCTCAGTCAGAATTATTCTGGAGTAGTGTGATGACTACGTTATATGTCTAGGGTATGTGTATGATGAAGTGTAAGTCATAACAACAACAGACAGATAAACAATTTAATTTATTCCACCACACTTGACAACACTGTGACACTCACATACATATAACACTCTAAGAGGATATCTTAAAGGAGTCACTGATAACTTTTCAAATAACAATATGTATTCAGTGCTGTCATGAATGTATATGTGTCCTGATTCAAATACAAAGGGAACCAGGAATCACAATCAATTTTAATTACAAGTTATATGTACAGAATTTATTAATATGATTCTTGTAGTGACATATATTATAAATGGTATCCTATGTGTGTCAGTTGTGTAGTGGTAATATGAGGTAATACTGGTTTTGTTTTGTTCAAGCTCTGTTGGTATTTGTCATCATGACTTCAATAGTTTGTTTCTATGG
Organism: Oreohelix idahoensis; assembly: GCA_024509875.1. Taxonomy (NCBI): domain Eukaryota; kingdom Metazoa; phylum Mollusca; class Gastropoda; order Stylommatophora; family Oreohelicidae; genus Oreohelix; species Oreohelix idahoensis. Next base: position 374,569 of record JAMPIV010005401.1, on the reverse strand, counting down.
GAACTAGTATTGGAGATGTTCTCAGTTCCTGGTATTAAAACAATTTAATTCCCCTCTTAATTTTAGTTTATATTGTCATTGTAAGATGGGGTACATAATGTTGAGCTCCATGGCCACACTCTCTTATCTTGCGTGATGACTGCAGTAAAGGACTCCTCTGCTCGATAACTGTACTGAGTTCTGGAGCCACCCCACTGGTTGTTATATTGACCAAGGAGTATGCTGTCCACTTCTGGCTTCAGCAAAGCTCTGACCAGGTGCTGCTCAATAACTTTAAGACCACGGTCCCTGAAACAAGAAGGTTGTACCTTCTACGTCAGAACTAATTTACACTCTAGTTCTACACTGAGCACAATACATCACAAAAATTGAGTTCAGAGCGTTAGGCCAACTGTCAGCTTCATCTGAAATACCTTATACCAGTATTTCCCTCTCTAATGGTTACTACGCCTCTGCAATTCCAGCATTATTTCTTTCTAGTTAATAATCTAGGTGTCAGTGTACTGTTTGGCCATTCCATGCAGTTTTACTTTCCTCCGACACCTTCTGTTCAGGCTGGAGCCTATAGGCTTTACATCATGTTCGCTACTGAACCACACATATATACAGACATAAATTATCAATTTACATTCAATTTTCATTAAAAGATATTGAATATTTCAAGCTTACCACAATTCATGGAAATAATAATAAACAGTTTCGTTGACTGGCAATGAATATAGCACAACTCCGATCTGCCGATGTCCCAGGCTTTATTTTATAAAAAATATACACTGGTGCTCAACGCACTGCTTCTTAGTAGGTTTATTACAAGATGTGGCAATGAACAGACGCTCTGAATGGAGTATATTCGCAGCTCTACCCAATCACACCACGTCTACACATCTTTTCAAAAAAGTACCCCTTTCTCACGTTTCCCCTGACAACACACGATAGTATTTATAGTCCGACCAATCGTGTTTAGTCTTTCATTTGTTGCGCTCCAATCACATAGGAGTTAACATGGTAGGCTATTTCCGTACGTAATGTTTTTTTTAAACACGTTATAAAAAAATTTTATGAGCAGAAATGATTTCATGCTGTCAGGCACCCCCACTATTTTATTTTGGCCATAACTTGGTAATTCCTAGACTATTTGCGTAACGTTTTACATATTCTTTGTCAGCAAACCCTAAGGAACCCAAATATATATATTTAATAGAGCTAATATGCTGCGTTCAAAATATGCAATTTCTTCTACCTCCTGTTTCGAAGATGTGCTGTCTGGGTACTGTAATGTTTTCAAACGTAAACCGGTATAATGTCATAAGTCCTAATAAGCGTTTTTCAGGATTTTAAAACCTAACTCTGGGAAGGGTAGTGAATTTTATCACTGTCGATTTGAAATAAAGTTAGTGCATGTGGCCTTACACGCGTGATGGCAGCAATTGTGTATCGCGCGACGCGTGTTTAGTGTTGCACGTGTTCGGCTTTCTGCCTCTCCCTTCTCTCTATCCTTTAGTCCATCTGTCTTTAGTTACGCCGTGTATGGAATGAATGAAATATTAAATCTAGGTCATTGATCAGCTTGCGTACCTCAAGGTTTTTCCAAGAAATACAGTACACGTTTCATTGAAGAAAGCGGGTAATAATACAGTAGGCTTTTACTATCAACGTGAAAGCGTTACAATTTGCAGACGAAGTAGAAAACAAGGGGGATTTCGAGTACAGTCATTGTGACAGCACTGTTCTTTACCATTCTTCTTTCCTTTTATTAAATTTATTTGTTAGGCTTTGCATTTACGTTTTAATTTATATATGGGGATTAGAATAATTCACGACAGCAGTAGAGAATATGTCCTTTGTTGCCATATCCATCAAGAAGATCTTTCACAACCCTGGAAGTTGCCCCAACAGAACCTTCATCATTTGCCTTACCAGTATAAATTTTCAATTTCAGGCAGTATTGTGTTTTAGCATCAGTGAGTACAAATACTTTGAATCCCCACTTTGTGGCTTTTGCTGGCAGGTATTGCTTGAAATATATTCTACCCTTGAACCTCACCATCGATTCATCTATTGACAACTCCCGCCCAGGTGTGTAGTGTTGCTTATATGTAGGCAAAATAATATCCAGTAAGGGTCTGAGCTTGAAGAGGGGGTCATACCCAGGCTGCCCCCTCTCAATTCTGTTATCATTATTATTAAAATGGAGATTTCTGTGGAGCTGTTGGTACCTGTTCCGACTCATGACCCTCGAATATGGTGTATCATTCAACCAAAAATTCTTACACCAGTAGTCTGAGACTGCTGGTTTGCAACACATTCCCATACCAATCTGAAGGCCTATGAATGCAGAAATTTCAACTGCATCAGTTTTATCCCAAGTACGTTTCTTGTACTTAGCATTTCCTGTGTACTGAGAGAGGTGATTTTCTCCGTACCTATTCACTTCGTCAGTGATCAGATCTATGGCAGCGTCGGGGAAAAAAAGTTTGAAAAAATCAATGGACATATATTCAGTTGTGTCTGCCGTGACACCTTGTTGTTCTTCATATGGAGGAAGCATGTCAAGCTCAACAAGTTCGTTTTGAGCAAGCTTTCTCCATCTCCACAGATTATTTTGATGTGCAGTCTTGCTGTGGTCTCTTGTGCCACACCCATCTCCTGCTTCAGATGTAGGCCTACCTACATCTAATCCAAATTCGTTGTCGCTGCTATCAGTTGCGTTACGATTGAGTGATACATCTCTACTTAGCCATGAGATATCACTTTCGGCCCCAGATTCGCTGCCAGAGTCAGAATCATCTCTGTTATAAGTCTGGTTTTCATCATCACACATGATGAAAACAAAGAATGGGTTCTTGTACTAAAAATAATGAAATTTTAATCAAAACTCCGCTAGAAACAGCGCTTCACGATATCATTCATGGGCGCAGCCATTTTGGAATGTTAAAAATACCCGGATGAGGCTTGTTTCGTAAAACTATCGATACGGCTGTCTGTTGCGTTGGTAGAGTTACTAATTTGACTTTCGTCGAATCTGGTCAGCAAGGGTTTCAACCGGAAATTCGACTATCGTCGAATTTGGTCAGCAAAGTGTTAAATACCGCTATTCCTTCAATAAGGAATTATATGGACCTCTTAAGTTTTCCCAGTTTATCACTATGATAGTATTGATGGCTCTGGAGTTAAGAATTAAATTAAACTTAAACTTCCCAAAGAAAACTTAACTGATCGGCCTAGGACTAGTAAAATCAATTTAAAAGTACCAACCACGCTAATAACTATGCTTACCAAATTCGAATTTTCCCACTGAAAGGCAAATCGACTATTTGACTCTGGCACGCGGCTGGCAATTATACAAGAGAGACCGACTATGACTTTCCGTGAGTATTTATAATCAGGATCCCCCACGCTGCCCTCATGACGTCATTTGCGCGGCTCTGTTCTAGCCCCAATGAACGCGCTGCCATTCAAAGCAGTTAGATCTCAGCCAATCAAAATTGTAAACAACTCTGACTCATCCTGTTACTGCAAGCGCGTGGTAAAATCACTACCCCCATTTAGACAAAGAAACGGGATTTAGTTCAGCCCTCTACTGTTAAATGAAGCAAAAATGGCAGAAAATAATTTAATTCCCGAAAAATACGTCCATGGCCACGCAATATCTTTAAAAAGACTAAAACTGGTGCAAATCTGATCTAGGCTCTATAGTCTTTCCTCTAGAAAAATTCTGCAACAATTCCCTACACACCAACTCTAAACTCCACCTACTAGTCATAGAGAAGAAACATTAAATGCAGATAATATAAAACTCCACCGTAATCTCTCTCTGAAAAACGTAAATAAGAGAAAAAGAAGACACATGGAGTGGATTACCTGTAATTCCTCCTAGAAATAAATGAAAAAAATTGCAAGGAGAAAAAGACATGGGCCATTTGAAAGACAGAATCTCATGACTTCATTACAAGTATGTATTTAAAAAAATTCTTTTTGCATGAAATCATGTCAGTACCTCATGAATATTTCTATTTTGCCATTACAGACCCTGGAAATTTTGTGTCCATTTCAAATAGCTTTTTAACCCCAATATCATTTTAAGAGCATATTATACTGGCTTTTTTTTTTTTTTTTTTTTAGAAAGAATGTACAATAATATTATATCTTGGAAAGTCTTATGACTTTTGAGTTGATTATAATATTTTTTATAGATTTTTCAATAGTGCATGCCAATATTTGTCTATTGCCTCATTAATATTCAAAATGGCTGCCATGATCACATTCTTCTTCTGCGTTCGGTTTGTGGTCATGCTAAATCTGCAGGCCTGTTGCCAGGACGAAGTCCACAGTCTTTTCCAGGTCGGCGCGGCAGCCCCATAGCTTCTGCTGGAGCTCATCACCTTTTGGCCAGGTCGCACGTCGCAATTTATCATGGGTTGGACAGTTCTGGAGAATGTGTTCTGGAGTCTGGATATCAGTTCCACATGGGCATTCATTCGTGTGGGATATCTTGAGGCGATAGAGATGTCCTAGTAATCTGCAGTGACCAGTTCTCAGGCGGAAAATTGTCGTCTGTTGGTGTCTGTTTAGGTGGTGGATTGGGTCATCTCTGCTGTATATATCCCCTTCCTCCTTCCACTGATTTTTGTACTTGTTGTGGATGATGGTTTTTGCTTCCCGATAGGGCAATGGGTGGCTGTATTGTTCCATTTTACTGCCACTTCTTGATAGAGCATCTGCTTTCTCATTACCAGCGATTCCACAATGGGCAGGTAACCACTGAAGGGCAATGGTTGATGACCTTTGGATGATGTTAAGCTCAGATCTGATCTCATTCATCATGTTATCATTTCTGGTGTTTTGTATTGATTCAAGTAATGACCTGCAGTCAGTGAAGATTACTATCTTAGCTTGTGGCTGCTGTTCAGGTCTGGTGAGGATCTTCAGGGCTTGCAGTAGTGCCATAGCTTCTGCCCTAAAATTGGAGGAGATCTTTCCAGTTGGGAAGGCCTTTCGGATGATCTTTCCATTTAGGAATCTTATAAAAATGCCTCCTCCACCGTTCTTTACTGCCCCCTCAGCAGATCCATCTGTGTATACATGTGTCCACTCCTTCGGGTTGTACTTTTCTTCAATCATTTCTTGAGCCAAAGTTTTTAGTTGTTGAGGGGTCAGGTGGCCTTTCTTTTTTATTTCAGGGACTTCTGTGATGATAGATATATTTCCATGGCAGTCGTCTGGCTCCTCGTAATCAATTAACATTTCAATCTCAGTAGATCGATTTGGGAGGAGGTCTTCATGGCATCGATGCAGATGTTTGGAGATGTTTAGGAAGCTGGTTCTTTTCAGCCTGTTCTTTGTCACACTATGGAGTTTGGCATGCATTGGATGACTTGGCATTCGTAGAAGCTTCTCACTGTGAGTGAATACCTTTTCCTCACGTCTGTCATCAAGAGAGCGGATGTTGGTGTATAGCTCCATTGCCTGGATTGGAGAAGTCTTCATCCCTCCAGTGATTAGTCTAAGGCCTGAATTTTGCACTTTCCCTAGACATTCTGTGTTTGTTTTAGATGCTGTGGCCCAGGCTGACATGCCATATTCAAGTACAGGTCTGACTGTGCCTGTATAGACTTTTTTAAGTATGTTGGTATTTGCCCCCCAACTTGTGCCAGCCAGTTTCTTCATAATAGAGAGCTTTCTTATTGCTCTCTGTTCTACTGCTTTTATGTGCGGCTTCCAGGTGAGTCTCTTATCCAACTTGACTCCTAGGTATGTTGGGTTTTCCTCGATTGGAAGTTCACTTCCATTTAGCTGCAGTTTGATCGTTTCTCGCGATTTGACAGAGAGAAGCAGGTTGCTACTGTCTTGGAGAGGTTTATCTGTACTCCCCAATCTGATGCCCATTTACCGATGGTATTTAGCGCTGCTTGCATCCTGAACTTCGCAGTAGGCAAATGTTCAGCAGCACACCAGGCAGCAAAATCGTCAGCATGAAGAGCCCTGGAGATATGCCCGGACAGTTTCTCTGCAATATCATTTATATATATGATAAAAAGTGTGGGGGAGATAACTCCTCCTTGTGGCACACCCTGTTGTAGAGTGACGCGATGGCTCAGTTTCCCATCAAGTTTTACTCTTGCTGTGCGGTATCGAAGAAAGTCCCTATCCAGTTGAACATTCTCCCTTCAATTTTGCTGTTGAGCATCTTAAGGAGGAGTCCTTCTTTCCATACCTTATCAAAGGCTTTTGTCAAGTCTACAAAAACCGCCAGTACTTTCTTTTTCTCCTGAAAGGCATTTTCTACTTCCTGGGCTAGATATACTAGTTGGTCTTCGGTGCTACGATTTTTCCTAAATGCTGACTGTGTGTTATCAAGCAGATGGTTTTTTTTTCCAGATGTTTCAGTAATCTTGAGTTCACCATTCTTTCCATTACCTTACCCAGACAGCTCAGTAGGCTAACTGGTCGGTAGCTGGACTTGCTTGTTTTCTCCTTTTGTTTCTTTCTGATGGGAACAATGATTGCTTCTCGCCATTGATCTGGAAATTTTCCAGTACTCCATGACTGATTGAAGATTAGGAGGAGCTTGTGCCTGGCTACAGGTCCAAGGTTCTTGATCATATCATTTGTGATGCCATCTTTTCCTGGAGCTTTTCTGTTCTTTAGTTTTGTTATGGCAGCACTAAGTTCTCTCATAGTAAGGGGTGACTTCATGCAGATATCTGGGTTTTGGTGCTTCAGTTTTTCTTTTACTTCCTTACGTACTTCTTGGATCCTTGCATGTGAAAGTGATGTGGTGCTTTCTTCCTTGTAGAAATCTGCCAGGATGTTTGCTGCCATCTTTCCTGTGTGGTATTTTCCATTTTCCTTGATGACAGTCTTACATTGTTTCTTCATTTAGCACTCTTGTCAGATTCCAAAGCTTGCTTGAGTCCTTTTCCATGTTGAGACTGCTGGTCTTCTGGTGCCAGCTCCTTTGGATTTCAGCTTTCTTTTGTTCATTGAAAGCTTGTTTTATGCTGTTGTGCCTCTGTGTGTTCTCTAATGTGGGATTTTGCTCCATAGTTTCCCGTGCTTTATTTAATTCACTATGGAGTTTTCCCAGGTTGTCACTCCAGTATGGTTTGTAGTCTCGTCGTTTACCTCGTGGAATTGACTTCTTTGCTGCTTGGATGATTGCCTCACTGATGATGGAGATGTTTTTATTGATGTTATTTGAGTGGGCAATGTTCTGACAGAAATTGTCGGCTTGTTCTTTAAAAAATCCCCAGTTTGCTTTTTTGAAATTCCAGCTAGGAGACATATTGATTTCTCCTGCACCTCTTATCTCAGATATCTGTAATGTGACTGGTACATGGTCACTTCCCCCAAGTTGAGTATTTACTGTTCTAGTGGTGAGTCGATGTATGTCATCTGTAGCCATAGCAAGATCTGGTGTGCTCGTTGTTTTCCATACTCTGGAATAGAAGGTGGGCTTATCCTCTGGTTGGTTTATTAGAATTAGTTTATTCTCTACCATCCAATCTTCCACCTCTTCTCCTCTTGGATCTGTTGCGTCATAGCCCCAGCTGGGTGAGTGGCTATTGAAGTCACCCATAATGAGGTGTCTCGATGCTGCAAGCTTCACTTTGTGTAGCTCCAGAGTTGTGGTTGGAGGGCTGTAGCAGTTTGTGATCATTAAGTCTCCACTGGGCAGCAGTAGTTGGACTGTTATGTATTCAAGTTCGTCCTCACCAGATCTGTGTGTCTCTACTGCTGGGATTGAGGTTTTAATCAGTGTGAGGATTCCTCCCTTAGTTCTTTTTGCCCTATCTTGGCGGAAGGATTGGTATCCACGTACAAAGAATCGGGTATCTTTTAGGTGAGTTTCTTGGATGCAGATTATATCAATGTTATTTTCCCTGAGGAATTCTTGTAACTCCGGTTTCTTGTTCCTCACTCCTTCTGCATTCCATTGAGCCACTGTAAGATAGTGGGTTGGTTGGTCAGTTGCTCTACTTTGCCTTCCCCCGACCATTTGGTTGGCAAAGGCACCGGTTGCTTGGGTGGGCCCTTTCGAGGCTAGGGGCCCGGCTCCGCTCCTCCCCGGTTGTAGCTGATAGGAGCGACGCCATGACGTAAGTCGAGATTGTCGCATGACTCCATACCGCAAAAGCGTGTGTGTCCTAATTTTTCCCGGTGTCTGCGCCGTAGCTAACACACTCCGTCTTCGGCAGGCCAGGTTGTGTTTGTTGTTCAGGGTTGTCTCCCATAGCCTTTCCATCTCCCGGTGGTAGCTGCAAGGCAGCAGATTGGTTTGTTTACCGAGGTTTACCTTCCCCGTGGCTAGAGCTTATAGCGGCTCTTACTCGCTTGATGCACCCGTCATAGGACATATGGGGGATTTCAGTGGGGGTATCAGTGCCACCTATTACCCCTCCCCGTCCTGCTGGGAGGACATCGCCGTTTGGTCCGCGACTGCTTATTCGTCCAGCAACGCTGACTTAATTCGCAGCTGTCACACCATATCTGGAGGTCGTTCCACTATCCGCCACCCGTGGACGCGCCTGGTTGGGGTCGGTCGCCCCTTTGCCAGGCCATGATCACATGACCTGAACACAAAAACTAGGTCACCATGCGACACCTTATTCACTTCCCATATCATCCTGAAAGTTTCATGTCAATCTGTTGACTCATTCGGTCTCAGTGATCTTTTAAATTTCATCACCCCAAATGGGAAATTATTCCTAAAAACTCTTGATACTTGAAGGTAATTGCTACCTAGGAGCCTTGGTACTCAGTGTTAAGGTGCAGCTTTGTGATTACTGAAAACAATTTCATTGTACAAATATAGCATCACTTGAAATTTAATTGCATTACCAGGCCATTTAATGTCTTTTGTCAATGTCCCATCTTTTACACACAACTTAATCATTTATTATTTTATTTACACAGCACTTACTTGTTTTTAAAAAGTGAACCATCCTATCAAAAACATGGCAAGAAAAATGAAATTTAGAAAAGAGACAAAAAAAGAAAAATGAAAATTTTCATTTATGTCAAGTCCCTCCCACATTCTGACGCAAGAATTATAATACTTAATAGAGATAAAAACTGGAAATGGAGAGAAAAGCTTGTTCTTGTAAGCACATGAACTTATACAATTCACATTTTTTTTTCTTTTCTTTTCTTTTCACTAACGAGCGGCACTCGAGCTTTCCAGCCCTTTTGGCCCAATGACATGTCATTGCGAGGCTGGGGAGCCAGTGGACTTTCCTTCCAACCCGGTCAGGAGCTTTGCTCCTTCCCATCCACAGAGAGTTTATCTGCAGGAGCCGTTCAGGTTATTCAGTCAAAATCCCGGTCGTTGACACTCCTACAAATGCCCGGGCTTGAACCTTGAAAACCTGGTCGCTAGCGCAACGTGGTAACCATTACACCAGCGCGGCTCCCAATACAATTCACATAAAATAGCTTATATTTGCCCGTAACTAAATGAATTAAAAGGCTTAGGTGTATTTTTCATGAACACAATTCTCTCACCATTGTTGATAAACACATTAGCCACCAAACAGTACATTATGTTGTTGCATTCAACATTAGGGTGCATTTACATGACACAGCCCTCCAAGAATAGTTCACGCTAAACACATATGCCACATAGCATGTAAAGTTATGTCTTTTCCTTGTCTTCCTGGCTGTATTTCTTTTTGTTAATTAGTATTTCTCAAACATTTTTAATTTTCTATCGGCACTGCTCATGACAATTACTTATCAATCAATCAATACCCTTTAGCTCCCCAAGGAGCATAGGCCTTCAACAAACACATGCCAAGTCTTCCTGTCCTGTGCCATCCGCACAAATTCTTTCCATGTTTTCCTCATCATTTTCACCTCTGTTTCCAGCTCTCTTCTCCATGTGTTTTTTGGTCTGCCTCTCTTTCCCTGTGGATTCCAGAACAAGGACTGCCTCAATGTGTGTCCTATCCATCGCCAGCGTCTTCTTCTCAACTCTTGTTCCACTGGCACTTGTCTGGTTCTTGTCATCAATGACAATTACTTATCCACGTGTTGTATCCGTGCTAACAGGTCCGAGCTTCATGTGGAGATTGAGACATCAAGGGCACAAAAGAAGAGATTGAGAAGAACTCTAAGAGAGTTTGAAGAAGATTTCTTTGAAAAGAGTGGACGGTAAGCAATTTTTTTTTAAAGGAGTAAATAAGGAACTTTGTGTTTTTTTTTTTTTTTTTTTTTTATGTTACATAAAATTGTTTTAAAAGAAGAGTAAAATTAACTTATAAAAACATGATGGACCTTGCTGGTAACAGTTTAAAAAAAAAAGGTTAATTTGGTTTATTTTATTAAAATACGAGATGTATCATACAGTATGGATATATGCCTTTTATGATGTAATGCATTTGTGTCACAAAATTCTAAGGTTAAAATACTTGGACCCACACTTTCAAGAAAGTAAAGTTTGTAAACTGATTGTTTGTGGTTGGTTCTCATGATTCCTTAAGTAGGATGTTTCTTGTTGTTTGCCTGCAGTAAGTGACTGATGGTTTAGTAATTAGGCCTACTGTATTTCACAGGAAAGTTCAAAAGGAAGACAGATATCCTCTGCAAACAGAATACAGTGACTATAAAGTAAGTTTTATTGTTTAATAGTAGAGTTTAATATAAATTCATAATTGATTTGTAATTTAAGATAGTTATTATACTTCATTATTGTAATTTAAATAATATCATTAGTATTACAAAACAGTGTACGGAGCAGAAAATTACAGCTGGTGGTAATCTGATCAACAGAAGGTGTCCCCCCTCAGACTAGTGTTTCAACCCTATTGCTTTCTTGATGCTCTTGGGAGGGCAGGCCTACTTGAGTTATGACTCCCAAAGTGCCATCCACCTGTTGTTCATTTTTTTTTTCACTCTACCTTTCCACCTTATGTGCAAATACAAAACTGGCTCTACACTCATGGTTGTTTTCCATTCTGCCAGTTTGAAATAGTTATGTAAGTAAAGTAGGAATGATTATGAGCTGTTTGTTGGATGTATCTACCATGACGTGCTTGGTTTGTTTGAACCTACTAGGAGCACAAGGCTTCAGCAAATGAATCTTGTAGAATCAACAAGACTGGCATGTCATCCCACCACCTCAAGGTGAAGCACAGTGTACAGCCATTATACAAAGGGCTTGCTATCTTTCTTAAAATAGTTTGAAGTCATTTTCAATATATTTAAATGGAAAAAAAAAATTGTAAACATGTTTAAAACCTAGTCCATACCAGGCAGAAGTAGGAAATATGTACACTATTGACAGTGAAAGGGAGGGATCCCGTTAACACGCCCATTGAGGCATATTGGGAATATAGTGTTTGGCCCATATTTTCTTGACCATCGACACACTAGGGGTGATGTGGTCAGCATCATGCTTGCCGCTGTAACCTTCCCAGAGTTGATCTGGTACCCAACTTTAACCTTCCCAGAGTTGCTTTGGTACCCAATTCATGAAGCTGAGCCGACCCCCAGAGCTGTTTGCAGTCTAAAAAAAACCCCACCTCAACTGGGGATCGAACCATGGACCATCGAGCTAGGAAGCCAGTGCATTAACCACTGCGCTACCACAGCTCTCCCCGCTGTCACAGTGAAAAGTCTTCTATCTCTGATGGTGACTGTGTGCGAGTGGTTGTTTGCATTATATTTAATTAAGATACTGTTTCTTCTATAAGTTTATAAACTAATAAAAAGGTATTGAATCAGTTTTACAAATAACAGTTCACATGAGACAAGGGACGTTTCGGGTTTTACCCTTCGTCAGCCACAAACAGGTAACAAAGACAAGAATTACATATAATTACATATAATAGAGAATTACATATAATTGTCACCTGTTTGTGGCTGACGAAGGGTAAAACCCGAAACGTCCCTTGTCTCATGTGAACTGTTATTTGTAAAACTGATTCAATACCTTTTTATTAGTTTATAAACTTATATTCCTTACCAGTTTTACAGCAGCCCCTTAATTTATTTACTGTTTCTTCTCCTCCCCTCCCCGCTCCTTATCAAACCACTAGCACAACTGGCGCCACCTTGAAGAAAACCTGCATCAAAGCATTTATAAGCTCTTGGCAGTGATGGTTTATGTAGCAGCTTGTTTTACATGATGAGGTTGCCATCCCTCATGCACATCCTCATATTAATCATCTTTTACAACATGCCCGATGAAGCCATCGCCCTATTCTTTCTTTGTTCTCCTCACTACACGGGCAGGGCTGAGTTGGCAAGGGAAAAAACCATGAGAATTTTGAAGTTATTATATATTAAAGTAGATGTTGGGACATGTTGATGGCTTGTTTTATGTTTAGAAGTGTGCAAAAGACAGAATGTTGAGAAATGCTCATCTTGCTGTTTTTATTCAATGCGGCACTTTTCTCTACTTACTACCTGCAGAAGGTGAAAGCAAGACTCAGATTGCTGGAAGCTTTGATTCTCAAGCAACATGAATGACAGCCATCGCAGGTCCTTAAGCATTATGTATGACAACCATCTTTGGTCGTGAAGATTCACAAATGACAACCATCTTTGATTTTCAAGCGTCATAGATGACATCCATCTTTGGTCCTCAAGTATCAAAATGACAACTGTGGCATAGGTGATACAGCTAATGTACATTGGCTTGTGAAGTTTTTTTTCCCCCCTTGCTATACAAGGTTTTTTTAAATGTTAATTTAATTGTGTTGCAAATACTTGTTCAGAACTGAAGATGCAAGTGTCTCTACGAAGTGAGTTCAACATTTGAAGTCTCTACAGAGCATGTGGAAGTCATTTGTGAAACACACTTCTGAAGGTTCGGAGGATTGTTGTCAGCTTGTTGACAATAAATATGTTGTATTCCAAAGTGCCAATGTTGTATTTTTGTCATACAGTAGATTTCATTATTAGAGTTGTCAAAAAAGAAAGTGCTGTATGTGACATTGTCTCCCTTATGAAGTTAGCTCTGTGTTCACTTTTGTAATTTAAAATGCAAGAGAGGTAATCATGTTACTCCGGTTAAAGTACAGGGTAAACTCACAGGAGTAAATTTAAAGCAAATTAAAACATGACATGTTGTGGTCTGCAGAACATTAATAACCAGGCCAGAATTCTAATCTATGACGTCTTAATTATAATCTAGTCGATAATTAAAACTCTTGCTGCCTACCTATGAGGTCTACATTATGTTCACAAAAGTTGTACTGTTTTTATAATACTTGTAGGGAAAAAAAATGGGCGGTGTGATTCTAAGGGGCAAGAGGCAACTAATGTGAGGTTTTTATGGTGCTACACCATCATGTAAAACAACTTGCTACAAAAACTACCATTGTAAGAGCATATGGAATGCTTTGGTTGAGGCATCCTGCAATGATGACTTCATTCTCCATTAGACATGCACATGGAGACTGATGTTTGAGGGAAAAAACGTATATACATGTAAGGATGATAAATTTGTTGAAATGTGTCCTGCCAATCTCAAAAGCTGTTTGTAAGTGGAGAGGTAAAATTCTTATAATGTGTCTATGCTGATGGAGCTGACATCATATCAGTCATTTTTTTAAAAATAGATATTCTGAAACTTATTTTCACCCTTTCTGTCAAGAATTTTGTGTGGAGTTATTCAGAAAGATGAACTCTCAGAGCATTTTATAATGCAGAGCAAAGTCAGATAGAGAGGTCTGGTCAGACTGAAAAGTCTGCTGTGATAAATAATCCTCCTCCACATTACTAACTGGGTTATGCAGTGGACAACAGAGCACACACAAAAATGTGAATGCAATGGGCAGTTAGGGAATTTCCAGAAGGTTCTGGATTGAATAGATGACCTGTGTTGTGAACACAAGATGCAGAAATGGACATGGAACTAGCAGCAGAGACGGCATGGGTAGGATTGCATACCAGTAACAGTAAGCAAAGTGAAGGAAATGGTAACCGATGATAGGTAATATTCTGTTGAACTCAGGTGGTTGAAGAAATGCACAGCTAATACTGTTGGGAGGTGGCATCAAGGAGTAGATAACATTAGGCTGTTTTATTTGAGTGTAAGGCCTGACCTACTCTGTTGTTTAAGAACATGTCATACTGCCAGGAATATCACATTAGGACCTCATACATACAGCAACAGATGTCTCCATCACACAGTCATATCAAATGACCAGAAGTAGGGATAAACCTATGTACTTATAAACCAACTGAGACGCTAACACCAACTAATACATCTGTAGATAGAGGGAAGGTGAAAACTGATAGTACTTAACCGTAGAAAACAATCAACCAGTGTTGTTAGAAAGTTCCCAGCTGAAACCCATGTGTAAGGATTGAGGAGGGAGAAAAATAAAGGTTTATAGGTCAGATAAGATCTAAAGAATAGTGGCAAGAGGAAGCCACAGTATCTGGAACCTCAATGGCAAAGCTGAATAAAATTATTTTTCTTTGCGCAACCTACGTAGCATGGATCCACCACTGCAGCTGGTCCCTGCAGGAAGCCTGCACCAAGCAGTCGCATGCGTTAGCAGAAGTGGTGACTGTGGCAGTTTGTTTTAAACAATGAGGTTGCCCACCTCATGCACAACCTCATATTAGCCACCTTGTGCTGCATGCCTGAAGGATTAAATAAGATGGTCCAAAATAAACATTTGTGCTGAGCAACAGTTGCTACCCTGTAGTCTGCATTGACCAACAAGGTCAGATGATAATATTATCTGACCAAAAGTGCTCGCAATTTTTCACACGCAGTAAAAATAGCAGGGTAGGAATTGTGATATCCAGATTTTAAAAACTGATGTCAATGTATTCCTTTAAGAACAGCAGTTTGTTTTTCAGAAATAAATATTAAATAAAACTAACTTTCCTATGGTGCACAATTTTGTAAACACCCTGTAGATTCTTCTTCTTCTTCGATCCTTAACCACCGACCGTCAAAGCAGTCAGTGGCCATCACGCCTAGTGGCGTCTTGTAGGGCAACAACAAATTGATTCCACTTTGCACGGTCGGTGGCCATCCTTCGTACAGTGCCCCAACTCTGGTTCATTCTTTGCATCTCAGCCTCCACAGTCCTCCGCCAAGTTGTTTTTGGTTGGCCTCTCTTTCGCTTTCCCTCAGGGGTCCAAAGCATAGCTGTTCTTGTGATGGCATCGGGGTCTCTTCTGAGGACATGACCAACCAAGCTCCAGCGTCTGCCAACTATGATGGTGTGCATGTCCTCTTGCTTGCTACGAGTAAGCAGATCTTGGTTGGTGATGGTATTTGGCCAAAAGATGCGGTGAATTTTTCTTAGGCATGTTGTGTGAAAAGAGGACAATTTTGACATTTCCTTCTCTGTGACTCTCCAGCATTCCGCACCATAGAGAAGCACAGAAAGCACACAACTCTGGTATAATCTTAATTTTGTGCTTGTGCTGTATTGGGAGGACTTCCAGATGTTATTTAGGCTAAAGAAGGCTGTTCTTGCCTTATTCATTCTGATGTTGATGTCTTTGCCTGCCCCACCGTCCGGTGTTACTATGCTTCCTACCCTGTAGATTGATTAGCACAATTTACCATGAAATTTTTGGGTGTACCTGAACTTCTGAGAAATCATAATCTTTAGAAAATGAAATAAAAAGCATGACATAGGGCTAACAGAGTATGGGATCTATAATGTTGAAGTAGAGATAGCCATAGATCTTTTGAGGTAGAGACAGCACAGTTTTGACAACTGGTAATGTTTGTGTGTCATTAGCCTAGAATATTCAATTATATGTTGAAAACCAGTATGCCTATGCTATTAATACAAAGAGTTAAACTGTTACAGAAGCTTTGGATTTAAATTCCAGTCAATGTCATTACCATGGGTCAGTGTTTCTCAAAGTATGGTTCGTGTACCCCCCAAGGAATGTGAAAGTGGTTCAAGGGTACATGGCAGAATTTGTTTTATTTAACTATCACATAATTTTTTTTTTTAAGCTGCATGAAACAATTTATTAAAATTTAATATATGAGAATGGTGTACTGTAGAAATACATGCGTTTTTGTTGACAATTTTAGTAAGAAAATAGTTGGTATTTAAAATGTTCTTTCTTTCGAATTAACATATGTACTTTAATTTCTGACTAGTACTAATCCATCATATATATCCACTTTCCTGTTAGAATGTTTGTAGATTTAAAAAAAAAAAATGTATTGCATTTTTAAAATTAGTTTTTTAATTATTACTTCTGTATACAGTATATATTGTAGAACTGTTTATATATTTACACACACACGTATATACATATATGTATACACACATACATACATACACACATATATATCCCAAAAGCATTTATATGCGATAGTGTCAATACAACAGTTAAAACTACCCCTAAATTAACTTCCTCCAAGTGGGGTACACCGGTGAGACTGAACTCTCATAAGAGGTACATGATTACTGTAAGTTTGGGAAACACTGCTGTGGGGTATATCATCAAAATCTGTGTATAACTTCTGTTTTAACTAGGACTTTAGTAATGAATATTAACATATTATGAAAGACCATGTTTAAAAGTCATCTATTTAGATTTGTTTAAGGTAAAGAGATATGTCACAGCTTGCCAAAAGGTTTTATTTGGTATCTGTAATGTGTCACATGTTGCTGGTTGTTTTAAGTCAGAACATTTTACAAATTGCTTCCTTTTGAATTGTTTCATTCCTCTCTTCTGTTAACATTTTTATATGTATGGTGATTACACTGAAGGTGTTTTGACTTTTATACAAGGCATTCACATGGTCTCTGTATGTTATATCAAGTGTCTTTCTCCTTGTAGAAAATCTTGATGACATTTTTTTGAAAAGCTGTTGTATTGCTACTTTATAATTTATAGTGCTGTTAACTACTAAATATTTTACATCAACTGATGAGACAAGAAAGTTTACTATAGGAAAATAAAAAGTTGAACCTGGTGATCGATCTTTTATTTTCCTTATTGGTATCCTTCTTTTTAGTATTTCTTGTTTTTAGTTTTTTGTTATTTTGTTGCTTTTGTGGTGTTTGTGAATTAAAGCACTTTGGTTATAACATTTTGTGGTTTTATTATATTTGAACAAAAATAAGAATCTTCAGCTCAGATGTGAAGATAGTCCTATTGTTATGGCTCTAATACATGGAGAACAACAAAAATGACGAGAAAGATACACATTCATAAATGATCGCTTGCTGAGGATACACAGATTTGAAATCGTACGACAAGATCACTAATGTGGAACTGGTGACAAGAACCAAACTAGTGCCAGTGGAACAAAAGATGAGAAGAAAATGCTAATGTTGGATAATATGTACATTAAGAAAACCAGGTGATAGCCTGATCAGGCTGTTCCTGTTCTAGAATGCCCAGGGTAAGGAAAAATAGAGAGAGATTTAAAAAAAAAAAAAACACAAGAAGAAAGAGAACAGTAGACAAACTTGAAAGGAATAAAAGAACACATGGAAAGATTTTGTATAGGAAGACGTGGCTTGTTTTTGTTGAAAACTTGTGCTCTGTATGGAGACAAAAGATATTGATGATGACGATTATCTTGACTGCTTTACTATGGCGTGAAACTTCGTTGGCTGTATAATATAGTAGTTGCAAGATGTAAGCATATTGGGACTATAAACTGAATTTGCCGTGTTCATGACCTTTCAACTCCTCAAGGAGCATATGCCGTCATCAAACTTATGCCAAGTCTTCCTGGCCTGTGCCATCAGCTCAAATGTCTTTTCCCATCCCCTTCATGTCTATCTCCTGCTTTTTTCTCCAGGTGTTCTTTGGTCTTCCTGTACTTCTTTTACTGTGGGGATTTCAGAACAAGAACTGCCTTGTAATGCTATTCCACCGGTTTCCTCGGTGTGTGTCCTATCCATCTCTAGCGTCTTCTTCTCATTTCTTGTTCCCCTGGCACTTGTCATCAGTCCCACATTGGTGATCTTGTCATCAGTCCCACATTGGTGATCTTGTCATCAGTCTCACATTGGTGATCTTGTCATACCATTTCAATCCTTCTGTTCTAAGTAAGCATCCATTTATAGACTTTCTTTTTTTTTTTTTTTTTGTGTAGTCTTTTTTATTATTATTTTTGTTGTTCTCCATGTTTCAGAGCCATACAATAAAAATGACTTGACATTTGGATTGAAAATTCTGATTTTTATTTGTTAAGCAGATTTCTTTTGATCTCCATACATTTCCCAATGCTAAATTTGCCATGTAATTCAAATAATTTAGATAGATTGTTAAATCAGTCAGGAAACAGGACCACAAAATCATTAGAGCAATGTTTTACATGCTGGATGGAGAAAGGTTTTATGAAAAAGAGATTCTCATTTTGTATGCTGGCTAAAGTTTATGATCCAAACCAGCATTTTAGATGAGGAAAAGTATGTGCAACAGATTATAGAGCTGATGCTTTCATACAGAGGCAAATCATGGACGGTGAATAGACAAGAAGGCCTCTCAGATGTGATTTTGCTGAAGAGTATTAAGAATCCTATGATGACCAAAAAATATTTTATTACAGAATATGAAGAATTCGGTAGGCAGCTAAAAAGTAAAATTTGGGATGTCCTGAGAAAGGCCTACGGGGGAAAAAAATATTGTACCAGTTAGCAAGAGATTGTCTACATTCACTGGGCATGTGGTGGGAGAAGATAAGTTATAGAGCACATTCTAAGTCAATAGGTAAAAATCACAATAATTTTTTCTTGCCTGCAATCTTGCCTTGAATTTCCTTCACTATTACAAGTGTAATTTGCCTGTATTCTCTCATTTGTTGCTACAATTTATATTTTTATAGCAATTACGTTTTTAATTTTCATTTTAATTTCTCATTCCCTTCACATATTTTCAAATATTACTGAAAGTTCATATTTATATCCAATTATTTTTCTTTCACTTCGTATTTTCGGTTTTCTGAAGCATTATATTTTTGTATGATAAAACTTAGCTTTTAAGAGTTCATCAAGAGAATTCTAAGAAATTAAAAAATGAATATATATTTTTTAAAATACTGGTGTATTACAGTAATGTACAGTTTTTAGTGCTCTTCAATGGTGAAGGTATTTATAGCTTTGCTGCACTACAAATACTTAGTGGAAAAATTGTTTAGAATTTATATTTAGCTGTGAACAATTCTAAAACCTGATGATGACGATGATGATGACTAAGTCATGTTTTATATTATGACATTTAGGAAGGTTTTTTTTTAAATGGTTTAGGCATGTTTTATATTTAACATTTTAAAACTATGTGGCTGTCTCAGTAGACAAACCATTTATATCAATTGCCTGTTGTAAATACAATTTGTTATCATGTTGATTGTTCTTAACTCACACGTGTTTTCATTCTTTCAATTTTTGTACATAAGCATTTTGTATTTTACTTGGCCACCAGATAGAGATGTGTAAGTATCTCGTATGTTAACTTGATGAGTTGTGCATAAGTATCTTATCACTTGATCAGTAATTAGAAATAAATATCTTGTATGTTACTTGGTGAGGTATCTTGAATGTTATTTGATGAGTTGTGCATAAGTATCTTATCACTTGATCAGTAATTAGAAATAAATAAGTATCTTGTGTGTTATTCAATAACTAAATGATAGCTGTATTATGTTATTGAAACGCTTGCTTCCTCAGAGTCCGGTTGTTTGACAATCATTTTTGAATTTGGACTTTTAAGTTTAATGTTTTGCTTAGGTTATCAAACAAATAAACTATAATAACGTCACATAAGCGCTTTTTACACTCGTTACAGGTTTTACACAATATCCTTAGTTTCATCGTCTACCTAAGACTAGTCATTAAATGTGGCTGTAGGTCTAGTTTTGTTGCTTTTCAATGGGCCAGGCTACCCACACATCAGCTAAATCTATTGTGTCCAACATTTCTGCACCGATGCCATCATTTGACAACAGACTGTGACTATCAAACAGTCATCATCACTGTTAACAATGTTACTAAGTAAGAACGACACAATTATTCACTTAGGAGGCTTAGAATTTGTGTATTTATAAAGCGTGATGTATTTCAGTAGCAATAACAAAGAAAAATGCAAACATGTGAAGTGTTACACAAATTGTAACAGTAACATCAAAACACGTACATACACGACTAAACTATACTTAAATTGGTTTTTTAAAATGTAACAAGCATTACGCATTTTAAAACATGGACTGGATCAAACTGATGACTTTTGGGGTTTATCATTGATAAACTAAAAACAATGTTCTCACCTTTGTTTTGGCACAGGCATCAAAACTAACCAACAGTCTGAGCGTTGTACTTACTTACTTAGTCGTTCCCCTTCTACCGTGCGGTGTAGAGGTCTGAGCGTTGTTCCAGAGTTAAACTTTCTATAGGATGGGGTAACTGGTCTCATACTCGACCCTCCTTAGTCGCTTCCTACGACATGCTTGGAAGGTTGCAGTTGTTAATTTTTCTTTGCTTTTCTTTTGACCCTGGTATGGAACAAGACACATTAAAATGACACAGGTGGATAGAAGACAAACAGATTTACTACATTATTTCTTCATTGCACCTTTTTGTCTCAGCATTTGTTCATTTTTTAAAAATTGTTCTTTACTAATGTTGTTTTCATTTGTTCTGTTCTCGGAAGCCCATATTCTCAAACATGAGCACTATGTGATCATGAATCTGCTTTTTATATTTTCTTTCTTATGTTGAACTGGACAGATTGATCATATATGCATAAACAAGAAGTTTAGATCATCGTTGCAGGATGTAAAGGTATATAGAGGAGCAGATGTGGCATCAGATCACCACCTTTTGATAGCCAAAGTAAAAATGAAACTCAAGAGATATGCAACAATGCAAAATTATAGACAACAATTTAAAGTAGGACATCTAAGAAATCAAGAAACAAATTTGCAGTCACAATATCCAACAAATTCCAAGTGCTCCAACAGCTGGAAGATGTAGAGAATACAGAAGACTATTGGCAGCAGGTCAAAACTGTATGGAATGAGACGTGAAGAAATACTGGGGAAAAGGGAAAGACAACAAAAAGCATGGATAACAACAGAAACCGTCAATAAGATAAAAGACAGAAAAAACAAGAAAGATTTAAACACAAGCAAAACCAGAAGTTCCAAAGCCAAGGCTCAAGAAGTGTACACAGAAGCAAACAAAGAAGTAAAAAGAAGTATCAAAAGAGACAAGAGGAAGTATATTGAGGAGTTGGCAAGAGAGGCAGAAGATGCTGCAGCCAAAGGAAATCTGAGAGAACTGTATAGCAGCACAAAGAAGCTAACAGGGAAATACAAGCAAACAAGTTGCCTCATAAAAGACAAAAATGGGAAACTGCTCAGCAATATACAGGAGCAAATGAAGAGGTGGACAGAATATTTTGGTGACCTCGATAGACCATTTCCACAAAACACCCCGGACATCCAGCTAGCAGAAGAACTACAAATTAACGGTGAAAGACCAACGAAGGAAGAAATAAAGAAAGCCATAAAGCTTCTAAGAGATGGAAAAGCGGCTGGACCTGATGGCATTCCAGCAGAGGCCATAAAAGCAGATATCGACACGGCTACAGAGATGGTATATAAATTACTTGGTAAAGTCTGGGAAAAGGAAGAGATACCAGCAGAATGGAAGGAAGGATATCTGGTTAAGTTGCCTAAGAAGGGAAATTTACAAAAGTACACAAATTATAGAGGAATAATGTTACTATCAGTGCCAGGATCTGCAATAATTGGATAGGACTCACTCTTCTCTCAGTTCCCAGCAGAGTACTAGGCGGGATAATTATACAGAGAATTTCAAAAGCAGTAGACCACAAACTGAGGAAAGAACAAGCAGGATTTAGAAAGAACAGAAGATGTGTAGATCATATATTCACTCTTGGGAACATTATAGAGCAGTGCTTGGGGTGGCAGGGACAGCTGTACATTGGCTTCGTTGATTTTGAAAAGGCTTTTGACAGCATGCATGGGGACGGTTTATAGAAAATGCTGAGGGCTTGTGGAATTCCAGGCTGCATGGTGTCAATCGTGGAAAGCCTCTGTGCCAACTTTGCTTGTAGTGTTGGGCAGAGCGGCCTGGCCTTTGAGGTGAAGACGGGAGTGCGACAGGGACGCCCCTTGTCAACCACTCTATTTTTAACAGTCATAGACTGGGTGATGCGCCAGACAACAGAGGGCGGTCCGGGAGGAATGGGATGGACTGCATTTTCTGCATTGGGGGATCTGGGGTGTGCAGATGACATTGCACTGCTAGCACATTCGCGTCGGCACATCTGGGAAAAAACGGATGGACTTAATGGGTTTGGCCAGCAGGTGGGCTTGAGCATCAATTTAAAGAAGTCGGGGGTCATGACGCTCAGTGTGAGCGGCCCTGGGCCCATGTCGGTGGGGAGTCGGCGGCTGGTGCAGACGGACACCTTCACATACCTGGGATGCATAGTAACACCAGACGGCGGGGCGGGCAAAGACATCAACGTCAGAATGGATAAGGCAAGAGCGGCCTTTTTTGGCCTAGGCAACATCTGGAAGTCCTCTCAATACAGCACAAGCACAAAATTAAGATTATATCAGAGCTGTGTGCTTTCTGTGCTTCTCTATGGTGCAGAGTGCTGGGGAGTTGCAGAGAGGGAGATGTCGAGGTTGTCCTCTTTTTGCACAGCATGCCTGGGAAAAATTCACCAAGTCTTTTGGCCGAGTGCCATCACCAGCCAAGATCTGCTTGCTCGGAGCGGGCGGGAGGACATGCACACCATCATAGCTGGCAGACGCTGGAGCTGGGTTGGCCATGTCCTCAGAAGAGACCCCGACGCCATCACAAGAACAGCTATGCTTTGGACCCCTGAAGGAAAATGAAAGAGAGGCCGACCGGAGGCAGCCTGGCGGAGGACTGTGGAGGCTGAGATGCAAGGAGTAAACCGGGGTTGGGGCACTGTACGAAGGATGGCCGCCGACCGAGCAAAGTGGAATCAATTTGTTGTTGCCCTACAAGACGCCACTAGGCGTGATGGCCACTGACTGCTTTGACGGTCGGCGGCTAAGGATCAAAGAAGAACAGTGCCAGGAAAAGTATTAAACAGGATTATCCTTGAGAGATTAAAAGAGTCCATAGACAAGAAACTTAGAGATGAACAAGCAGATTTTTGACAAAACAGATCATGTACAGACCCAGATAGCCACTTTGAGAATAATAGTTGAACAAAGTCTGGAATGGAATTCACCACTATACATCAGATTTGTGGACTACGAAAAGGCATTTGACAGTGTAGACAGAGAATCACTTTGGAAATTGATGAGGCATTATGGAGTTCCCATGAAGATTATTAATTTAATAAAGAAAACATATGAAGACATGACATGCAGAGTTCTTCACGAAGGACAGCTTACAGAACCGTTTGGGATAAGAACAGGAGTGCGACAGGGATGCCTCTTGTCTCCATTTCTTTTCTTACTAGCAATAGACTGGGTTATGAGATCATCGACAACACACAACAGAAATGGAATCCAGTGGACTCTGACTAAGCAGTTGAATGATCTGGATTTTGCTGATGACTTGGCTCTTCTGTCCCATAACCGTAATCAGATGCAGGACAAATTGAAAACACTCGATGAGAGGTCACAGTAATTGGATCTGAAAATACACAGGGAAAAGACAAAAATAATGAGAATAAATGCAGGTAATGATAACAGGGTTGAACTTGAAGAAACACCAATACAAGATGTAGAATCGTACACATATCTTGGCAGTAATATAGACAAAGTTGGAAGGACAGACAGCGATATCAAAATAAGAATACAAAAGGCAAGAGGAGCTTTCATTGCATTGGGAAATATATGGAGATCAAGAGAAATCGGATCGAACACGAAAATAAGAATCTTCATCTCAAATGTGAAGTCAGTCCTATTGTATGGCTCTGAGACATGGAGAACAACAAAGACAACAACCAAAAAGCTACAGACTTTTATAAATGGGTGCTTGCGTAGAATAGAAAGATTAAAATGGTATGACAAGGTTACCAACATGGAACTGATGACAAGAACTAGACAAGTGCCAGTGGAACAAGAGATGAGAAGAAGACGATGGCGATGGATTGAACACTGAGGAAACCTGTTGATGGCATTACAAGGCAGTCCTTGTTCTGGAACCCCCAGGGCAAGAGAGGCAGAGGTAGACCAAGAAGCACATGGAGAAGAGAGCTGGAAACAGAGGTGAAAATGATGAGGAGAACGTGGAAAGAACTTGAGATGATGGCACATGACAGGAGGACTTGGCATGTGTTTGTTGAAGGCCTATGCTCCTTTGGGAGTGGAGGGTTATGATGATGTTGAACTGGTGGACACTGCCTCTACATCACATCTGATGAATCTTGAGTGTCCAACTGGTTAAGTGTTTAGAGCGTTTGCTTCTCGCTGCTGTAAATGGGTACCTGCCTTTGCTTTTGAGTACAGCAGAAGGCACAACTCTTGCAGCGGTTATTTCTGCAGAAATTTGTTTTACATGCCGAGGTTGCCAGGCCCAAGTACAACCTCATATTCATTGCCTTTTAATTTCTTAAAACATCTGATAGCAAACTAAATAAATAACACATTATTTACCGAAATTCTCACAATTGTATGTGGATGAAAGTGAAGCAGTTCACACCTCTCAGATCATGAGACAACATAATTTGTAATCTGTCATTTCCTGACACTTGTGAGGGGAAATGCTGAAGTTGTTCTCTATTGCTGGAAATTAAGTGAACGTTATGAGGCGAAGAAATATATTATTTAAAAAGAAAGAAAGAAAATGGAATGGTGCTAGTTTTTACGAATGGATGATAAATTAGTAACACTGTGTGTCTAGTAAACATCCAGTGTAAAACTAACTCTGTACCATAAAAAAAAAATATTACTTCCTTTACCAGTTTTACATCAGCTCCCGTATTTATTTGGGGAGCTGCTATAGCACTGTGGTTATTGCACTGGCTTCCTAGTTTGGTGGTCCATGGTTTAATCCCCCAGCTGAGGTGGGATTTTTTAGACTGCAAACGGCTCCGGGATTGACCAACCCTCATGAATTAGGTACAAGAGCAACTCTGGGAAGGTTAAGGCGGCTGGCATGATGCTGACCACAATTACCTGTGGTGTGCCAATGGTCAAGAAAATATGGGCCTAAGACCATATTCCCAAAATGCCTCATTGGGCGTGTAACGGGATCCTTTACATTATTTATTTACTTACATTGTATGAGATGAAGAAGCTCATAACCTCTTGCTGCTGGATCATTGTCACATGGAAGCCCTGTCTTAATGCTCACTCCTTGAAGATGATGAGGGAGCTTAAGACAGGGCTTGGTCAAAATCCTCCCATACAGGTTTATTTGAGCAGAAGTTTTTTTTTTTTAACTGTTCTTCTTTCAGGCAAATTCAGATGTTTCCTGCACATAGAGGGCTCTCCTTGAATGTTCTGTCCATATGGGATGAACTCTGACTAGGATTTGAAAACTTATCTCTAGTAGCAGGGTTCTGACTGCTTATGTGAGCAGCCTCCTCGTATGTCTTCTTATTATCATAAACATTCCTTCCTTGCTTTGTTGAAAGTCTGCTTTCGCAAAATATGAGGGCAAGTCAGTAAATAGGTCACAAATGGCTATTAAAAAACAACTAAATGCGATACGAACTTGAAAACCATTTAAATATGAACGCAGTTTCATAATCCAGATATACCAGGTTCGAAACCTGCTGCAGGCGGTTTGGTAGCAAATCGCTTTGTGTGGATTTTTAACAATGGTATAAGCGCCGTACCATTCAGAAAGCAATGGCAAACTACTGAATGAAAAAATTGCCTAGAAAAATCACAAACAGCCAATAAAAGCTGGGGTTGATTGCCACGTCCTGTAAAGGATAAGCAACTAACTTTTTTCTCAACATAATCTCCACCAACATTGATACACTTATCCCATCGCTTTATCAGTGCCTCAAAACCTGCAGCATAGAAGTCTTTGGTCTGCTGTCTCAGCCACATTCGCACCTCACGTTCAACCTCTTCGTCATCCGCGAAATGTTTGCCGCCAAGGTGAGTTTTTAGTGGACCAAACAGATGGAAATCGCCCGGGGCTAAGTCAGGGCTGTTAGGCTGATGTTCAAGAAGTTGCCACCCTAGTTGTTCAATTTTCTCCTGGGTTAATTGAGCCGTATGTGGTCTGGCATTGTCTTGATGGAGCAGTACTCCTCTAAGCCTGGACGTTTTCTTCGAATTGCATCCCAAAGCATCAACAGAACTTCACAGTACGATGCAGCATTCACATTCTCACCTTTCTTCTGTAAATAGGTTAACAGCACTCCTTGAGAATCCCAAAACACTGTAAGCATAACCTTCCCTGCTGATGGCGTAACCTTGAATTTCTTGTCAGAAGGTGAAGAAGGATATTTCCATTGCATTGAAGCACGTTTTGAATCGGGTTGATAGTGATGCACCCATGATTCATCCCAAGTAACAATCCTGTTAAGCATGTCTTCGCCTTCATCTGCGTACCGAGAGAGATGTTGCAAGGATGGCCCATTCGGTTCATTTTGTGTTCCTCAGTCAGTTGTCTGGGCACCCATCATGAGCACACTTTCTGGAAATTCAAACGATCATACATTATGCTGTAGGCTAAACCATGAGAACACCCTATTGCAGTTGCTACACTGTCTATCGTTACTCACCTGTCAGCTCGAATCATCTCCCCCACTCGCCGCACATATCCTTCTGTCGCAATCTGAAGAGGACGACCAGGTCGGTCTTCATCAGCAATTTTTTAGCGTACTTGAGAAAATTTATCGACCCAGCTATATACCGCTTTACACGACAAACACTTCTCACTGTAAACAGGAAACATTTCCTTATGAATATCCTTTGCAGGAAGTCCTTTTGCCCCCCAAAAACCACACAACAGCACACTGTTCTTCGGTCGAACACTCCACGAGCACGGTCGCCATTTTTATCTGAGCTGTGCATGGACACCTAGCGTCTGCTACCTAAAGTAATCATCAAGCTGGATGTTGCTGCCACCTAATGACACCTTTAGAAACTACCAACTACAATTTTCAGCTATCCCTTATCAGTTTGTGACCTACTTACTGACTTCCCTCGTATATAAAATCTATACATTGATCTAAATTAAACGTCTATGTAACAGTCATATGTGTGGCTTCGATATGAAATGAATAAGTGTGTTGTTCTTGAGTTGATCAAACACGGTTGAAAGATGTCATTTTATGTACGTTGTGAGGTATCCATAGAGTTGAAACTGTTATTTTACAGACCATGTTCATTATTCTCATTGGTTGTACCATAATTTGAAATAGGACAACATAAAAACTTGCATTGGATCTTGGAGATGTACAACTCAAATAGCATTACAATTTATAATGAACACATTGGCAGGAAGTGCTTGCATTCATATTAATTCTCATATTTATGGCATAGTAGGAAACTGTAGATAACTTGACATATTAGACATGGGCTTTTCAACCTTTTCATTTCATCACTGCATTTAAATGTAAAGACGTGTTATGTGTGCAGCTAAATACTGTACAAATAAGATGTTAGTGTTTAATACTAAACACACATAATTTATCTGCATGTGCCATCATTTACTGAAAATTTGTAAAAACATTCGTTTCTATCTTTTTTGGAGTTTTACATTATTTTGATTAAAATTATTTTGAGAAAGAACCTACTCATTCTTTGAAGATTTTGTTTTTAAAAAAAACCTTGAAAGCTTAAAATATTTACAAATATTGTTAACAATAACATGAAGCATTTTCCTCACATCCATATTTTGAACCAAAATTGAAATACCACTGCTTTTTAAAAACTTAATTAAAAACTACATTTCAAAATATATTTGTACATTTTAAAATGTATTTGCATCCCTCCTGAAGATCTACCAGCAGTTGTAAGTTTACAGCCGGTTGAAAAGCACTTAATTGGAAAGCTTTACATTGCAATCTTTGCTTTGTGACTTAAAAACACAGCCACATCTAATCCAGTTTTCTAAGTTACCATAGAGCATATTTTAAACCTACAACAGAAGCAAGTAAACATGGATGGGATACATCACACCAGATACCCAAGTTTTGCGATTTGAATTATCACACATCTTATATTTAAATCTTATAGCTATTTAATTGCTTTTTTTGTTTGGGTAACTAGATCATGTTATGCACTCATCACATTATTTAACTGAAAAAATTTTTTATAAGCACAGTTTACTGCATGAATATGTCACAAAACATATCGATTCTCATGATGTGTGAGTGTTGAGATGTTTTATATCTCAGGGCATTGTTAATACTTCAGGGCATAAACTGTTAGACATTGTGCTTGACTCACTGCAGATTTTTGAAATGTTGGTCTTCAGAATTCTTTCTCTGTATCTTTTTTGTATGTATGCTGCAACTTATTTATTTTTGTTTCATGGAACAGATGTGATATACTAGTTTAGTGTTTTTAATGTCAGTTTCAGTTTCGTGGTGATAGAAATTAGTAGCTGTGTCATTGAAAGGGGTTAAAAACTTTTTTGTTTTTAGCTGCGGTAAAGAGCTATAATTTAAAGACTGATGGTCTATACAATTTTTTTTTTACAAAAAAACTGGAACCTCATTCATTTAATATAATGTTGCTTGACCACGGATTATTGAGCCAGTGAAAAAAATGCTTTTTGAGTCAGATGGTGTTATGTGAATTAGATGACCCATTTTCTGTCACTGACTAAAAAGCTAAATGACAGATCATGATTTGTAATGTAGACCCCAGGTTTGGGTGAGCATGTTCATTATTTTGACCCTCTTTTTTTCATGTTTGTGGGTTCTGTCCTTTAATCTGGGTATACTTTAGAATTAATAATAGTTCATCAAAAAGGTTACCAATGCGGAACTGATGAGAAGCACCATTACAAGGCAGTCCTTGTTCTGGAATCTCCAGGGTAAGAGAAGCAGAGTTAGGCCGAAAAACACGGAGAAAAGGAGACAGAAATGAAAATGATGAGGAAGGCGTGGAAAGAGAACTTGGCGTGTGTTTGTTAAAGGCCTCCTATGCTCCTTGAGGAGCTTAATGGTAGTTATGAATGAATAGTATCATCATCATTCCCAATCATTCCCTATGAAATATAAAGCCACATTTTTTACTCCTTACTGATTTATAGTTTAGGACATTTGAGTTCTGGTGATAACGTTTTACTAGCTTTGGTTACCTTTAATTTTCCTACCATTTTGCTATGGCCTCCTCACCCTTTTCTTCCTCTGTGAGTTCAAGGACATGTCTGGTTTTCACCTGATTCTCTCCTGTAAATCTGTGTTTGTTATTACATCCAATAATCTGTTACGGAGAATACCAGAAGCCGTATGCCCTGCCATATGGTGCATGTAGTCAAGCTGGGCCTTCCTTTCAGTTTTTGGTACTGGCCTCAGGTACCTAGATTTTCTCCAAGAGCCGAGAAAGATCCGTGGTGGAGGAAATAAGATTTCTTGGCTTCCGGGGCGATTCCATGTTTTGGTACCTGTGCGATATCTTGTTTAGTTGGTAGATTTAGAAAAACATTCTATGATGCTAATGTTTTGTCATTTTAAATCCTCGTTTTATATTTAATGATCTGTTTAATTCAACTTATTATTAATTAATTTCTTTATCAAGGGACATTAGGCTCATGACTACATTTTCTATTTGTCATGTTCACTGGCGTGCCAAGTAATTTGGTGCAGAGCATGTTTCAACTTCGGTTACCAATTTAATTTGTTTAATTCACACTCATATTTTTGTGCATCATCAGTGTTAGATGTTTTGAAATCTGCTCATTTTTTGTTTTTTTTAACAAAACATGTATAACTGTGATAAATGTTACTACACAACACTGTACAGTGATAAATGTTACTACACAACACTGTACAGTGATAAATGTTACTACACAACACTGTACATAAGATTTTTGTTGCTTTGTGTTTATTCAATTCTTTAAACTCCTTATTCATGTATCCTCCATTACATGCACAGGTTTTTACATGTAATGTACCTTGTTGTGTCAAGCTTAACACCAATATCCCTTATTTGTAAGCAGCTAACTTTATCTCATCGCAGCTTAAATAATTTCAGTGCTGTGACCGACGAAGTGGGGTGTCACTTATACTTGTTGTGTCGTTACTTGTTACTTTAAATCCTTGTTTTGTTATTGATGTATTACTTTAAGGAAAGCCACTGGAGGCAGTTATAGAATAAATGAGTACCAGCGAAATGCTAATTAGACAGTACTGGCTGTAGAGAAGATGACTATCTTCACTTTATTTTAAAAAGAGGGTTTGGTGGTGTGCAATATGTGACTTCATCCTCTCTGCTCCATATTATATGTTAAATTACGGAGCCACCACCATAGCTGGCCACCTTGCAGGAAACCTGCCCCATACTTTTACAGTGGTGGGTTCTGTGGCAATTTGTTTTACATGATGAGCTTGCCAGTACCTTGCAATCAGTCAGTCAATACCCTTTAGCTCCCTAAGAAGCATAGGCCTTCAGTAAACACACGCCAAGTCCTCCTGTCACATGACTTCAACAAACATGCCAAGTCCTCCTGTCACATGACTTCAACAAACACATGCCAAGTCCTCCTGTCACATGACTTCAACAAACACATGCCAAGTCCTCCTGTCACATGACTTCAACAAACACATGCCAAGTCCTCCTGTCACATGACTTCAACAAACACACACCAAGTCCTCCTGTCACATGACTTTAACAAACACACACCAAGTCCTTCCTGTCACATGACATCAGCTCAAGGTCTTTCCTCATCATTTTTCACTTTTGTCTCCAGTTCTCTTCTCCGTGTGTTTTTTGGTCTACGTCTGCCGCTCATTTTCCCAGGGGATTCCAGAACAAGGACTACCTTGTAATGCTGTCAAAAGGTTTCTTCAGTGTGTCCTATCCATAGCCAGCATCTTATTCCCATGCACTACCTCATATTCATCACCTTATATGACATGCCTGAGAAATAAGCGGATTGCCTTATTTTTCACAAAGTTAAGTTAAATAGGTTTAAACCTTGGCCATGTTAAAGGAATGACTAACAACTTAGGTACCAGACCAAGGGATTGACAACAGAAAAGACCAGTGGATAAAGCTGGACCGGCAAGATTTAGAAAATGGCTGTTTGGAGACCAAAGTGACAGGAGTTAAGAAAATTTAGCTTCAGCAACTGTCTCTGGTTCTGATTTCACTTCAAAGAATAGATCTCATACTGATCTCACGCAAGTTAACAATTACAGTGAATTTTTGTAAGCTAGCTTACGCCTTTCACTTCGCAGCTTCCACACACTTGTTATTACAAATGTTTTATATTCCCTCTACCACAAATTCCCTAACCTTCACTTCATTACCATGACAAATTTATGGATAATATTGTGTATGTGTGCAAAATAAATCTTTATGGTAATATGAGCGTATCATATAATATTGTGTTTGAACTATCGTGACACGTAAATGCCTTTTAAAAAATGATTGCTTTAACAGTTTTAATAGATTTCTTCTTTACCAGCTTCAAATCTTTGAGTAAAATACAAATTAATGAAGTTACCTACAAATAATAATATATGTCTTTAATAGTCTGCTCTGCTTGAAAGCATAACATCTGTATGATAGTAAAATGATAGGCATAATACAGTGTACATCTCATGTTAAATTAAGAAAAAATTGAACCAAAACAATATTTGATCCAGTGTATATCTAGGCATATAGATAAATGCTGTTTTTCTACTTTGAAAGTTTACTGAAGCAAGGCTGTCTTTATATTCCCAGGGCCCGACACTACTGCATACTACATTAATCACATTTCATACGTCATTTCCACGTTTAGTTGCCAGGGACTGTCTGTAGAGACAAAGAAAGAATAGGATCACAGCACTCTCAGGTCAGGCATGTCGTACGAGGTACAGGACTACGTATGAGGTTGTGAGGATGGGAGCTGGCTACCTCATCATGTAAAACATATGCCCACAGAAACCACAGCTACAAGAGAATGTGAATGTTTGGTGTAAGCTTCTTGCAAGTAGACCAGCTACAGTGATGGCTTGATAAGGAGCACACACACACACGTAAGCTTCTTGCAAGGTAGACCAGCTGCCGTGATGGCTTGATAAGGAGCACACACACACACGTAAGCTTCTTGCAAGGAGACCAGCTACAGTGATGGCTTGATAAGGAGCACACACACACACACACAAATCAAGATGACATAGTTGTCATAAATTTACATTCATTCTTTCCCTTTTCCTCTTGATGTTTACTAACTTGTCATCTAACATTGTTGTTTAACTAGGGCTGCTGAGCTTCTCGATCTTTTGCAGCCAACACCATGTTGATGACTGTTTGGTATTATCTACACTGTAGATCTAGGCTTTTCCTGTGGCTTTTCTGTCGTTCCGCAATGTGCTGAGTTGAAGTCATGACTCCAGTTTGGCTTGTATTTAAAGGATCGTCACATCTGGTCCCAAGCTAGGAGTTAAAAGCATGTGGTATACTGTGCATTCCCCACCATCCAAGGGGGCTCTCCAACTGTGCAGAGCTAAAATACTGTGCTCTGGTTCTGGGCTCTCCCAAGGAACTGTCACGTCCTGCACTGAGCCACTTCTCAGCTCCCGCTGTGTATCACTGTCCATAGTGAGATCCTCCTGTTCAACACATTTCACCACAGGGGGAATCCCTGGAAGTGTGAGGATGATTTCAAGAGTCAATGAGGATGTAATTAGCCTCACAAACAGAGGTTCACTTTCACATATGTATATTGTAGCATTGTGCATAGCTCGTGGTCATCCATGCATTTTCATCTAGCGTAAGTATCCAGACATTTTGTATTCTAATGATCAGAGTATCGTAAATTTTGCTGATAGCAGCTTCATGGTGCTTCCTACTCAATGCAGTATTTTCTTTTTCAAGAAAATTGTTCCAACTTTTGACAGATTGTATAAGGGCAGAAAATACGGCAGTTGTTTCCCCCTTTCATTCCGTTGGTTTGTGAATGGAAATTTCCATTAGCCTTTGGCTTTAAAATCTAACTAACAAAGTAGTTGGAAGGGTAGCGGTTAAGACGCCTGCCATGCCGACTTTTGTGTCGGCATAAAAGCTTTAGAAGTATTTTACACAGATGGTTGCACACACACCACCATACCTCACTCTCAGAGACACCACATTGTTTTGGTCTATAATTGCTTATTCAGTCAGTATTCACAGTTATCTAGAGGTCGTTCAACCATCGACCACTCGTTTGAGGTTGGAGAACAGATTCCTAAATCGGACATAACCTTCTAGATTGCTTCTGTAATGATCTCACTAATTTAAACACATGCAGAAGTATTGTCCTACCTTCATCATCATCATCAGCTTTCATCTGCCTGTAGAGCACAGACTACAACAAATATACTCCAAGACTTCTTGTCCTGTGTCATCCAGTTAGTATTTTTCTGTCTTCTTTATCATTTTCATGTCTGTCTTCATTTCTCTTCTCCATGTTTTTTTTTTAGTCTCCCCTTATTTCTTTTGCCCTGGGAGTTCTAAAACAGGGACCGTCTTGTAATGCTATCAATTAGAGATTTTCCTATAAGAAAATAGGTGAATCAGCAGTCCAGACTCCTTTCAGTCTTCTCTGGGATGCTTCATGTGCGTCTTTGCCAGAGACCTTCTGTCTTGGATAGCTGAGCAGTTAAATTATTTGCTCTGGTTGACTCGTCCATACCAGTTGACGTTTTCTACAGGATGAGGTTACCACCCCATGCCCTACCCGCCTTTGTCACTGTGTCCTGCCTTGGTAATGTATAATACATAAACGGCCATGCCTGAAGCCAGTAGGGTGTTGTTTTGCTGTAATGCAGCATTTAGTCATTTAGAAATACAATTTTGTCTGCACTATTACAAATTGGGCCCTGTGTATATCCCGGCACGTGGGGGGGTCTCTGATCAGTCAGAGGCAGAGTAGGACTACTGCTGTCTGGGGCATGTCGTACAAGACAATTAATATGAGGTTATGCATTGGGCTGGCAACCTCATCATGTGAAACAGATTACTACAGAAACTACTGCTGCAAATACCTTTGAATACTTGATACAGGCTTTCTGAAAGGGGAACAGCTGCGGTGGTGGCTTCATAAGAAACAAAAAGGAACATGATTACAAATTGAAATTTCCATAATTGAATTTTCTATACTTGTGTTCTAAAATAATTGTCCCAGTGATTGGTGATACCGGATTGCTTGCAGATCTAGCACTGAATTACATGAACTTTCCCTACTGTGTATATTTCCCAGTGGCTTTATTCTCTTTTAACCTCTACACCTCATGGTAGAAGAGTAACAACTAAGTAAGTAAGGAAGGCTTTATTGGGGTGTGCCATTTAATGTTTTTTGAACAGTTGATTTAAAAAAAAAATATTATATTGGATCTCGGTACATGTTTTACTGACACTGAAATCATAACTGTTGGAAAAATGTAATCCTCATACAAGTAGCTGTGATAAGAAATAAAATGGTTTTGTTTGTTAGTTTTACAGATGGACAAGGGCAGACTATGACATTCTGGTATGTTTGTTACATGTGTACAATAATATGACAGGTTTGGTATGTCAGTTACAGGTGTACAAGAAAATGGCAGGCTTGGTATGTCGATTACAGGTGGACAAGAATGTGACAGGTTTGGTATGTCAGTTACAGGTGTACAAGAATATGACAGGTTTGTTATGTCAGTTATATGTGTGCAAGAATGTGACATTTTGTGTAATTTAGAGGTGTACAAGATTATCACTTCTGTATTTAATTTACAGGTGTACAGGAACTGACAGATTTGGTATGTCAGTTACAAGTGTACAAGAATGGCAGAGGTGTATGTAATTTAGAAGCATACAATAATGTGGGTTTTCTTAGATGTACACAAATATTATAGGTATGTCATGAGTCTGGCAGAAACAAAATATGACAGATGTGTAAGTTAATTTAAGATGTTCAAGAGCAGGATCTGAAAGGTGATGTGTGTCAGTTGCAGATGTGTGTCAGTTAACAGACATAATATGGCATTTGTATTTCAGTTACAGATGCACAAGAACAGAATATGACAGATGTGTGCATGTCAGTTACAGATATACAAGAACAGAGCTTGACCTATGATGTATGTCAGTTACAGAAGCACAAGAACAGAATGTGACAGTTGTGTGCATGTCAGTTACAGATATACAAGAACGGAACTTGACAGATGATGTATGTCACTTACAGAAGCACAAGAACAGAATGTGACAGTTGTGTGCATGTCAGTTACAGATGTACAAGAACAGAACTTGACAGATGATGGATGTCAGTTACAGAAGCACAAGAACAGAATGTGACAGTTGTGTGCATGTCAGTTACAGATATACAAGAACAGAGCTTGACAGATGATGTATGTCAGTTACAGAAGCACAAGAACAGAATGTGACAGATGTGTGCATGCCAGTTATAAATATACAAGAACAGAACTTGACAGATGATGCATGTCAGTTACAGAAGTGCAAGAACAGAAAATGAATGATCATATATGTGAGTTATTGATGCACAAGATGTATGTGAGTTACAGGTGTCCAAGAACAAAATTTGACAGACGTGTAAGAACAGAATATGATGTGAAAGATGATGTATGCCAGGTACAAATGTGTAAGAACAGAATGTGACATTTATCTTAAGATGTTCAAGAACAGAATATGGTAATGCGTGGTTGATATAAAGTGTTAAGGAGCACTATTTCAAATATGTAGGATGTACAAGTACAGATTGTGACAAATGTGTTAGTTTTACAGATGTACAAAAACAGAATGTGACAGATGTGTGAGTTAAGATGTTCAGTAACATAATATGGCATGTACATGTCAGTTACAGATGTGTTCAGTAACTATATGATGTGTAAATGTCAGTTACAGATGTGTGAGATAAGATGGTCAGTAACATTATATGACGTGTACATGTCAGTTACAGATGTACAAGAACAGAATATTGTGTGTGTATATATATATATATATATATATATATATATATATATAGATACAGTACTTTGCAAAAAAAATGGCAGTCATATTTTCGCAACGCAGCACACTCATAGAAGCAAATAATAATAAAAACTATATGTCCAGAGGAAGATTGATATCTCCTCTATCTATTAACAGTGGTTTCAGTACAATATAATGTTGCCTTCTCCAGCAAGGCAAGCCTGGATGCGGCGAGGCATACTTCCCACAAATGTTTGTAGGTAATTGTGAGTCAGACTGTCCCAGTATTTTTCAGCTACCTTCTTCAATTGTTCAACGTCTTTGAGTCCACTCTTTTTTAAATGATTCTTGAGTAATGCCCAAACGTTTTCAATTGGGTTTAGGTCGGGACTGTTGCTGGGCCACTTCAGCACTATCACATTCTTCTCTTGCAGCCATGCTTGGTGGTATGAGCTGTATGCTTTGGGTCATTGTCATGTTGAAATGTGCACCCATCGGGGTACATGACCTGCATAAATGGCAGAAGGTGTCCCTCTAGTATGTCGATGTACCTTTCTTTCGTGAGAATTCCTGTGAAAACACACAGTGGGGTGCCAACCCTTGCTGACACCCCTCCCCAAAGATGGAGTTTCTGGGTATGTTTCGGTCGCTGGTACACAGGCGTTACAGAGTCTTTCGTCCAAATATTTATTTGAGCAGGATAAGACCAAACAGAACATTCATCTGAAAAAAATCACATTGTCCCATGACAAATTTTTGTTTTCGTGGCACCAGTTCAAGCGCATCTGTTTGTGAGTCTCTGTGAGCAATGGCGACGAAATTACCAGCTTTTTTGTGTAATTCATCCTGTGTAGCTCCCGGTTGACAGTAGAATTAGATACCTCTGGGCTTCCCAACTCGATCATGCGCTGCCGTATGTTGTCTACACTCTTCATTCGCCCAGCCCGAGCGATTTGGGCGAGACGCCGATGGTCCTTTGTGTCCAAAATTCTTGGCCTCCCACTACCTTCTTTTCGCTCGATTCCATTACCTGCTTTTAATTTACTCACAACTCTGTAGACAGTCCGCTCAGGAATGTTCAAGGTTTTAGAAATGTTGGAACATGTTTGATTTCCTTCATTCCAAAGCTGTGAAATTAACATACACTTTGTCTTTGTATCCATTTTCTGCCACTAGCATTAGAAATTGTCGTCTGCTCTTCTATCAAGGGACTGTCCTCTACGTATTTTTTTTTTACTTTTGGTAGTGTTTGCTCACTTAAGTGGAGTGCAAATTTGTGGCAGAACATGCATATTTAATTAGATTTCAGCATATTTAGCTGAGCAATATGACTGCCATTTTTTTTGCAAAGTACTGTATATATATATATATATATATATATATATATATATATATATATATATATATATATATATATATATATATATATATATATATATATATATATATCAGTTTATTTTGTTTTTGGCCA
Organism: Oreohelix idahoensis; assembly: GCA_024509875.1. NCBI lineage: Eukaryota > Metazoa > Mollusca > Gastropoda > Stylommatophora > Oreohelicidae > Oreohelix > Oreohelix idahoensis. The sequence continues at coordinate 337,118 of JAMPIV010005401.1, read as the reverse complement.
CATATAAAATTTGACATACTTTACCATATTCAAATCACGTGCATATGTAACTGACATACATTGTGTCTTTTATCCCAATATCAGCTCGACTACAGAACTAGAAAGCTAGATGGTGATGGTATAGTAAAATGTTCAGATTTGTTTAAAATTCTGTGTCTCACGTGTATATTCACTCTTCACACACAGTTCTGCATTTCACTGGAATGTGTTACCTGTGTATTCAATGAGACAATGCAGTACTTAGCTATCAGCTTTAACAGACCTAAGCAGTAATTTCATTTGAATATAGTCTGAAATCCATATTAGAAAATTGTTCATGTAGGTTTGATTTACATGCATTATTACAAAAATTGTCTATTTTTAGATAACACCTTGTTGTTTAACCCTTTGTGGTAGAAAATATTTTCAGGGCTGAATTTATTTGAAATGTTGGGAGATTAAATCTTTGTAGAAGTAAATTACTGTTGTTAGTGGCAGATGAATTCAATGCAGACATGGATTCAAATTGTTTGTAAATAAAATGAATTCATATTGGAATTGTGCAGAAGCATTGACTACTAGATGGAACTCAAGTTATTGGCAATTGAAGTTAGTGAATTTATACATTTCACAGATGTGCAGTTCAGTAAATATTTGTGTCCATGGTGGAGCTGTGTTTTCAGTGACAAGTTATCTCTTATACAACTGTTGTCTTATTTTGCCACCAACTGATGTATGTCATCATTATTAAAGCCAACACTTATGAGCAAGAAATCATCAGCCTAATGTCTTATAAATGTAGTTGTGTTTTGTCTGTGAGTAAATATGTGACACAAGCTACTATGTGTGACTTGTTATTAAGAGGGTATTTGTAATATACACGGTGATTGAAAAGTCAATACCTGTTTTTAAATGTTTATATCCTCACATGTATCCAGTGGATATCAATCAATCAACCAATACCCTTTAGCTCCCCAAGGAGCATAGGCCTTCAACAAACACATATCCAGTGGGCATACATGAAACAAGTCTAAAACTCAGGAGCAATAATTGCCATTTGATTAATAAGTTTTATTTTGTTATTTGTTTATTTCTAGAAACAAAATACAATCTAAAATAGCCATTTAACTGACATTACAAGAGACAGCAAAAAAAAAAACAACTGCCTGTTATATAAAATGTATGTGTTGATAAAGGATATGTTCTCACAGTGATCTGTTGTACCCCTGCCAGCAAATAAACACGGATGTAAGAAATGTATTGGGCAGGACTGAATTCTAAAACTTTAAAGCCAGTGCAAGAGCTTGTTACAAAGATTAAGGGCATTGCACAGTTTCATTTCAAGGGTAAAAGTGTGAGCTATGTTACCCAAGACTAAAGTCTGTCTGTGTGAGCAATGTTACCCAAGACTTAAGTCTGTGTGTGAGCAATGTTACCCAAAACTAAAGTCTGTCTGCGAGTGCAATGTTACCCAGGACTAAAGTCTGTGTGTGTGAGCAGTGTTACCCCAGACTAAATACTGTGTGTGAGCAATGTTACCCAAGACTAAAGTCTGGCTATGTGTGAGCAATGTTACCCAAGACTAAAGTGTGTGTATGAGCAACGTTACCCAAGACTAAAGTGTGTGTTCAGCAATGTTACCCAAGGCTAAAGTCTGGCTGTGTGTGAGCAATGTTACCCAAGACTAAAGTGTGTGTGTGAGCACCATTACCCAAGACTAAAGTGTGTGTGTGAGCAATGTTACCCAAGACTAAAGTGTGTGAGCAATGTTACCCAAGACTAAAGTCTGTGAGCAATGTTACCCAAGACTAAAGTGTGTGAGCAATGTTACCCAAGACTAAAGTGTGTGTGAGCAGTGTTACCCAAGACTAAAGTGTGTGTTCAGCAATGTTACCTAAGACTATAGTCTGGCTGTGTGTGAGCAATGTTACCCAAGACTAAAGTGTGTGTGTGAGAGCAACGTTACCCAAGACTAGTCTGGCTGTGTGAGCAACGTTACCTAAGACTAAAGTGTGTGGGTGTGAGCTGTGTTACCCAAGACTAAAGTCTGTCTGTGTGTGAGCAATGTTACCCAAGACTAAAGTCTGTGTATGTGAGCAACATTACCCAAGACTAAAGTGTGTGTGTGAGCAATGTTACACCAGACTAAATACTGTGTGTAAGCAATGTTACCCAAGACTAAAGTATGGCTGTGTGTGAGCAATGTTACCCAAGACTAAAGTGTGTGTTGGTTTGGTCAATTCTAAAGCTACAAAGATTCCTCCTGGGCGCACATTTCATTCTAGAGACTGATCAGAAAGCTCTTACAGCTATTCAGACTAAGAATTTGAAGAGTTCGAGATCCACTCGATATGCTATAGCTCTTCAACCTTTTCACTTCACGGTACGAGCTATCCGTGGTGCGGATAATGTGATGGCTGACATTTTGTCTAGATGCCCACATGACTCCAACTAATACTTCTGTCCTATATTTCTATATATTACAGAGTCATAACACACCTATATTTCTACAATAGATTAGCACATCTGTACTTACTTTATATGTACACACTATCGTGCTTTGTTGTCATCTTCTTCTTCTGTTCGTTTTTTAAAATGATAGAGGAGGACTGAGTAGTTAATATAAGGGCCGTTAGTTTACTAAACAGCCACAATTATTAATAATGTATTGTACCTTATGAAGCATATTAGTTATTAATTAGCATTATATTGCTTGTACTTTCTCAGAATGTCATTGTTGAGCTGAGGACTTACCTTACGAGTTCTAGATTGTGTACTTACCCTCGGAATACCAGAGCATATGTCCTGGATCGTCATGTAGTTTAACTTTACTATGTACTTATGTCATTACATGTCAAAGAATGTACTATTTAAATTTTCCTATCAGATTTGTACATCCATTTTTAAAGACAATATTAGAGTATGCTGTTTAATGATGATTATAGTAACTTGCATACGTATATTGTGTTTACATGCTAACGTGATGTGTGTTGGTGACACCTCCCCGATGTGAATATTTTTTGAGACATATTTATTTTTCTGTTGAGGTATATCCTCACCAGACACTCTATAATTAGCCTATTGTTTGGCAATTTAATTAATTATCAGCGCATAATTCGTGCGTTTTGAGCCGCTTATCGCTTGCTCTTTGATATTGAAAAAAAAATATGTTCCACATTTTTTTTTTTTTTTATCGGGAGGAGGTGGTGATATGTTGCGTGATAAATTCTCGCAACATCGTTTTATTTCAATATCTGTTTTATAACGCAAGGGCAACAACTGCTTGAAATCTATAGTCACTTTTCTCGGTAAGCATTTGTCTTCTCGCGTTAGTATCGAATGCAGTTAACTTTTGAGCTGTGGTCATTTTTGCGCTGGACTGCGCATGACTTGTCTTGTTGTTTGGTCGATCGGTTTCCGCCCACCACTAGTGGGAGTGAGCGATTTGGAATGGCGAAAGAGATGCCTCGTTGAAGAGGGGATCTCCGCTATTTTTTGTTCTGTCAGGGATGTGTAGTCCTCTTATGGATATTTCGTTTATTCGGGATAATACCTCTAGTGTATTTGCACATGCCGGGAGGCGTGATATTTCTGTGTATTTCATGAAAGCAAGGTAAATTGACTTTTTCATTAACTCTATTGATTTTGGGTCGTGAGCGATTTCGATTCATAGCCTGTCTGCGAAAGTCGTCGTCACGAGATGTTTTTTCCAGCTCACATGTCGCTGCATTGTACTGCATCGGTTGATGCAGGTACCAAGGACCATTACTTGCTACTTTGTTAAATGAACTAGGTTTAGAAAACCTTTATTATCTAGAGGATATTTTTGAGGACATTATTTATACTTCGGCAGACGTGTCTGTCTTGCTGAAGTCAAACTAAGGAGAGTGAACTGATCTCATACATCTGGTTATCTCCTGGCTGTTATAGAAAAGGATGGAGTTTTCCACCTGACTACATTTACAGCACTTTGAAATATAACATGCATCTGACTCATCATTGTAATGCTGTCTACCGTTTATTGCTGTATTGAATGTTGCTGTGATAATGACTGTTTGATGTGCCTACACATTTGCGTAACCATTTTGTCACTGTGGCGTCCACAATAAATAATGAAGAAAAACGTCAACGGCTGTTTCAAGACTCATTGACTTTATACGTCGTGATTTTACTGACGTCCTAAGACTAAAGTCTGGCTTTGTGTGAGCAATGTTACCCAAGACATGATGAAGACCATGCACACACACACAGAGGGGTTGCCTTTATGTCACCAAAAGCAAGGAAGGTAGTGACAGAATGGAAACCAGTATCACCCAGAATTACAAGAAGATTCCAAACAAAAGGAAGAAGAACCACAATAATACAAATGCTGCACGTATGTGTAAATAAAACAAAATAAATAACAGGCAAACAGATCTGATAAAAAGATCTCATCATCAGATGATCAGACTCCATAAATGAAATATTGTTTCATTCATCACTTCCTTATTTTGCTCTTTACGCAGCATGAAGGCAACACTGTAGCAGTCTGTTTTACGTGATGAGGTAGCCAGCCCCATGCACCACCTCATTTTAGTCACTTATTCTGACGAGCCTGAGCGGGACATATTCCAATTCTGTCTGCGTCTCACCAGAGACCCCAGGAACTACATGAGGTGAATTACTGTTTGAACATAATCAAAGCCTACTAAACAAACACAGGTTAAAAGACTCCACAAACATATGAACGTGCTCAATACAACGTGAGAGAGATTATGCTTCTTCTTCAACTGCCACAGGCAATCATATAACTCCACAACTTCCTGTCCCTGGTGCTATCAATTCTGTTGTTTACATTTTTTTCTTCTTATTTTCATGATGTATTTTCATTGTCTCGTATTTTCATTGTCTAGTATTTTCTTTCTGTTTTGACCTTTTTATCCTTTCCCATGAATCTTTCATATTGCCACAATGTATTTCGACTTTCCTCTTCTCATAACATGCTCAAAGAGCGTGGATTACTTCATTCTGACATGTGTAATAGACTTCTTTCGCACAGTGCTTTTCAATGGGGGACATTCTCACTCCTATTGTTAGCTTTCCATGGTATTTTTCATCATCGTCATATTCCTTTTCACTGCTTATGGAGCATGGAGCCACCACGGCAGCTAGTCCCCTTACAGGAAGCCTGCACTAAAGCATTCTCATGCTCTTACAGCGGTGGTTTTTATAGCAGTTTGTTTTATATGATGAGGTTGCCAGCCTCATACACAACCTCATATTAGTCACCTTGTGTGACATGCCTGAGGGAGCATTACTCTTATTCTTTCTTTGTCTCATCAGAGCATGGGGGCACGGTATTTTACCACATCTCTGTGACCACCAGGGATCTTCTTACTTCCTAACCTGTCATCCATAACTCACATCTATATGACAGGATACACAACGGGCTGATCACCCGTTTGCCAGTCACTTCGATTACGGAAACAACAGCAAATGGGTTGATTTGCCGTTGCCCTAAAGACGCCACTAGGCGTGATGGGAAACAATGGCAAAGAAAACCTATCTGCTGTTGCCCTAAGACGCCACTAGGCGTAATGGCCACTGACTGCTTTGACGGTTGGTGGCTAAGGACGGAAGAAGAAGAAGAATATGACAGGATCAGCTAGCTCTAAGTATGAATTCAATTTCTTCCTTGCACTGCCTAAGACTGCTTGAAATACTTTTCATGTAATGAATCATGATGCATACAATATGAAGATTAAAACATACACTGCAGGTCGGCAGAAATCAAAGGCCATTCAACAGTACCTTGATCAAATTAAGTCAATGAATTCAAGTACCTAGGAAGTATATTCATTGAAGGATTGCAGAATGGACAGAGAAACAAGCAAGATGTTAAAGAGCTAATACAGGGGCTTACCAAATGACTCCACTGCTTAGATACACACATCTCTGTGGAGTCAAAGCAACAGCTGATAAACAGCATATTCATACAAACTCTTTGCTGTCAGTGTCCAAGATGGGTTCCTATCTAAAGCATGGGAGACAGTGATTGCAGAATATGAGAGAGATATTTGAGGAAAGCTGCAAATGTCATAATATAAGTTAGAATGAGAGATGCAGAGATTAGGACGTTGGTGGAAACATTATCATGCACCAGCTAGAGGGAGTGAAAAAAAATAAAATGGTTTGGACAATTAGATAACGGTCCAATCAGCTAGCATCACAAACCTTCAACAGAAGAAGGTCTGGCTACAGGGTAAAGAGGTGCCCGAGATGAAAGTGGATATACAACATTATTGAAATTCTGAGGAAAAACAGCAAAGCTCATACCTCACTCAGGAATGAAACCTGCATCTCCCAATGCCACTTAATAGCACAAATGAATAGAGAATTGAAATGAAAGTGGTCATACAAGTGCACGGCTTTACCTACTTTGAAAGTAACATCGACAATGGAGGATGAACAAACAAAGATGTCAACGCTAGGGTAAGTGAAGCCAGATTTGCCTTAAATTTTCTTCTACCAGCATAGAACTCTGCAGTTATTGGTATTTCCAAAGTATTAACTACACTGTCGAAGTCATCTGAGATTGGGCTTCAGGTTGTCTTTCATGGACTTCAACACTGCCTCAGCAGAGTCTAGACATCCATCAAAAGTTGACAAAGAGAAAGCATCCCCAGCCAAAATAACAAGTGGATCTGTGCTGAGAGTAACACACCCAGGAGTTCCTTCATAAGCCTGATGGACCTAAAATAAACAAGTCTATGTTCTGAAATGGTGAATGAGATTACCTGTAAGCACACTGCTGTGTAGTAAACATTTTCTAAAAGTATAATTAACACGGTAGAAGGGGAACGACTAAGTAAGTAATAATTAACAGCACATGTGAACTGGTGTAGGACAGGGTGATATCCTATCACCTTACCTCTTCATGCTCCTTATGGACGATGTCGTCGGGGCATGTGGGGAGAGAACGGGAGGGTGTTCAGTGGGGTGCTAGAAGATGGGACGGGTCTGTGTTTCGGAGCTGGCATTTGCTGATGATGTTGCCCTGATTGCTAAATCAGAGGCACATCTCCAATCCGGCCTGCAAGTCTGGAGGGAAGAGCTGGAGAAGAGAGGGATGGTCATGGGCAGCTCTAAAACAAAATCCATGGTGATATCACGAGAGGAGAGAAGACATCAGATTATGCTGGGAGAACAGGTCCTGGAGCAGGTCGACCACTTTGAATACCTCAGAGCTATTATAGACCGAAGAGGAGGCATCAAAGAAGAGTTGGCCACTCGAAAAGCAGCAGCTGGGAGATTTTTTCAGGCCATAAATCGAGGATTCCTCAGCAAGAGAGAGGTTGGTAAGAAAACGAGGATGGCTGTGTGCCGCTCCACCTATGTCCCAGTCTTGACATATGGATGCGAGTCATGGGCAGTGACTACAGCCCATAAAAGCCAGATCCAAACCTCAGAAATGAGGTATCTGAGGAAGGTGGTTGAAGTGACAAGAAGAGACATGGTACGCAACCAGACGATACGTCAAGGCCTTAAATCCTACCCCCTGCAGACCCAAGTGGAACAGTCCCAATTGGGATGGTTTGGCCATGTCTGCGGAGTGGGAGAGGATCGGATGCCACGACAGGCATGGGAAGCGGGGAGCCGGGGATCCGGACCCCGGGGGCGGCCCAGGGTTCGCTGGGAGGACAGCATTGGACAATCTTTGAAGGACCGGGGACTGGAGTGGAGCCGGGCCGGGGGGGCAGCTGATGGGATGGTCTGGCGCTCTCTCTTCCAAACCTCTACACCTCACGGTAGAAGGGGAACGACTAAGTAAGTAAGTGAACGCAGTCTCACATTATTAAATGAATTCAATATTTATCCACGCATGTCTTAGGATGGGGGCCCACCATCACACTTGGCCTTCTTGCAGAAAGTCTGCACCCAAATATTTCATGTACTTTGGTAGTGGTGGTTATGATAGCAATTTTATTTTATATAATGAGGTAACCAGGCCCATGCACAACCTTGCCTTAGTCACCTCTTGCAGCAAGCCTGATGGGGCAGGTGGCAGTGGTCTGTTCTTTCTTTGTCTCCTTTAGAGACAACCATAAACAATATAGAGTATCCACCGATGGTCACTGAATCACAGCTTAAGACGCATGGCTTCCACTGAATCACAGCTTAACACGCATGGCTGCCACTGAATCACAGCTTAACATGCATGGCTGGCAATCAGATTAAAAAACAAACCAAACAAAAAATTAAAAAAAGTTTGCATAATTTTAAAGTTCAGATAATGCAGTGTTTATGAATAACTAGCAGTCACAGGCATTAACCTCTTGATCCAGTGACCATCTTCCCAAGCCAAGCATTTAAAGCCAAAAGGTCAAAGGTATACGTAGTCTCCTTTTATATTCTGGAACAGGACTAGGCTGATTGACTGATGACAGAATAACTGCTTTGACTAGGTGGTTTAGGAACTTAAATGATAATTCTGTCAATGCTTTTTTAACGAAGCAATTTGGTTTATTTTTTGTTTGGTTTTTATTTAAAAAGAGTGTGAAGGGAAAAAAAAACAACAGAAAATGGTTATGAGAAGTATCCGTTTTTTAAAGGCAAAAGCAAAAATAATGCCATAATATAAAATAATAGCAGCAGTACGTACTGCTCGATATGTAATTGATTTATTGCACAAATTTCAACAACTGAGTACAATATTCATGGCCCCCAGAACTTTGTGCTGATTAACAAAAGTAAAACTTATTTTTATTTCCGCTAGGAAAGGGGGAAATAACCAATTAAAGGTAGTATTTACAGGAATAATCAGCACAGTTATAAAGAACAAGAAAAAATGAAAAAAAAAAAAAAAAAAACATTCATGTCCCCTTGCACTTTGGATAAATAAATTTCATATTATGATTTTTTTGTCATTAGAGCCATTCTCTGTCTAGTTTTGTGCTGGTTTTTATCATTCTGATTTGTCCATGTTAGTCTGCTGTCCATTGTGATTCCACGGTACGTAGGACTTCTGGCAACTCATGTCTATTTAGTTTCAAAATGACTTTTTGCTCCTTGTTTGAGAGTGTAAAAAGTGTATATGTTGTTTGCTTTTCATTTATGTTTAGGAGCCATTCTTTGCGTCCGTTTTTGTAAAGCTTCTTGCATACTGCTGTTTGCTGTTTTGATCATTTTGTTGGCTACCCATGAAGCTAGGCCATCAGCATACAGCGAACATGAGGACAAACAAAGAGTACAACACGTACTGCAAAACTGTTGGCTCCCACAAGAGGAGCATGGTACCATCCTGCATGGCCTTCTCCAACCTAGTTGAGGGAGAAACTATCTGGTGACAAGAGAAGCCTGATGGACGAAATCATAACAACTTACTCTTACTTTTTCCTTCCACCATTGCCGTGAAGTGTAGTGGGGAGCTGAAGTTTGTGTTTTCTTGAACCAAATGTGTTGCCTTGGCTGTTGTGAGCCAGTGTTGTTGTAGGATGTCTGTGATATTGTCTATCTGCCTCTTTGTCTTCCCCGTGCCCTGAAAAACCAGATTCTTCTGCTGTTGTAAGCACATAGTGGAGGTTATTGGGTCCCATTCTCATTAGATGACCAAACCACTTAATTTTTCTCTCTCTATATACTTGATGCAGAATGTAGTTCCTACAATTGCCCTGATTTCAGCTCCAATTAGCTGTTATTAGCTTGTAATGACCATATGAAAATAAAAGCCCATTTGACAGTATTTCAGGAGATTAAAAAAACAAAAAAAAAGCATGTCTTAATCACTTCAAGATTTTCTTCTGGAACTTCCTAAACTCTTTATGTTTTTCCATAGCTCTGAGAAGCACATAAAAACAGAATCAGAGTGTCCTTTTGGCAGATTATGGTTAGAGCACTGGCCTCTCACAGTAAAGGTACTGAGTTTGAAACCCGGTGTTGTCACACTCCACTGTACTCAACTGTGAATGAGTTAGGGAAGGCAAAAGCAGCGAGGAAGGGAACTGGCCACCTCTCGAAGATGGACCTAGTATGGTGAAGTCTCTAACACTTCACTCCCCCTACAGCAGTATCTGCTGTGAGACTACCTTCATCTTTTAACAATTATGTGTCCGTGGCTTTGAATTTACATAATCAGAAATCACGTAAACAAATAAACTTAGTTCATAAACTTAGCATACGACATGAGTAAACATACCTGTGAATACCTCCATCTGTGTGATACAACACTTGAAGGTTCTGGAAGGTCAGGTAGTATGCTCTGGACATGACCTAGTATCTCATCCTTTACGATATTCCGATCAACATCAAGACGGGCCAATCCAAATGGAACACTAGTGTGAACAACTACAGACTGCCCTTGTTGGGGATTAACTGAAAGTAAAGCACAAAACAAGTTTGTCCATATACTTATTTCTACATATAATAACCTTTAGCTCCCCACCGAGCACAGGCCTTCAACAAACACACGCCAAGTCCTGCTGTCTAGTGCCATCAATTCTATGTGGCACTTAAATAATTTCAGTCAATCCTCGCTATTCGCAGGGGTTAGTTTCCTTGAAAACCCCATGAATACAGAAATCTGTAAATACTGGACCATTAATCCTATGGGAAAAAGAGGGTTAGGTTCCTGTAGAACCCTGTTCGCCGTACACTTTTGCAACCGACTACCATACACTCATCATTTTGTGTACCCTTCTTGTGAAAAACAGCTTATTTATTATACTGTGCATTTTATAAATGTATTTTATACACTGTTGGTGTACCAATAGTAAGGGAGGTATAGCCTTTTTTCTCAATGAGCTGAAGCAGGTAGGCGTCCTGAAATTTTTTGCCTACTGCACATGGCCACGAATACCCACGACATCCCAGTGAATGGCAAAAAAATGGGTTACACTTTATCTTGTGCGTATGCGCAAATCCGTGAACACAGAACATGTGAATAGCGAGGATTGACTGTAGTTAAGTACGTTGAAACTTACTGAAATGACGAGACTGCTAACCACTCTGGGCAGACTGGTTAACCCATACATGAACACAACTGTAAAAACCATCCCAAGTATAGTTCCCTGAGCATTTCATCATCATTTTCCTTTCTGTTCCCTACGGAGCACTGAGCCAAAACTGTAGTTGGTCCCCTTGAAGGAAGCCTGCACCAAACATTCACATGCTCTAGCTGTGATGGTTTATGTAGCAATATGTTTGACATGATGAGGTTCCCAGCCTCAAGCACAACCTCGTATTATTTGCCTTGTAAGACATGTCTGAGGGAGTAGTAGTCTTATTCTTACTTTGTCTCATCACAGATCCCATGAGAAAAAGGTACTCTACCATCTTACTGTGGCCCCCTAGAAATATGGCATGACCCATGTTGAGAACCACTGCTCTACATGACCAGAAACATTACAGTTTCTGTAGAAATGTGTTCTACGTGATGAGGTAGTCCCATGCAAAACCAGAAGGAATATGTATAACAGTAATAATCCATTGTCCCATGTAGCGCCCAGGGCTCTCTGAGGAGACAAAGATATAACAGCACTATTGTTCTCTCAGGTATATTGTACGAAGCAACTAATATGAACAACTATTTCGATGCTTTAGGCAAAATTGACAACGATATCACCACCAAGACAATCGATACTAAATGGGAACAACTGAGAACAGCAATGACAGAAGCAGCAGTAGCGACCACCGGATACCTAGTACATAAAAAGAAAAAATGGATGAGAGAAGATACTTGGGATAAAATACAAGAAAGGAAAACAGCAAAACTTAAACTACTAGCGGCAAGTACACATAATGCAGTTGAATCTTGCAAACTAACTTATAACTTGTTAAATAAAGAAGTGAAGACAAAAACTCGAAGAGATAAAAGACATTTCATCAATGAACTGGCCGTAGAAGCTGAAAATGCTGCAAGAACTGGTAATAGTAGGTGCCTTTATCAAATTACAAAACAACTATGTCACCAGCCTACTGCTATGGAAACACCTGTTAAAGGTAAATTAGGGAATTCAATACCAACAGAAAAAGAACAAATGAAGAGATGGGCTGAGCACTTCATGGAGGTGCTAAACAGACCACCACCAACAGTAACACCTGATTTTAATAATGAAACACCCACAACCACCTTGCCAATAACTTGCGATGAATTCACGCTGGACGAGATCAAACAAGCCGTTAAAAGATTAAAAAATTTTAAAGCTGCTGGAGTTGACGAAATTTCAGGGGAAATGATTAAAGCAGTTAATGACAACAACCTTTTGAGAATTTTAGATATTATAAATGAAGTATGGAGAGAAGAACAACCACCACAACAATGGAAAGACAGTATTATTGTAAAGTTACCGAAGAAAGGTGATCTATCAGACTGTAATAACTGGCGTGGTATATCTCTATTATCAGTACCTGGAAAATTATTATGTTGCATGATGTTAGAAAGACTTAAATTGCATGCTGACGAAAAGATCAGAGAAGAACAAGCGGGTTTCAGGCCGAAACGATCATGTATTGATCAAATATTCACACTAAGAACAATTATAGAAGAATCAGTGGAAAGGCAATCGCCACTTATTATCACCTTCGTCGATTTTCAAAAAGCCTTTGATAGTCTACACCGCCCATCATTGTGGAAGATACTTACAATCTATGGTTTTCCAACAAAATATGTGAATATAATCAAAGCGCTATATGACAATGCAAGATGTTGTGTTAGAACAAATAAAGGGAATACAGAATGGTTTACAGTAGAAACAGGGGTGAAACAAGGCTGTATTATGTCACCACTACTTTTTGGAATAGCTATTGATTGGGTTATGAGAAACTATACCCACAATGAACAATTGGGTATAAAATGGACAAATGGAAAATTCCTGGGGGACCTGGATTTCGCAGATGATGTAGCATTCTTAAGTTCAACACCAAGACAATCCCAAGAAGCAATAAATAATTTGTGTCATCTCTCGGTTAAAATAGGTCTCCAAATAAATGCCTCTAAAACTAAAGCTATGAACTTTTCTAACGAGACCTTTGATATCATCTTGAACGGGGAAAAACTACAGAAAGTTGAAAGTTTCAATTATTTAGGCAGTAAAATGACTCAGGATGGTGACACAACAAGAGAAATCCATACTAGAATTGCTTTGGCAGCTAGCGCCTTCAATAGATTATCTAACATTTGGAAATTACGATCATTGAATATACATACCAAGCTTCGTCTGTTTAATTCAAATGTTATCTCAGTGTTAACATACGGCTGTGAGAGTTGGAAAATAACAAAATCATTGGAGAACAAGCTGAATACATTCGAGAACAAATGTCTTAGAAAACTCATGAACATCAGTTGGAAAGAATTCAAGACTAATCGACAAATAAGAGAAGACTAGGCAGAAATATGTCTCTGACTATATAAGGAAAAGACGATGGTCATATATCGGTCACAACGAACAACCTGGAGAGCACTGGTTTCTGCCTTATGCGCCGTGTTTGGTGCTTAAAGAATTTATTATTATTATTAACTAATATGAGATTCTGCCTGGGGCTGGCCACCTTGTCATATAAAACAATATTAACACAGAAACTCCAACTGCAAGAGCACATCAATGCTTTGATGTATGCTGGCTGCAAAGAGGCCAGCTGAAGCGATGGCTTCAAAGTTAAAGGAGGAAGAAACGGGGAAAGGTAAAGGATCCCATTACACACCCATTGAGGCTTACTGGGAATATGGTGTTAGGCCCATATTTTCTTGACTATCGGCACACTAGGGGTGACGTGGTCAGCATCAAGCCAGTCGCCTTTACGCTTCCCAGAGTTGCTCTGGTACCCAATTCATAAGGCTGGGTTGACTCTGGAGCCATTTGCGGTCTCAAAAATCCCACCTCAACTGGGGATCGAACCACGGACCACCGAGCTTGGAAGCCAGTGCACTAACCAATGAGCTACTGTGGCTCCCAAAATATTGCAAGCTGTGGGTAAATCATTCCACATGGCACAATATGTAGTGTCTACAGCTCTCAATTCAAACTTACTGAATATTCAAAAGTTTACATGAGACAGAAAAATGACTGCTACTTGGGTGAATTAAATATAACCAAATGACTTATCATGTTTCTGACTGAAGTTTTTGTGGCTTGTTTTTATAGGATGTAAGTATATAAACCAATAAAATGGTATTGAATCAGTTCTACAAATTAATGGTTCACATGAAACAAGGGACGTTTCGGGTTTTACACTAGAAGGGTAAAACCCGAAACGTCCCTTGTTTCATGTGAACCGTTAATTTGTAGAACTGATTCAATACCATTTTATTGGTTTATATACTTATATATATTCCTTACCAGTTTTACAGCAGCCCCTTAATTTATTTTTGTATAGGATGGTGTAGTTTGTTCCATGCTCATTTCTACTCAATCACTTGTTCCATGCTCATTCCTACTCAGCCGCTCACTCCACGCTCATTTCTACTCAGCTGCTCATCTCATGCCTGCTCGGCTGCTCATCCCACACTAATTCCTACTCAGCTGCTCATCCCACACTAATTCCTACTCGGCCACTCATTCCACCCTCATTCCTATTTGGCCACTTGTCACACGCTCATTCCTACTCAACAACTCATTCCTACTCAACAACTCATTCCTACTCAACAACTCATTCCTACTCAACAGCTCACTCCTACTCAACCGCTTGTTAAATGCCCATTCCTACTCAATCACCTTCTACAGCATGTTTCATACAGTAAAGTATTACTATTCTCTGCTTTATGGACAGGGCACGGTTTTTTCCACACTTGTACGCAGTGCTGAGGATAGAGAGCAGTGGAGGACCCTGTCTGCTGATGCTTCCACCATGGCACCCCTATGACGGGTTACAGGTTGAGATGAGATGATGATTCTCTGCTTCTGTTTTGAGTCACACTGAGGAAACTTGCCTATAGCATTACAGGACAATCTTTGCTTTAGAATCCCCAGGTAAAAGAAAGAAAGCTAGATCTAAAAACACACGGAGAAGAGAGCTGGTGACAGACTTAAAAAGGATAAATAAGACATGGAAAAGACTAAGACAGACGGCACAGGAAAGAAGAGTTTGGCATGACCAAAACTGAAACCATTTGCTCCATAGAAAGATACAGGATCACTTAAAAAAAAATTAATGACAGGAAATGTCACGTTCAACCTCTGAAGGGTTATAATTAAGATAAATAGTGTTTTCAAGTCCTAATAATATGTTCAGCCAATATGCAAACGTGACATCATATCTCCTGTTCAAAAAAAGGAGAAAAACAAAACAAAATAACAGCAACAAAAAACCAAACAAAAATTAATAAGGGGGGGGGGGGGGAATTTGTAAAGACCTGCGGTGTTTAGTTTGAAATTTAAATGACTTTCAATCGTTAAGTACTCGTATATGTTTGATAAGAACACCACTAGACCTTCACTTTCCTTTACATATACCCACCAATTACTATACACTAATTTTTGGTCTTTTTAACCCTTTGAACCCTGGCCACCCAGTCCGTAAAACCCCATTCCCCTGGGCTCCTGAGCAAACAACGCACAAAAAAGACACATAAGCAAAACTAGTTACTGCGACACAACCATATGGTCAGTTTTAACTATTCTATCTCAAATTGACTGACCTGATCATCTCCAATATTCCTGCTTATTGTGCCAGTCCTCCCAGTATGTAGACCCTTCCTTTAGGCACAGATAGCTTTCACAATATTTGCACCAGAATTTAGTCTTCACTTTTTTGAATGGTCTGTTAGAACTAGCTTGCTGTTAGTCCGTTTTTCTGGGTCTCTACAGATGACTGTTTGATCGTGCTGATAATACGCGAATTCAAATAAACTGTCAAAATAAGTTCAACAGGTAATGATGCAAACTTCAGGCATGTCAACCAAGGCCTGCTGTGAATTGAAGTAAACTGTAAGGCGGGTGGTACAGTTTAACATTATTTATTGACGGTATACGTTTGACGATACGATACAATGTTCTTGACGGAGACAATCAACATGGATGCATAGTAATGATACGCTGACGAAAATTATGTACATCTATGATGGTGGTTAGGTATTGCGGTAGATCCCTTTCAAACATCTTCCTTACATTCATGTAACAAGAATCCAATAATGTTCATGCTAAGTTTGAAACAGTAAGATATAAATGTCCGTTGACCTTGTCTGAGGACATCCAACTAAGTACGTATTCCCATATCACTGAATCCCGCATTCATCCAAACAAAAGACTGTCTTGATCCAAGACTTCATTCCTACCACGTAGGTTCAAAATATAATATCAATGGCGTAAACATGAAGCTACATCTGGGCGAGTATTGGGGCTTTAACTAACCTCTCCACAAACTCATGCCACGACTTTGGCACGGGCACAACGGCATTTGATATAAATTATAAAATCCAATAACTTGATTCCCTCGTAGGAATTCTTCGTCTACGATAGATTATAGCGGCTCATAGTTCCTTTTGATCCATTCTAGGAATATCATAGCAAGATGATATTCCCGCTAGATTCTCTCAAGGAGTCGCCTAAAATTACAGGTTTGAATATGCTAATCATACAATATGACGGGGCGACAACTTACATATTACTCCCAATATTGGCTTCGACCTGAAGACCAATATTGTAACAAACGAATGGCTTCCACAGACTTGCCACGATAAACAAAATAATCCACGGACATATCGTCCGGACTGCCCCTTTCAGATGATGACGTAGGACTCTCTTCTAAAACTAGGTTACCCGTGCGTACAGAGTAACACATACTCTACATTGTGCACGTCGGTGCGTGAGTAAATCGAATGCACAAATAATATAACTATATCACGACTGGTGCGTACATTGGCAGGACCGAACGACTACCCCCATAGGTAAAATATGTACGCAACAGCTCCCTTATCACCGGCCCTTAAAAAAAATTAATTCTATTAATTTTTTTTAACTAAGTACCCAAAGAGAGGTGAGTCAAAACTACATCGATATCTATGCACATAAATCAAAGTCATAATGTTATACAATATTATGAAAAAGAATATGAAAATGGGAATCAATATAACTGAATGAAAGTATGCATTAAAGCACACATCCACAATCGACCTACTGTGGAACGATGTGGTAAAATACGAAGTTAAATACAAAGAAAGTTGCAAACCAAAAAGATGGTAAAAAACATTCAACTGAATTTTCAAAACAAACATGTGATTTCAAAATGAAAGTGAGTAGCAACGATGATAATCAATGACAAAGAGAATTCAAAATAATGATATAAAACATGCAAAGCTACGAAACAAAGTGAAACACAAAGCATAATTAAACACGTTAGAGAACAACACCCCGTAATGGTTTCTAACACTAGAATGGTGGACTAGTTATCTAAAAGTTGAGAGAGATCAAGCACCATGAGAAATAAAGATAAGTACACAGAGACACTTACAACGAGTCACGTTAGTTAATGTGTACTCTACAATGAATTAAGTAGCGTAAATTGATTTTTTTTACTTAACTTACTTAGTTCATTAATTATCAACACATAACTAATTACTACTTTATTTAAGTAAATGCAATTTTACTGAGTGTTAATGTTCCATTAAAAGTAGTTAATACTCGACGATAATATGTTCCATGTGCGATGAAAAGATATTCTCAAACACAATATGTAGTGTAACATGTTCCATACGAATATTGATTATCCATATATCAATATAACAATGTTACCGTACTAATAAAATGTTACTACACAAGAAGTCATGTTATAATACAAAAGTAAGTATATTCCGGAATTATGCTGGTACAAATGAATCTGTTCCATACAAAGTATGTATAGAGGTTCAATAATTGATAATGTACGCAGTTCCTCTTATTATATTTGATTGATTATCAGTGAGGACGTTTCAACATCCAGAAGTGGTTTAGGTTCGACCAGTTCGCTTGGACATCTTGACAGACAGTCCGCAAACACATTTTTCACTCCAGGAATCGCTCGAATTTCATAGCTATATGGTTGTAGAGCGATAGCGTATCTAGTGGACTTTGAAGATTTCACGTCCTTAGTGTTCAATGCTGTGAGAGCTTTTTGATCAGTTTCCACTACAAAGTGTGATCCCAGTAAATATCGTTCTAGTTTAGTGACTGACCAAACTAAAGCGAGTAACTCTTTATCCAGAACGGAGTACTTCAGTTCGCTCGTCGTCAATTTTCTCGAAACGTACATAACTGGAAATAAGGTGCCTGGATATTCTTGCATCAAAACTGCAGCAATGGCGCAAGCAGACGCGTCACTGCGAAGAATGAAAGTGAGATCTTTGTTAGGCAACCTCAAAAAAGGCGCATTTGAAAAAAATTTCTTTATATAATCTAACGCGATTTGATGTTCGTTAGACCACTGTATTACATTAGCTGTACCTTTTCTCAGTAAAGAAGAAAAAGGTGCAGTTATGGTAGACAAATGAGGGATGAATTTAGAATAGAACTGTATTAGTCCTAAAAGAGATCTTACTTGTTTTTTTGTCTTAGGTGCTGAGATGTTTAAGATTTTAGAGACGTTACTGTCTTCTGTATACATTAAACCCCGACCTATACGATGACCCAAAAAGGAGATGTCATGGAAACCGACAAATGCCTTTGAAGGTTTCGCAGTTAAGTTATAATCCCGTAGAGTAGAAAGTAAAGCTTTTAATCCCTGAATGTGTTCATCCCAAGAGTTACCGAAAAGACAGATGTCATCTATGTAAGTAATGACATCGGGACGATGAGACAGTACGCAGCGCATCATGCGTACAAAGGTAGCTGGCGCATTCATTAATCCGAATGGCATAAAATTCCATTGGAAAAGTCCCCGTGGCGTCGAGAAAGCGGTGAATGGCTTTGCTTTAGGTGTGAGTGGCACTTGCCAATAACCCTTTGAAAGGTCAAAGTTCGAAAAAAAAATGTAGCATGGGATAATTTCTCCAATAAGTCATCTAAGAGAGGTAATGGTTCCGCATCAAATTTTGTAACTTTGTTTAATTTCCTGTAATCTACGCAAAGACGAATATTGTTGTCTTCATTTCTTATGATCACCATAGACGAAGATTATGGTGATGAAGATGCTTCAATTCTATTTAATTGAAGCATCTCATCCAATTCCTTATCAACCTTATCACGAAAGTGTAAAGGGATAGGATATGGGCGAACTCGAATAGGCGTATCGTCAGTCAGAATAATGTCATGTAGGATGACTGACGTATGACCTGGGATGTCAGTGAGGACATCCTCATACGAGTGTAGAATATTAGAGACTTGCTGACGTTGATCAGCCGAAAGAGTAGATGAGATTGTAACATCATTCCATTTCTCAGTGGAATGGAGTGGTACAACTGGTATTGGTAGTTGTACATCATCGAAAGAAGATTCTTCTTCTTGGATGACTGACAAACTAGAATAGTGTTGAATAGGAGGTGTAGGATCGTCAGTTGCCTGGAACACTGACTGTAGATAATCAGGACGTGAGTAATACTCCTTCAACATGTTAATGTGGAAGGTTTTATGTTTACCATTAACATCAACGATGTAGTCGACATCGGATATTCTGGAGATGATCCTGAAAGGACCTCTCCAGGTAATTAAAAGACGATTGTTATGCGCAGGGAGTAATACAAAAGCTTCGTCACCAGGAATAAGCTGGCGAAGACGTCTATACTTGTTTGCAAATAGACGAGCTTTTTCTTTGGCTTGTTCGGATGATGCAGTAGCTAGTCTACAAGCATCTATGATTCTCTTTATCAGAGAGATCCCATAATCATAAGAGGATTGAGTTTCATCTTCAATATTCTCTTCAAACAATAAGTCGTGGATTAACGAAATCGAGCAACGTGGTTGCATGCCAAAAACAAGCTGGAAGGGAGAAAACCCCGGGGCTTGATTTTGCACCTCGAGATACGCGAAGAGAGCGCGGTGGGTAGGACCCTGTCCCAATCCTTGAGGGTGATCTCTTGGGTCATCTTACCCAACAACTGCTTGAGTGTCCTATTTTGACGTTCAATTAACCCATTGGACATTGCATGGTAAATTGAACTAAGAGATCTGTCTATACCTAATGTCTTCATAACTTGAGATATGGATTCAGAAATGAACTGAACCCCATGATCCGATAAGATCTTCCGCGGAAAACCAATGCGTGAGAAGATCAACATTAACGCCTCTGCTACACTGGCAGATGAGGTGTTCTTCAGAGGGATGGCCTCAGGCCAACGAGTGCACATATCGATGCAAGTAAGGATATGCGTATGCCCTCTGGCAGATGGAAGCATCGGACCAATAATGTCGATAGCCATTTTATTAAATGGTCTAATCGGGATGTCCGCAGCTTGAATAGGAGCCGCATGAAATGGGCCCCGTACTTTAACTTCCTGACATATCAAACATGAACGACAATAGAGAGTAATATCTCTATGAACGCCCGGCCAGTAGAATGCAGAAAGCACTCTGGATTTGGTACGTGAAAAACCCATATGGCCCGCGCATTGCGAGTCATGAGCATGTCATAATATTCGCGATCTCATAGAAGACGGGACTAGAATCTGAGAACATAAGGATGAATCCTTTTCCTGTATCAATCTAACTAAAATCCCATTTTTAAGAATAAAGTCATGTCTAGATTTTGCAAGTTTGTTGCTGGTATTCTTTTTGTTCAAATAATGAAAAATTTTTTTTAATGAATCGTCATTCTTTTGTAAAGTTGCAAACGACTCCCGTGAAATAGGAGCATCGTCATCACAAGTGGTATGAACTGTAGGTTCATATGGCGTATCATGCGACATAATAGTAGCTTGCGCTCTAGTCACTACTGCATTTGCAGCCTGAAAATGTCGCTCTTCCCATGCAGCAATTTGCTGTGGTGTACACTCTGTTACACCATGTATACGACCCAATATGACATCACAAATTGGATTCGGAAGAAGACAGGCGTGGATCTTTCCTGAAAAAAATGGTGTATTTAAATTAATAATGGCTGTGGGAAATGTTTCCATGGTTCCACCGAAAGTCACACATTTCACAACGTTGCCCGTAGCGCAACTTGGGTTGATCAGCGAAGTCCGTACGTTGACCGTGGTACAACCTGAATCAAATAAAAGAGAGCAAGGAATGGCATTGACAGATCCTCTGCTAAACTTAAGAGACCCCTGTCCCTGGTGTACAGACGCAGAAGTGGCCGTGCAGACTGCAGGTAGGCTAGGCAAAATGTGTCCGCAGCGCAGCGTCGTGATCGCCTTGGGCTGGAAAAGAGTCGAGCATTCTGAACAATCTTTCACCTGGTTACAATCAAGAGAACAAGATAAAGCATTATGAGTTTCGGCTCCTTTACCCTGTTCATTGTTAGCCTGTGTATCACTTAAAGCGACATTAGAATGTCTACGTGTCTGGCTCGACGATCTATCTCTTCGTCGCGATCTGTTCTGATTATTTGCATTAAAGTTGCCACTATTGTTATTTCTGCTTGAGTTAAAATTTGGATGAGTACGATAATTAGTATAAATACCATTATGATGTTGGTTAAATGTTTTATTCCACGAACCTTGTCTATTTTGTGGGCCCTGAGATTTTGATCGCCAGTTTTGTTTATTATAATTTCCTTGATTATATTTAAAATTATTGTTACCAAAATCTCGCGATCTATGAGCTTGGTTCCAAGAAACATTAAATGGAGCAGATTGTTGAAATTGCTTCCCTTGATAAAAGTTACCATTGTTAAAATAGTCATTATTTCCCTTATTGAAATATCTGTCGTTACTCAATGAACGATTTCGTGGGAAATTATTTTGTTGTACGGCAAAAGCAACTGGCAATTCACTTTTAATTTGTGCATTACTTAGATCCATGGATGGGTGAGCAGTGCAGAAATTTTTAGAATGTTCTTCAAGATCTTTCATAGATAAAGGTTTCCGTTCGTGCAAAAATGCAAGAAACGCAGGATTTACCAACGATAGCACCTTATCGCGCAGTAGTAAATCAAAAAGACCTTCATACGACTTTTCTATCTTGGACAATTCGATCCATCTTTCTAAAGTTAGCCGTATTTGGGAAAGAAAATCACTAAAATTTCTAGATGATTGCGGTAGCAATGTTCGAAAACGTAATCGATATTCATCTTCCGTCATTTGGAATTTTTTAAGAAGAGAAGCTCTAAGAGCGTCATAATCATTTTTATCATAGTACAGGTGGTATGATAAACAGCCAAAGCATCCCCAGTAAGCAATCTGGATAAATATGTACAATATAGTGCTTTATCCACGTTATAAGACCTGCAAGTGGCCTCAAATGTGTCTAAAAAAAATATTACGTCGTCAGATGGGGGATTAAATTTTGGTAATTTAAGGTGAACTTCCTTAAAGTTATCATGTCTGACTGACGCATGGCCTTCAAAAGCTCTCTGAGAATTAGCTTCTTGAGTTAACCTAATTCTATCATATTCTACCTCTGCCAATTTCAGATCATGCTGTCGTTTCTTTTCATTCTCTTCTGACTCAAGCTGAAGTCTTTTTACATTTTGTTCAGCTAGTAATCTTCTTTCTTCCATTTCCTTTTGTTTAACTTCCATTTCCTTTTGTTTAACTTCCATTTCAATTTTAATTAGTCTTTCTTTTTTCTGCTGTATCAAATCTAAATTTTTCCTCAGCCTCCAATTTTTTCTGTTCTGCCTCGCGATGAAATCGTTTCTCTTCTAATTCAGCTGCTAATCTCATTTTTTTCTCGTTTTCTGCAGCCTCAAATTTCATCTTCTTATCATTTTCCTCGGCCTCAATCCGTTTTTGATCTGCCTCAAATTTCAAATTTTCCAAACGTAACTTTTCAGCCTCCAATCTTTGAGCTTCCAACCTTTGAGATTCTTTATATTCCGACATAGCGAATTGTCTTACCTCTTCAGCAGGTATTTGCAAAGCTTTTGCTTGCTTAATGAAATAATCTAGTGAATACATTATGCTATATAAGTAGTCACAATACTCTTGATTTATAAAAATGATTATTAATTAATGTAAATTAATTAACCTTGTTAATACACCAAGTGGTCTTCGTTCCTGTCCTAGAACGGTATATCATACTCATATAATTGTCAAATATATTAATAATCAATAAATTAATTTATGTAATGAAATGTTATGAACAGACAAAAGCCATAGACAATAGCAACAACAATGACAAGACGAGATAATCAAAGACAATTGAAAACAGTCGCAGAAATCCAATAAAAATAAAAATGTGAAACTAAAATAGAATGTCGTAAAGAGTTACGATGATAACTGCGATCAAATACTAAACAATACAATTGACAAGACAGTGTAAAAACATATGTTTTGTAAAAAACTGAACGAAAGTCAGGTGAGACGGACAATAATCACATACAAGATACATCATCAAACTAAGGTACGAGTAAAATATCTATGAAAACAACGATTAAAACTTGACGGAACAGCTAAACAAATACTATCATAAGAAGCAAGTAGCGATCGGAACTACAGCAAGGTTTCTAGCCTTGAACCGGAATTATCGCTCAATTGAAACTTATAATTCAAAACCTACAGAACATCTGACAAAGAGCCCGAATCGGCTTCGAGATGAACCTCGTTTGTCAGATCGAACACGACGAAGAATATAAAACACAGAACATGCAACATGAAAAATATAGAGGTGGACATAGAAGAGAATAGGCACAGCCAAACACAATACAGCAATAAACGATACCACGTTTATACTTATCTCGGCTGATCAAACAAAAAATGTGCCTCGTCTCTGTATATGTACGTTTGAGACTTTGAAATACTTCGCTTTGAGTATATGAGTACAGCTCGCACGTGATGAGGACTAAAGGATGATGTCCAACGTAGTTAGTCAATGGAGAACTTGATGTAGAGGTTCACTGATGACCTTGACCTTCTGCTAACCGTCTGTTGCGTGAGAAATTCTCGCAACATCGTTTTGTGTACAATATATATATTTTGTAATGAAAGGGAAACAATCTTATGAAATTTATAGTCACTTTTCATTGTAAGCAGTTGTCTTCTCGCGTTGGTGTCGATGGTTGTTAAATTTGTTAAGCGTTCTTGAATCGTGTCCATGTATGGACTTGCTAGGCCGCTTTTCTCAGAAAGCGGTTGGCAACCTGTTGGGTTATCCTTATAAGGTAATCATTCTTAAGCTGGTTCTTAGTAAAGGTCCTTGTGTCTTAAGTTATCTGAGCTGTGGTCGATTCGCGCTGGACTGCGCATGTCTAAGTCTTGGGTCTTTGTCGAACGGTTTCCGCCCACCAGGGAGAGAGCGAAGATTTGGATAGCGAAGGGACGTCTCTGTGAGAGCGTCTCTGCTAATTTATTCTGTCAGGAATATGAAGTCCTCTTATGGATATTTCGTTTATTCGAGATGATACCTCTAGTGTATTTCCACACGTCGGAAGGCGTATTATTTCTGTGGTTATTTCCTGAAGGCAAGGTAAATTACATTTACATTAACTTTATCGATTTCTGTTCGTGAGTGACATTTGATTCGTAGCCTGTCTTTGAAAGTCGTCATCACGAGATGTTTTCTCAGCTCACATATTGCTACATTGTACCGCATCGGGTTGATGCATGTCCCAAGGAAAATTACTTGCTACTTTGCTACATGAACTAGGTTTGAAACCTTTTGTTAACTAGAGGATTATTTTTTGAGGACATTATTGCTACTTCAGAAGACGTGCCTGTCTTACTGAAGTTGGATCAAGGAGAGTGAACTGATCTCATACATCTTGTTATCTCCTGGCTGTTATAGAAAAGGATGGAGATTTCCACCTGATTACATTTACAGTACTATGAGGTATAAAATGCATATGAATCATCTTTATTATGATGCCGTCTACCGTCCATTGCTGTACTGACTATGTTGCTGTGATAATGACTGTCTGATGTACCTACATATTCTCGTATACATTTTGTCACTGTGGCGTCCACAATAAATGATACAGAAAAACGTCACTAGCTGTTACAAGCATCATTGACTTTATACGTCGTGAGTTAACTGACGTCCTTGTGTGGATTGCCCTGTTTTGTATGATCATTGTTTGACTGTACATCATCTGCACACTACCCAAACCAGACCACGGGCACCATCTCTCATCTATATGGTGCACGCATCATTTGGTGGCCATAAGCTGGTTTGCTCTGGTACCAGCAAACACGGGGTCCCTTACCCACTTCATTTTCAACAAACAGCATCCTTCAAGTCAACACTTCAACATTCTTCAAGACAGTCAACATCTTCAAAATTTTCCAAGTACTCGGCGTTGTCCGGTAAATGTCAAAATTGCAATTTTTTGACTGAAACAGGAATTTGACAGTACCCGGCGTTGTTGCATATTGCCGGATAACACGGACTGTTGTTGTCTTTAACGCAAGTCAAGCAAGTTGCTGCTGTCAAGGTTCCAGTGCTGTCGTTTTTTGTGAAGGTCAAGTGCCGGTTGAAACGGGTTGTTTTCTGAAGAAGGCCAAGTACCGATTTCCATCAATTTACTATTGGATTAGAAGGTCAAGTGCCGAAACAACTCAACATACAGTATTTCAGAAGCTCAAGTACCATTGTGTTAGCAGTGGAAGCAGTTCAGATGTGCCATCATCGTTGGAGCTTCGCTCTTTAGGACGTTGATTGACATCCGTTTTTTTCTGCTGTTCTACGATTGGAAGCCTATAAGTTAAGTGGCCTGTTTGTATGTAAACTGTGCCCTTATACTTCTGCTGAGTCTTCTGTGTATCATCTCATTCTATATGTTATATGTTTATATGTTATTTGTATATTTATATGTTTATATTTCTGCGGGTTCTCGGTTGGGTGGTGTCTCCGTTAGATTATGCCACGTCATAGAGGTCGTCTATTGTGAGCGTTTTCTGTAGGGTTTGCAAATTTCCGATACTGGAATTTGCTAAGCGACTTCTGTTGCTATTTATGTTAGCTGTGATGACATGTTTTAATATTGTTTTCGTTATTATTTCGCATTCTTTAGTTTTGTTTTGATTTGTTTGTATTTGTTAGCCTACTCTTGTCTATAATTTAGTTTCATACAACATTTTTGTTTATACACTGTGGTGTCATGTATTTTGTTTAATTCTCTCGCAGATATCGTCACATTTTTTGTGATATTTCATTAATTTCTGCTTTATTTTTAGTTGATTTCTGCGAAAGTTTTTGTATTGTTGCTGATCTTTGTTATTGTTTACATTGTTATTGTTTACATTGTTTGTATTGTTTACATTTTCAATGTTTACATTCTGCATGTGTTTACATAGTCATTGTTTACAGTTATAGTAATTAGTTAATGGGCTATGCTAATGCACTGTTACTACTACACTGATGATAAATGAATGATGAATAGTGTCGTGCACTATTGAATGAGAAGTGCACTTATGATCAAGAATTGATTGTTGATATTTCATATACAAGTTCTTTGATTGGAGACTTGTTTCCCACAGAGACTGGGATAATATAATGTGATGTGAATATACAAGTGCTTAATTAAGACTTGTTACACTTAGGTTTGAAATAAATTAGTTAATTATTTCAGGTTTTGGACTCATATGTTAGACAACATGTCTACATTTGAGCACTTTATTGAGCAGGGTAAATTGCTTGGGAAGACTGGTGATAAGTTGGAAGAATTTGCAACTGCTCGATATGATAAAGCAATGGAAGCTGAACAAAAGAAACTGAATATGGAAGCTGAACAAAAGAAACTGCAGATGCAGGTGGATGAAAAGAGATTCCAAATGGAAATGGAAAAACAAAAAAGGGAATCAGAAGCTGAGGAAAGAAAACTCCAGCTAAAGACTAGAAGCTGAAAATAAAAGACTTGAAAAAGAGGCTGAAAATAAAAGACTTGAAAAAGAAGACTGAAAATAAAAGACTTGAAAAAGAAGATGAAAGAATTCAAACTAGAGGCTCAGGCTGAGGAAAGAAGATTACAGAGAGAGTCTGATGAGAGGAAAGAAAAAAGCAAAAATGGAACATGAAGAAAAGGTCTTAGCTTTAGAGTTGGAGAAATTGAAATTGACGAGCATGAGTAATGGTAATGATTCAAACAAGGGTTCATCTTCTGGTAAGGCTAATAATGATACTTTTAAGATTAAGTTACCAACATTTAGTCCTTCCAGTGATGACATAATGTTCTATCTGGACAGATTTGAACAAGCATGTACAGCTCATAACATAGACAAAGCAAAATATGTTTATCAGTTATCAGGGATACTGACAGGTAAAGCTCTAAGTATATTAAATATGGTGGATGAACCTGACAAGAACAATTATGAGGTTGTCAGGGCCGCTTTGTTAAAGAAATATCAGCTTAACGAAGACGGCTATCGTCTACAATTTAAAAACATGTTACCTGAAAATGGAGTTGAATTCTCCGAGTTTATTGCAAGAATACGCATTACTTTCTCACGATGGGTTGAACTATCTAAGACGGAAAAAACTTATGAAGGACTTATGGACTTAATACTTAGAGACAAAGTCATGTCGTCTGTCAATGAGTCTTTCCTTGCTTTCCTTCATGAACGTAAACCTAAAACAATAAAAGAAATGGAAGATTTCTGTTGCCAATACGTAACTGCGCACCCACACATAACCATGGGTAACTCTAAGGTGAAAGAAGGTTTACCAGTTTCTTCGGCAGCTCCGTATGGTCAAAACTTTGCTCGTAGATCCCAACAAAATTTTGATAGAAAGAGTAGCGGTAATTTCTGTCAAAATCATGGAAATCAATTTCATGGTGATTCTTCTTCGAAGAATTGGAGACAACCTGATAGTACTCGTTACTATCACCCTAATAATTATAAGCATTTCAAAAGAGGATATGGTAATAGAGGTTATTCCTGCCGAAGACCTCAGAACCAAACAAATAGATGTTCGCATCAATGTGAACATGATAGTAATCGTGGAAACTGGAATTCGAACCAGGATAACAATTACAATAGAGACAATAATAACTGCAGAGATAATAATAACTCTGATAACTTCAGAGGTAATAATAGTCGGGGTAGATCTCAACACAAAAAAAAAAGAGATATCAGCAGGCTAATGCTGTACAACAGGAAACTGAGGGAGCCTGTAATCATGGTGTTGATAGTAAAAACTTTGACGCTGTCACTGGTTCTGCTTTTGACTTTGAGAGAGCAAACAAATGCCCCCAATGCAGTACTTTATTCGAACCGGGTACCATAACTACTTTGAGTTGTGGTCACCCACTTCCCGCTCTTCCTGCTGCTGTTGCGCATGACGGGAGGGGTTTTTTAATTCTACATAAGGGTCTTGTTAATGATACTCCGGTCTCACTACTTTTCGATTCCGGATGCACCACTATTGGTGTTAGACAATCGCTTGTAGATCCATCTTGTGCTACAGGAAGGGTTATTAAATGTGTCACATTTGGCGGCACTCTAGAAAAATATCCTACTGCTGTAATTCGCATTGCCACTCCTTTCTTTACTGGAGATGTGCATGCTTGTCTCTTACCTAATCCTATTGCGGACCTTATTATTGGTCGTATTCACGGAGTTAGGGAGTGTACCCCACAGCAGATTGCTGCTTGGGAAGATAATAACATGCAAGCTACAAATGCAGTAGTTACAAGAGCACAAGCTCTACAAACACCCGAAACTTCACTGAATAGTGATAATGAAGTTGATAGCCAAGATAGTCACTTAGTAATCACTCGTGACTCTTTCATAAAATTGCAAGAAGAAGATCCTTCTTTAAAAAAAATTCTTCGTTCTTGCGAAGAAAGGTGATCCGAATCAGGATACAAATAGAAAATCTTGGATTGCAATGAGAAACGGCGTACTTGTACGTATGGTACAAGATTCGACTACGTCGGCACATTCGCAAATTCTTGTTCCCAAGAGCATGAGAGTGCAAATATTACAACATGCTCATGACTCGCAATGTGCTGGACATATGGGTTTTGCCCGTACGAAGTCGAGAGTCCTTGCGGCTTTCTTTTGGCCTTTTGTCAATAAGGACATTCGTATTTACTGCCGATCATGCAAGGTATGTCAGGAGGTCATATCTAGAGGACCACGACATGCTGCGCCTATCCAGGCTGCTGACATTCCTATTCGGCCGTTTCAGAAAATGGCCAGAGATATTATTGGCCCTTTTAAGGTCAAGTCGGCCAGAGGACATCAGTTTGATCCTTACATGTGTCTATATGTGCACACGTTGGCCAGAGGCTATTCCTCTTAAGAGCATATCTACTACAGATATCGCAGATGCTCTTTGGTTGATATTTTCTCGCTTGGGGTTCCCCAGAGAAATATTGTCAGACCATGGCACTCAACTCATATCTGACACTATGTCACAGGTAATGTCTACCTTACATATTGAACGATCTCTCAGTAGTATCTACCATCCTATGTCTAATGGGGTTAGTTTGAGCGTCTGAATAGAACGCTCAAGACTTTGCTTGGTAAGATAACTGAAGATCATCCTCAAGATTGGGACAGGGTTTTACCCGCGGCTCTCTCTTTGCCTATAGAGAAGTCCCTAATGAACACACAGGATTTTCTCCCTTCGAACTTGTCTTTGGCGCGCGTCCACGCGGCCCTATGTCTTTATTACACGATCTCATCACTGCCGATGATATTAGCGATGAAACTCAATCCTCATATGAGTATGTCATTGCTCTTAGACAAAAGATCATTGAGGCATGTAAGCTAGCAACTGCTTCATCAGAAATTGCTAAAGAGAAGGCAAGGCAGTTTGCTAACAAGAATAGATGTCTACGACAACTTTGTCCAGGTGACAAAGCATTCGTCCTACTCCCCAGTAGGGAAAATAGACTTCTTATTGCATGGAAAGGTCCGTATGCAATAGTCTCTCGGATTTCCGGTGTTGACTATGTGGTCGATATTGATGGAAAGCATAAAACTTTCCACATAAACATGCTTTCGGAATTTCACGAACGTCCGGACTATTTGCTGCCTATTTTCCAGGCAACGGATGATGCTGCTGCACCTCACGGTCATTATTCATCCCTGTCTGTCATACAGGATGAGGAAGCTACCTTCTCTGATGTCAACCTTCCCCTTCCAGTGGTTCCATTACATTCCACGGAATCTTGGAAAAACGTTTCTGTTTCTCCTAATCTTTCTGGTGACGAACATCGACAAGTCTCGTCGATGTTACAAACATTTCAGGATGTTCTCACTGACATTCCTGGACACACACAGATGTCATAGAACATGACATAATTCTTACCGACAATAATCCAATTAGGGTTAGGCCTATCCTATTCCTATACACTTTCAGTCGCAAGTGGAAAAGGAATTGGATGAAATGATTCAATTAAATATAATTGAACCATCGACTTCACCATATTCTTCTTCCATGGTTATTGTCCGGAAGAAGGATAAGAACATACGAATTTGCGTTGATTATCGCAAATTGAATCAGGTCACAAAGTTCGACGCTGAACCGATGCCTTTGTTAGAAGATTACTGATTAGACTTTCTAATTCTAGATTCTTCACTAAACTTGACTTGTCTAAAGGTTATTGGCAAGTGCCTTTAGCAGAGCATGCCAAACCTCTTACTGCTTTTTCTACACCTAGGGGTCTATTTCAATGGAATGTTATGCCTTTTGGTCTCATGAACGCCCCTGCCACTTTCGTTCGCATGATGCGTCGAATTCTGTCACATCGTTCGGATGTCATCGCATACTTAGATGACATCTGTCTCTTCAGTGATACCTGGGAAGATCACTATTTAGGGTTATATGACTTACTGTCCACTCTACGTGAGAATAATTTGACAGCAAAACCTTCTAAAGCTTTTGTTGGTTTTTTGTGAAATCTCTTTCCTGGGTCATCGTGTTGGTCATGGTCTCTTGAAGACAGAAGACCACAATACTTCCAAAATACTGAACATCTCTGTTCCTAAAACGAAGAAACAAAGTTAGGAGTCTCTTAGGTTTAATTCAATTTTATGGGAGATTTATTCCAAATTTATCTTCGATCATGGCACCTCTCTCAACATTGTTGAAGAAAGGTTCGCCTAATCTGGTCCGTTGGTCTGAAGAATGCCAATCTTCACTAGACCAAATCAAGAATATATTTTTCTTCTCCTCCCATCTTAAGATTACCTACTCTTGATAGGACTTTTGTTCTTCGGAGTGATGCTTCATCCACTGGGATTGGAGCAGCACTGATGCAAGAATATGCAAATACTCTGCATCCTGTTATGTACATTTGTAGAAAACTAAATGCGGCAGAGAGGAACTACTCGGTTTTAGACCGTGAGTTGTTAGCGATGGTTTGGTCAATTCTAAAGCTACAAAGATTCCTCCTGGGCGCACATTTCATTCTAGAGACTGATCAGAAAGCTCTTACAGCTATTCAGACTAAGAATTTGAAGAGTCGAGATCCACTCGATATGCTATAGCTCTTCAACCTTTTCACTTCACGGTACGAGCTATCCGTGGTGCGGATAATGTGATGGCTGACATTTTGTCTAGATGCCCACATGACTCCAACTAATACTTCTGTCCTATATTTCTATATATACAGAGTCATAACACACCTATATTTCTACAATAGATTAGCACATCTGTACTTACTTTATATGTACACACTATCGTGCTTTGTTGTCATCTTCTTCTGTTCGTTTTTTAAGATGATAGAGGAGGACTGAGTAGTTAATATAAGGGCCGTTAGTTTACTAAACAGCCACAATTATTAATAATGTATTGTACCTTATGAAGCATATTAGTTATTAATTAGCATTATATTGCTTGTACTTTCTCAGAATGTCATTGTTGAGCTGAGGACTTACCTTACTAGTATCAAGCATGACGAGTTCTAGATTGTGTACTTACCCTCGGAATACCAGAGCATATGTCCTTGATCGTCATGTAGTTTAACTTTACTATGTACTTATGTCATTACATGTCAAAGAATGTACTATTTAAATTTTCCTATCAGATTTGTACATCCATTTTTAAAGACAATATTAGAGTATGCTGTTTAATGATGATTATGGTAACTTGCATACGTATATTGTGTTTACATGCTAACGTGATGTGTGTTGGTGACACCTCCCCGATGTGAATATTTTTTGAGACATATTTATTTTTCTGTTGAGGTATATCCTCACCAGACACTCTATATTTAGCCTCATGTTAGGCAATTTAATTAATTATCAGCGCATAATTCGTGCGTTTTGAGCCGCTTATCGCATGCTCTTTGATATTAAAAAAAAAAAAAAAATATGTTCCACATTTTTTTTTGAGAAATTCTCGCAACATCGTTTTGTGTACAATATATATATATTTTGTAATGAAAGGGGAAACAATCTTATGAAATTTATAGTTACTTTTTCATTGTAAGCAGTTTGTCTTCTCGCGTTGGTGTCGATGGTTGTTAAATTTGTTAAGCGTTTCTTGAATCGTGTCAATGTATGGACTTGCTAGGCCGCTTTTCTCAGAAAGCGGTTGGCAACCTGTTGGGTTATCCTTATAAGGTAATCATTCTTAAGCTGGTTCTTAGTAAAGGTCCTTGTGTCTTAAGTTATCTGAGCTGTGGTCGATTCGCGCTGGACTGCGCATGTCTAAGTCTTGGGTCTTTGTCGAACGGTTTCCGCCCACCAGGGAGAGAGCGAAGATTTGGATAGCGAAGGGACGTCTCTGTGAGAGCGTCTCTGCTAATTTATTCTGTCAGGAATATGAAGTCCTCTTATGGATATTTCGTTTATTCGAGATGATACCTCTAGTGTATTTCCACACGTCGGAAGGCGTATTATTTCTGTGGTTATTTCCTGAAGGCAAGGTAAATTACATTTACATTAACTTTATCGATTTCTGTTCGTGAGTGACATTTGATTCGTAGCCTGTCTTTGAAAGTCGTCATCACGAGATGTTTTCTCAGCTCACATATTGCTACATTGTACCGCATCGGGTTGATGCATGTCCCAAGGACCATTACTTGCTACTTTGCTACATGAACTAGGTTTGAAACCTTTTGTTAACTAGAGGATTATTTTTTGAGGACATTATTGCTACTTCAGAAGACGTGCCTGTCTTACTGAAGTCGGATCAAGGAGAGTGAACTGATCTCATACATCTTGTTATCTCCTGGCTGTTATAGAAAAGGATGGAGATTTCCACCTGATTACATTTACAGTACTATGAGGTATAACATGCATATGAATCATCTTTATTATGATGCCGTCTACCGTCTATTGCTGTACTGACTATGTTGCTGTGATAATGACTGTCTGATGTACCTACATATTCGCGTATACATTTTGTCACTGTGGCGTCCACAATAAATGATACAGAAAAACGTCACTAGCTGTTACAAGCATCATTGACTTTATACGTCGTGAGTTAACTGACGTCCTTGTGTGGATTGCCCTGTTTTGTATGATCATTGTTTGACTGTACATCATCTGCACACTACCCAAACCAGACCACGGGCACCATCTCTCATCTATATGGTGCACGCATCACCGTCGTGTTGATTTCATGATGAAGACACGGGTCTTTCTGCATAATGATTCTTGAAAAATTTATTGAGTGCGTTCCCTTTGAAGCTTGTCCAAAACACACTGTGCCGCCAATTACTGTTAGTCCGTTTTTCTGGGTCTCTACAGATGACTGTTTGATCGTGCTGATAATACGCGAATTCAAATAAACTGTCAAAATAAGTTCAACAGGTAATGATGCAAACTTCAGGCATGTCAACCAAGGCCTGCTGTGAATTGAAGTAAACTGTAAGGCGGGTGGTACAGTTTAACATTATTTATTGACGGTATACGTTTGACGATACGATACAATGTTCTTGACGGAGACAATCAACATGGATGCATAGTAATGATACGCTGACGAAAATTATGTACATCTATGATGGTGGTTAGGTATTGCGGTAGATCCCTTTCAAACATCTTCCTTACATTCATGTAACAAGAATCCAATAATGTTCATGCTAAGTTTGAAACAGTAAGATATAAATGTCCGTTGACCTTGTCTGAGGACATCCAACTAAGTACGTATTCCCATATCACTGAATCCCGCATTCATCCAAACAAAAGACTGTCTTGATCCAAGACTTCATTCCTACCACGTAGGTTCAAAATATAATATAAATGGCGTAAACATGAAGCTACATCTGGGTTAGTATTTGGGTTTTAACTAACCTCTCCACAAACTCATGCCACGACTTTGGCATGGACACAACGGCATTTTATATAAATTATAAAATCCAATAACTTGATTCCCTCGTAGGAATTCTTCGTCTACGATAGATTATAGCGGCTCATAGTTCCTTTTGATCCATTCTAGGAATATCATAGCAAGATGATATTCCCGCTAGATTCTCTCAAGGAGTCGCCTAAAATTACAGGTTTGAATATGCTAATCATACAATATGACGGGGCGACAACTTACATATTACTCCCAATATTGGCTTCGACCTGAAGACCAATATTGTAACAAACGAATGGCTTCCACAGACTTGCCATGATAAACAAAATAATCCACGGACATATCGTCCGGACTGCCCCTTTCAGATGATGACGTAGGACTCTCTTCTAAAACTAGGTTACCCGTGCGTACAGAGTAACACATACTCTACATTGTGCACGTCGGTGCGTGAGTAAATCGAACGCACAAATAATATAACTATATCACGACTGGTGCGTACATTGGCAGGACCGAACGACTACCCCCATAGGTAAAAACGTACGCAACACTTGCTCATAATCTGATTCACACATTCCGTCACTCGATTCAATTTCGATGTCACTTTCAGAATAATCACCTTCTAAGTCTAATTCATCGTCCTCCGAATCATTTAGCACAAGTTCAACAGCTTGTTTCATTGTTAGCCTTTTAGAACGGCTATTTCCTGGATTTTCAACACGCCTTTTCATTGTGAAAACACTTTAAAAATTGCAAAATATTATCACTTTGTGGGCGCCGCCATTTTAGAGTAACATTCCACAAGACATGTGTACTTCCTGACGTCATTAGTTTTCACACATTTCCATTCCAACACCGTTTTGCTAAGCTAGATGTGTCATACCGAGATTACGGTCGCTCGGGGAATGGATTATTTACGCACGGACCGAAATTTCGGGACCTCGGGTTCAAAAGTCAAATACTGTTTGACTATATTATGTAGTTCCCTAGACATATAATGAATTATATTTGAGCATATCATAACAAAATAAACCATGTTTCCCTGCTACTTACCAATGCCACGCCTTGCTTGATCAATGGCAATGTATCTTACACAAGGGTTATCGGAGATATATTTGGCGCACCAAGGGTACTTCAGGTTTGTTTTTGGAGGGAAGAACAGGCCCAAGGCATATCGAGATGAATATGCCACATTCAGAAGTTTCTTTTTTATATCAGGTTGGCTTCCTAAGAAGAATGATACAACAGTTAGAATACAGTGTGACTACAGATACAATTTACAGAACAAGTGATAGAGGACATTAAGAGAAAACATGTTAGATGTGAGGGGCATGGAAAATGTTAAAGAGAACTGATTAATACTACTATGTAAACAACAAAGTGACAGTCCCAACTGAGATGGTTTGGCCATGTCTGCAGAATGGGAGAAGATCGGCAAGCATGGCAAACTAAGAGCCAGGGATCCAGACCTCCAGGACGACCCAAAGTCCGCTGGGAGGACAACATTAGACAATCTTTAAAGGACCGAGGTTACAAACCTCTACACCTCACAGTAGAAGAGGAACGACTAAGTAAGTAAAACAACAAAGTGATAAAATACTAGACTGTAAAATCAGGGCATGGAAAATTTAACAAAGAACTCATAAATGCTACTATGAGGACAGCAAAGAGAAAACATACTAGAAAGTTTGTAACATCAGAGAATTGAAAAAGTTAACAATTATATAAACACTACTAAGCGGTCAACATAGAACATATCAGACAGTTTTTTAACATCAGAACATGGGAAAAGTTAACAAAGAACTGATAAATACTACCATGGGGACAACAAAGGCAGAACATGCTAGAAAGTTTGTAAGAACACAGCATGGAAAAGTTTACAAAGAATTAATAAATACTAATATGGGGACAAATTTTACGTGAGCTGTGTACTTTCTGTGCTACTCTGTGGTGCGGAATGCTGGAGAGTCACAGAGAAGGAAATGTGTAAATTGCCCTCTTTCCACACAAACTACCTAAGGAAAATTCTCCTAATCTTTTGGTCGAATACCATTACCAACCAAGAGGACATGCACACCATCATAGCTGGCAGATGCTGAAGTTGGGTTGGCCACATCCTCAGAAGAGACCCCAATGCCATCACAAGAACAGCTATGCTATGGACCCCTGAAGGAAAGCGAAAGAGAGGTCAACCAAAAACAACTTGGCGGAGAACTGTGGAGGCCAAGATGCAAAGAATGAACCAGTGCTGGGGCTCTGCACGAAGGATGGCCGCCAACCGAGCAAAGTGGAAGCAGTTTGTTGATGCCTGTTACGCACAGATTTTTCTGAGTCAATATATATTTACCTGTCTTGTTTGTACACTTTAATTTTTTGTAATCAAAGGTACATAACTCTTGGTTATCTGAGGTTACATTTTTACAATGGTTGTTACCCACTCTTGTGTCTTAACCTGGCGATCTATTATTAGATCTATGTCTGGTTGTTATCCTTATATGGCTCGTTGTTGGGTTGGTTTCTAACGTTCAAGAGTGTTATTTACGCGAATGGTTTTGATAGAACGAAAATGTCATAAATGTTCTTCAACACGAACACCAACAAGTAGTGATGAACTGGTTATTGACTGGCAGCACACAAGGCTGTGATGATTGTACATATATTTTATTGAACGTGACATATACGACGTTGAACAAGACGGTCATATTTACAGTTGCAAAAAGGTCATTACATCAAAATGTTGATCATTGACTTTTCAAGTTTATGAAGATCCTCTACAATTAAGTCCTCTCATTCAAGTGACTAAAGATCGATCACTTCCTTTGCCATAGCATATGTATTGTAGTAACGTCCGTTGACCTTCTCTCAAGGACGTATCTTATGACCAACGGATTAATTCTCACTGAGTAATATTTCTTGTCATACTCGCACTAATTCCAGACTTCCTTCATACAATATTTAGGTAGCATAGATATATAACAATCCAAACAAAGTCATCCACAACAATACGACCAGGTTAGAGTTCTGTATTGACCAACCTCTCTGTATCCATGCCACGACTTTGGCATTTACGAAAAAATACGGCATATAAACATAAGAAGTATGCAAATCAATTAACTTTGTTTCTTCGTAGGAATCCTCCCCTCTACGGTAATTCAAAAGGGCTAACGACTCCGTCTGTCCATTCTAGGAAGGACATACTGTGATGACTTCCCGCTAGATCAGAACTATGAGCGGCCTTATACATTAATTTACTCAATAAACATTCAATGACATGGGGCGACACTTACATGATACTTCTACTCTTGGCTGCATCATGAACCAGTAGAGATCATACAAAAGTAATGGCTTCTTCCAAACTTGCCAATAAAATATTCCAAGAAATATACCTCGGACATAAACACAGTCTGTACTGCCCCGAACTCACATGACGTCACTATTTTCCAAACTAGGTTACCCGTGCGTCCAAAGCAACTCACACTGCATTGTGCACGTCAGTGCGTGAATCAATCGAACGCTCAAATAATATAACTATATAAAACTTGTGCGTACATTTGGCAGGACCGAAGACTACCCCCTTAGGTAATAAATGTACGTAACACTCGTATAGGTCAGCTTTCTTGGAATGTTTGCAACCAGAGTTGATGTTTATTCCCTGACCATATAAGGCTCGATTTGGTCAGTATCTTTGCTTGGTATGTGTCCAACATCGTCCCATTTGAGTTTAACTCAGGGGTCAAGCGCTACTGCGCATGTGTCGAGTTTAAGGGGGTTTGAGAAAGACTTCAGTTCGAGGAGTCTAGCAGTGGTTTCGATCAGAGTGAGACGCGTTTCAGCGTCCGTGATTATTTTTGACGGGGGAAATGGAAGTCCTCTTGTGTTGTTAGTTTATCTACAGATGATTTCCCCCATGTGATTCTAAACGCCTGGAGGCGTGTGAGTTGTGGTGTTTATTTCTGAAGAAAGGTAATTGCTCTTCATATGATTATTATTTGTCTCCAGCTTTTATGATTGACATTTTGTAGTCTGCTTGCTAACTTTCCCACTGGGCGGGAAAGAGTCTACTGTCATGAGAAGTTTCAGCTCACGAATCACCATGTCTTTTTATGCATCGGGTTGGTGCATGCCCCAAGGGCTATCTGTTTGTTGAACTCTGTTGCTCCGGCGGTATCACGTCGGTCAAGGTTTGACACCTTTGCTACTAAAGGAACTTAGAGGACATTGCCTGATGTACTCCAGAAGATATGTCTGTCTTGCTGGGGGTCAGAAAGGGAGAGTTGATTTAATCTCCTACATCTAGATATCTTGGCTGTAGCTAGAAAAGGATGATGGTTTCAGCACCTGAATATATCTACAGTCGTCTATGATGCATTGATGCCAATTATATTATTCACCATTGCTATGCTGTATGTCGTCAAGTATCGTATTGACTATTTATATGATGATGAACGTCCATTGTCTTGTATCGTCAATAAATCAATGAAACGTCAGCTGTTGTCCACAATTACTGACTTCTACATGTGGTTGTGTGGATGGACTGTGGCCTGTCAGAACCTATACACGCATTCGCATCCATCCATTGATGATTACTTATCCACATATCACATCAACCACCCCCTCTTGAAGCAATCTATAGATATCAAGCATATACACACTTGAGAGTGAGTTTTGTGTGACACCCCTGTCAGCACCTCTATGCCTGGTGACCCATATCAGACAAAACATTGTCTCCAGGTCAACTTGACACTCACTCACCTACGCAGCACTTACATCTTCGATACCTGAGCAAGACCTGTGTTATTAATGGTGGCCTACATCGATACGACGCAACATCTAGTGTGAGTCTACACATCTACGATGGCTCAGACAAGAACCCCCGTTCTAACATTATATGACGGCTATTAGGGTTTCTTCAGCACCACCCCAAATAAACAGCATTTAACATTCAAAGACCTTTAACATAAAATTGCACCTAACAATGCCCTACAAGATGCCACCATGCCTGATGGCCACTGACTGTTTTGACAGCCGGTGGGTAAGGATCAAAGAAGAATATGGGGACAAAGAGAACATACCAGACAGTTTTTAACATCAATGCCAAGTTGTTTTGTAGCTGTTGAATGGTACTGTGAAAGATGTTTGTGAATGTTGGGGAGCTCAACAGTAGCTTTCTTTTTCTGAGCAGTCATCGGCAAGTGAGCGGCACATGCTGAACTGTCTCATATGGATGGATATGTACAGCTGCGGCAATTAGGCTCATGTAATGAGTTTAAATTTTTAAGCGCTTGTTGAGTCTGGTGTGATCTGTTCTTAGTTAGAAGATTGTGCTCAGCTCTACATGTCATTGTTGTTGTAATGTGGTGTTATATAATTTATACATATCAAACACCTCTGCTCCACGAGCAGCTTGGTTGATGTTATGCTTGTAAGTTTTTGGAAAGTCATATGAGGTGTCATATGTGATCCCATAAGCTGGTATGATTGTTATAATCAGACTGTGAGTGTGTATTCACCTTGTCTTGACTGAGTCAATGAAAAGCTGAGTAAAACTCTGGTGATTTTGAAAGGCAAAAGTGTGAGGATTTGTAAGAGTTCAGTTGGCTGCTAGCACCTTGAGATGGAAAGTTGTCTCCAGATTGTGAATCAAAAGGTTAACAGTATGTTATCAAGATAAAAGACTTTTAATTTATCAGACGCAAGCTGTACGGGTCTGGACGTTATTATTCATCTTGAGATTGTTATTCAATTATTAATAATTTGCCTGGAAGTGACTTTCATTGTCATATATGTGACTGATGTGAGATGTCAAGCAGTGAGCTGTAGAGGTATTTCTGAATTTAACACATGTATCTCTATGAAAAAGATAAGAAGAGGACACCGCTGGAGATGGATAGGACACACACTGCGGAAACCTGCTGACAGCATTCCCAGGCAGTCCTTGTTCTGGAATCCCCAGAGTAAGACAAACAAATGAACGAACGAACTTTATTTTCAAAGGGTTAAGAATTGGGCACGCAGGCCCGTCTTACATTATGCCCTTCTTCTCTCTGTCATCTTACATACCGTATCCTTTCAAATGCACATGTATTTTGAGCATTATTTAAGCATACAACATTATCAAGGTAAAATAATAACATACATTTGCAACATCCAGTCATAATCAAATTTAAGTATGTTAAAATAAAAAAAATTTTTTTTAAAGAGGAAGGGAAAAAAAAAAAATTAAAATAAATTAAAAAAAAAAAAAAAAAAATCTAAACCATTCATACAGTAAATTAGACATAATTTGAAACATAATCAGATTATGGTGGCATATAATAAGAACTCGTGACATATTGGAAATCTGCTGCTGAATGACCTGGGACTTTGTGTGTTGTCAGCGCATGCGGAAAATGTTCCTACAGGTGAGCAGCTTTGAATCCCAAGTAGATACTGCCACAGGGAGTGAATTGTTGACACCTCCACTATATGAGATTCAGCTTTATGACCTATGCTCCTTAGGGAGGTAAAGGGTATTGACTGATAGTTGAGAATCATGCATAAAGGCCCGTCTTGCATTTTGCCCTTCCTCTTACTCATCTTTTATTGCTAGTCATCCAGACATTCTCCAACATACTTAAGGTATTAGTTTAATGGCGATGCAACATTATAAGTAGTATAAAAGCATACATTTACAGTATCTGATTACAATTAAGAAGTAAGGTATATTAAAATGAAAAACTAGATCATCAGACCCTCCATACAGTATATTAGATAATAATTTGAAACATAATCCCTTAAGGCGGCATATAATCCGCACTCATAATGTATTTGAACAGTCTACGATTATATGAGCAGGGACTGTGCATGTTTTTCAGGTCATGTGGAAGATTGTTCCAAAGATGAGCTTGGTCTTGTACAAATCTAGCCTGGATTAAAAAAAGATAAATAAGACATGGAAAAGACTAAGACAGATGGCACAGGAAAGAAGAGTTTGGCATGACCAAAACTGAAACCCTTGCTCCATAGAAAGATACAGGATCATTTTTTTTTTAAAAATTGATAGGAAATATCATGTTCAACCTCCGGGTACCTGTAACTGGTTTAAGCGCTAACTACGTTTTTCATTGAATTTTAAAAGTGGCCACAGATACGTTGGAGCATTCTGTGACAAGATTTTGTGAGCGAATTTAGCTTTGTTAAAAAATAGGAAGCGCTTTCTAAGGGGTAATATTTTAAGATAGTTATATAGATCTATACAATGTGTTTGGTGTTTATCAGCAACTAGGCGCACTGCACGTTTTTGAAGTGAATGAAGCCTTTTTGTGTTGGATATGGAACAACCATCCCAGATTGTGGAACAATAGTCTAGGTATGTTTGTATATGAGATGTGTAGAACATTTTCCTTGCCCCCTCATCCAGGAAGTGTTTGATTTTGACTAATTGGTAAACTTTTTGTGCCGTTAGCTTTGTGAGTGCACTTACATGTGAGTTCCAACTTAGGTGCTGGTCAACAGTTAGACCTAGAGTTTTATGTTCATTTATGTTTTCAATTAGTGATGTTCCAATGTAGAGCTGAAGTGTTGTTTTCTGCTTGTTTTGTAGTTTTTGTCTGGTTGATATTAACATACATTTCATTTTACTAATATTTATTTGCATTCGATTCGAGACAGGTAGAGAGAGAGAGACCAAGGAGCACATGGAGAAGAAAAGTAAAGACAGACATGAAGCGCATGAAGCAGACATGGAAAGATCTTGAGCTGATGGCACAGGACAGGAAGATTTGGCATTAGTTTGTTGAAGGCCTATGCTCACTGGGGAGCTGAAGGACAATGAATGAAAATCTCTATGCCATGAGAGGACTGTGCTGGCAATGGACAGGACACGCAATGTGAAACCTGCTGATAGAATTACAAGGCAGTTCTTGTTCTGGAATCAACAGGATAAGAGAGGTAGACGAAACCAAAGAACATATGGAAAAGAGAGCTGGAGATAGACATGAAATGAATGAAAAACTCACAGAGAAGAGAACTCGAGACAAATGTGGAGGGGGAGGGGGGGGGGGTGTGGTGTAAAAGGTACGAAATGAACGAATGAAAGAACTTTATTTTCAAAGAGTTAAAAATTTGGCATGCAGGCCCGTCTGACATTCTGCCTTTCCTTTCTCCTCTCTCATCATGCATAATGTATCCTTTCATTTTTCACACTGACTTTATTTAGGCTTGTAATAACACCTTGAACTGACTGCATGGTACAGAAAGACTTGCATAACATTTTTATTGAAGGCCTTTGTTCCTTGGGGAGCTGACGAGTGATGGCCATGATTGTCTCTATGATTGTCTCTATGCAAAAGGAATATCCAGTCACTGTCAAAGAACTTGTATATACCTGTACCTTTGATGGAGAGAAAGAATACTATTCCCAACAATCACTGGTATTGCGCACAAACAAACACACATTTGCACTAATGTCTACAGTTCCCTTAGACCTGTTTGAGCTGAAAGTCAAGGATTGCCAAGGCCGGATTATCCATAAGTAGGCTGAAGCCTAAGAGCCCAAAGCACTTGGAGGCCCATGCATAAGTTACAAAAAATATTTACTGCATAGATTTATATACAAAAAGAAAATGTTTGCACTTTGCAATCGCATTCATAACGTTCTAAAAAGACAGTAAAAACAGAAATAGCTTAGTCATAATGCACTCTGGCAAAATCATAACAGCGCATGAACTATTAGCTGTACTAATAAACATTAATAAAAAATAAATACTAATAAAAGAGGTAAGCAATGCTAACAAACTAACGTACCAGTCTATTAATAATACTAGTATATACCATTACCATGCTAAGGGATTTGAACAAATTTTTTAAAATTATTGCCTATTAGGTGAAGGGTGGTGCAAACACCAAAAAGCCTAGAGGCCCTTCTTGCTTTAATCCGGCCCTGAGGATTGCTACCACGTAAATGAATTTAAACAACTCCTGTCAACTGATGTGTAGCAAATTGTAGTCATATATGAAAGCAAAAATCAAAATGACCCACACTTAGAAATATTTATTAAAAAAACTTCAATGACAGCTCACCTATAAAATCATGTAAAGAACCTCTCAGCTGTAAAATCTGTGGAACAGGTAGCGTCAATACGACGCCATCAAAATTTTCAGTGATGCCATCATGCGTTGTCACCGACACTCGACTGCCAGTATTGAATGATATTTCAGACACATTATACTGGTACTTTACCGAAGCACCTGCAATCAAGTCCAGATTTTAAAAAAACAAACTTTGATCAATTTTAATTCAAACAACCATGTAATCAATGCTCTCTATCCCCATTGGTGCATAGGCCAGTAATGGCATACTTTTATTAATCTTGTCTCTCTATCACATTTATCATCTCTCCTCAGTGTATCCTTCATCCTCCAGTTCTGGTGTTATGTCTTTTCTTCAAGTATCCCTTGACATTGCTCTCTTTGTACTCTTTTCTGGCAGGTTCTAAGTCAATGTCTAATAAGTGATGCCACAGTCTTAACCAGGGGTGCATGTGCCCTCTAGGGGCACAACCAAACTTCTAAGGGTGTGAAGCATACCAGCTATTTTAGAAGGCAAATTATCATAAACACAATATAATACACAGAACTCAAATGTATTTGTACAAAATACAACACTGGCAACCTGAATTCAATACTGAATCTTACCAGCTATTTTAGAAGGCAAATTATCATAAACACAATATAATACACAGAACTCAAATGTATTTGTACAAAATACAACACTGGCAACATGAATTCAATACTGAATCATACCAGCTATTTTAGAAGGCAAATTATCATAAACACAATATAATACACAGAACTCAAATGTATTTGTACAAAATACAACACTGGCAACATGAATTCAATACTGAATCATACCAGCTATTTTAGAAGCAAATAATCATAAACACAATATAATACACAGAACTCAAATGTATTTGTATAAAATACAACACTGGCAACATGAATTCAATACTGAATCATACCAGCTATTTTAGAAGGCAAATTTTCATAAACACAATATAATACAAAGAATTCAAATGTATTTGTACAAAATACAACATTGGCAACCTGAATTCAATACTGAATCTTACCAGCTATTTTAGAAGGCAAATTATCATAAACACAATATAATACACAGAACTCAAATGTATTTGTATAAAATACAACACTGGCAACATGAATTCAATACTGAATCATACCAGCTATTTTAGAAGGCAAATTTTCATAAACACAATATAATACAAAGAATTCAAATGTATTTGTACAAAATACAACATTGGCAACCTGAATTCAATACTGAATCATACCAGCTATTTTAGAAGGCAAATTATCATAAACACAATATAATACAAAGAACTCAAATGTATTTGTACAAAA
Source organism: Oreohelix idahoensis (assembly GCA_024509875.1). Classification (NCBI taxonomy): domain Eukaryota; kingdom Metazoa; phylum Mollusca; class Gastropoda; order Stylommatophora; family Oreohelicidae; genus Oreohelix; species Oreohelix idahoensis. The sequence goes on along the minus strand of JAMPIV010005401.1, from coordinate 292,572 downwards.
TACAACACTGGCAACATGTTGTACAAAATACAACACTGGCAACATGAATTCAGTACTGAATCATACCAGCTATTTTAGAAGGCAAATTATCATAAACACAATATAATACAAAGAACTCAACTGTATTTGTACAAAATGCAACATTGGCAACGTGAATTCAATACTGAATCATACCAGCTATTTTAGAAGGTAAATTATCATAAACACAATATAATACAAAGAACTCAAATGTATTTGTACAAAATGCAACATTAGCAACGTGAATTCAATACTGAATCATACCAGCTATTTTAGAAGGTAAATTATCATAAACTTGAAGGCCTATGCTCCTTGAGTAGCTGAAGGATACCTAACAGGACTGTGAAGGAAAAACAAAGACTCACTTGCTTTCTGTAGGAAGTACTTGACAAGTGAGTTTGCCCCATTCGGTATCACGAAGTGTTGGGCCCCAGGCTTGTCAAAATTATTAGGACCTTCAATTTTCCCTTGCATAGGCCTCAGAATGCCTTGAGACTGCAGTTCATCATAGAGGCTAAGAATTGAAAACATTATACACTTTCATTATTATTCTGGTGTGTAATCTGTTACTCATTCATTCAAAACTCTGAGCAATCAAGACACATATGGCTTTCGCAAAGGAATGTTCCAATGACATCGGATTTCTGCTCAGTTGTTTCCCAGGACAAATTTCAACTTATTAACATATTACCTAATTGTGCATCTTCACGTCTCTTTTCTGCTGTCCGCTACGTTATCTTCTTCTTCTTTGATCCATAACCGCCAACCGTCAAAGCAGTCAGCGGCCATCACGCCTGGTGGCGTCTTGTAGGGCAGCAACAAATTGATTCCACTTTGCTCGGTCGGCGGCCATCCTTCGCACAGTGCCCCAACTGTGGTTCATTCTTTGCATCTCAGCTTCCACAGTTCTCCGCCAAGTTGTTTTTGGTCGGCCTCTCTTTCGCTTTCCCTCGGGGGTCCATAGCATAGCTGTTCTTGTGATGGTATCAGGGTCCCTTCTGAGGACATGGCCAACCCAACTCCAGCGTCTGCCAGCTATGATGGTGTGCATGTCCTCCTGGTTACTCCGAATAAGTAGTTTTTGATTGCTGATGGTGTTTGGCCAAAAGATTCGGAGAATTTTCCTTAGGCAGATTGTGTGGAAGGAGGACAGTTTCGACATTTCCTTCTCTGTTACTCTCCAACATTCCGCACCATAGAGAAGCACAGAAAGTACACAGCTCTCATACAGTCTTAATTTAGTGTTTGTGCTGTACTGGGAAGACTTCCAAATGTTGTTGAGAACAGCAAAGGCTGTTCTCGCTTTATTCATTCTGTTGTTAATGTCCTTGCTTGTTCCGCCGTCAGGTGTTACTATGCTTCCTAGGTAAGTAAATGTGTCTGTCTGTTCTAACTTCTGGTTCCTTACTGTTATTGGCTCAGGATTGCCCACATTTAATGTCATGACCTCTGTCTTCTTCAGATTGATGTTCAGGCCAACTTGCTGGCCATACTTATTCAGTCTATCGGTTTTGTCTTGAATGTGTTGGTGTGAATGCGCGAGTAGTGCAATGTCATCTGCATATTCCAAATCTTCCAGTGTAGAAAACGTTGTCCATCTAATTCCTCTTGGACTGCCCTCTGTTGTCTGGCGCATCACCCAATCTATGACTGTCAAAAATAATGTTGTTGATAAGGGGCATCCCTGTCGTACTCCTGTTTTCACTTCGAAAGTTACATTACTCGATCCAACACTGCACGTAAAGTTGGAATAGAGGCTTTTTATAATGGAAACAATGCGGCTGGGAATTCCATAAGCCCTCAGAATTTTCCATAGGCTGTCCCTGTGTATGCTGTCGAAAGCCTTTTCAAAATCAACAAAGTTAATGTACAGCTGTCTCTGCCATTCTGAGCACTGCTCTATAATGTTCCTGAGGGTAAATATATGATCTGCACATCTTCTGTTCTTTCTGAAGCCCGCTTGTTCTTTCCTCAGTTTATGATCAACTGCTTTTGAAATTCTCTGGATGATTATCCTGCCTAGTATTTTGCTGGGAACTGAGAGGAGGGTAATTCCTCTCCAGTTGTTGCAGTCTGCAAGGTCGCCCTTCTTGGGCAATTTGACAATCCGCTACGTTATATCACCCGTGTATTACTGGGGCCTGGAAGGGGAGCAAAGAATAGTAACACTATACACTACCATGCATGCAGAGCTTAATAACATCTGCATGATGGTTTGTGATAAATGGCAGCAGTAACAAATAGCAGCAGAGCTTAATAATGTCTGCATGATGATCAGTGACAAATGGCAGCAGTTACAAATAATAGCAGAGCTAAATAACGTCTGCATGATGATTAGTGATAAATGGCAGCAGTGACAAATAGCAGCAGAGCTTAATAATGTCCGCATGATGATTAGTGACAAATGACAGCAGTTACAAATAATAGCAGAGCTTAATAACATCTGCATGATGATTAGTGACAAATGGCAGCAGTGACAAATAACAGCAGAGCTTAATAACGTCTGCATGATGATTAGTGACAAATGGCAGCAGAGCTTAATAACGTCTGTATGAGGATTAGCGACCATTAGCAGCAGAGCTTAATAATGTCTGCATGATGATTAGAACGTCTGCTTGATGATTAGCGACTGTCACGAAGTGGTTTTAATTTTATAGAGTGTGCCTGAATGAAAGCAAGACCCTAGTATGAGAAAGTCTGAGAAGATAGAATTTAGATGGAAAATGACATGCCTGTGGACAGACGCGACTATTGGCTCAAGGGATAGAACCAGGATTTGAATCTCCCCTTGCCGCTTCGTGACTTTAGACTGGCTATAGTCTCGCCCTCCTCTGACTTCCTTTAAATACAAGGAGATAAGGTGTATAAATACGACCACAAACACCACTATACAGACAACATAGAGTAAGTATAGTAAAGAATAGAAGCTGATCCAGTAAATAATATATGTATATATTTATTTACATACAAGAAAAACATAAAAATGGCATATTACGTCATCAAGTCAGTCGATAGCGTGCACTGTTGCACGGCCTGGAAAAACCAAAGTAACAATTAAATTGAGAGACACTCAACAAAAAAAAACCTCAATCACATTCACTCTTCCTGTCACCCTGCTGAGGAACAATAAAAATGGTTAGTGCTTTAAACCAAATCTAATTTGGTGGGGCTGTCAACTTTTAGCCTCCACTCTCTAACACTAATAAATTTCTACTGTCTTAGTCCTGGTGACTCTTCCTCAATGAAACGCTACACAGCTTTCTACTTGTTAGGCGATATGCGCTGATAACTACACCACAAGAATTGCTAAAATAATAGACTTGGTTTTTTTTTCGAACGCAGACTCAGTGTCTATCCATCAAATGGATACTGAACAGACCCTACTGGTCCTGTCTATTTTCTCCCTCCTTCTCTATCTTTCTCTCTTGAGCTCAGTGTCTCTCTAACACTCGAGGGCTGATGATGCGGCGTCTCCGTTACGCTCTTCTCTTGATTTCTATCAGGACCTAGGTATGGTAACCCTGTCACCTGTTCCTGATTTTGGTGATGACGATGTTCGGATATCAAGCATGAGGGACTTGATTAACTGTAGACAAAACTTCTCTGCTGCTGGATAGCTTCCCTCTTTTAACCCGCTCCGGAGTTAGAGGAAAAAAACACAGCCTTGATTTCAGGCTGTACAAAATGAAACTAGTCTCCCGGCCACCTGCCGTTGCTAGAGACTATAATAGCGATGCTCTCGGCTGTATGATAAATAAACCTCGGTCCAGCTGAAGCATAGGGACTTCACTGCCAGAGACCATAGGGTAATTTTCTTTTGCTCCTGACGATACTCGAGTACTCTGACCCTGAGATGTCTTTTGCCGTGGATAATTTTATTTGACAAAATTATGCTCCCCACTGTTTCGCCGAGACTCGCTGAAATTAAAAGAAACAGCGTCTAATGTACACCCTCTCTAAAATCGCTTATCTCTAACATATACGATACATAAAATAATTCTATACACGTGTCTCTTCATTCTCACTTCTTCACACAATACATAAAATACCACTATCCCACGTGGCCTCTTCATCCCCCCTCCTTCTACTAAAATCTGCCAGGTAAAATAAACAAAACCTCCCGACACCGTCTGACACGTTACATGGCCGTTACGCATGGCCGATCACGTGTTCAAACTAGACAAAAATAGGGAAATCCTTTTTTAACATTTACACATGAGGTTTCCCGGCTTGCTCCAAAATTAAATTAAATCTCGCTATAGGAATAGTTTCCTCCCCTAAGCAGTAAAATTCACTTACAATGTAAATCTGAACCCTCCGACAATATTTCTCACATTTTAGGCTCAGTAAAATTAACGAACACACCAGGGATTTCCCCATAAATTACATTAGTAAATACACAGAAATAAATGGTGGTTTTACATAACATTCTACAAATATGGGCACACGTGTTTCTCACAACTTCACACACTCCTATCTATTGCCAAAATCATAGAAAGAATAAGCACACTGTTGCATTTACGTCGTTCTTCAAAAATTGATAATGGATGGCACTATCGTTTAAAACTTTAAGTTTTAATGTCCCCGAAGAATTAACTACGGGCGAATTTCTCAAAGAACCCTCTAATGAATAAAACGATAATAAGATAAAATCCTACATACCAATTCATCGCTGGTTTTTCCCCCAGTGGAGAACGATAAATTATGTAGTCTGACGGCTGGCACTTATTTTTCATAGAGACCGAATCCCCGTTTTCTGTCTCATTATATACAAGAGAAAACACCCACGCGAATTCCCGTCCTACGCAAATCCCGGACCAATGGGAGCGCTAGAAAAATCAATACTATCAACCCACGCAAACCCCGCGTGCTTAAAATTGCGTCACGTTACCTGACGGCCGCGTGCTTCCGGCCGCGTGCTTCCGGCCTCGTCATATCGCGTGCCGGAAATGGCGATTATTTTCGTAAACAACGAAATTTACGGAATCGCGAAAAATCAGAAGAAAGTAAAACTGGCCGAGTGAAAAATAAACCTACCGACCTAAAACGAACCCATTTAAATTACCTTCCCAAAAGTACCGAACACGATATATTCACATGAGAAGAAACAAGGCAATCCCATATAATTACAAAGTGAAGAGAAATGGTGAAAACTCAAACTAGAACCACAGAATCGGGCCTGAAATACAAAATAGACGACATAATCGGGCCGGTTGGATTTCAGAATTACAGTGTAGCGTCACATAAGTCCCCCCTTTCAAGTACGGGAATCCGTGCTCAATCACTGAAATCTCTGGAATTCATACTGGTCCGTATCTAGATCTACATCCCGATCTAATCACTATCATAATTAGGATTGTCATACAGGCCCATTTCCATATCCTTGAAAATCTGTGCCAGCACTGGATTGTGATGGTCACGCCTGGTGATTTCCTCCTGGCGACTGCAACTTGTCTGGTCGCCCTTCCTCCTCCCTCTCATGTGTTTCCTTCGCCCACGAATTTTCCTGGCGGCGCGTGGTAAATAATTATTACCAGCTGGTGCGACCTCCCAGTGTTTTGAAACAGTCTGACTGTCTTGGCCAGACATCGCCGTAGCAGGGCGTAACTGTTTGCGGTTGACTGAAGAACCGTGCACATGTTCCTTCTTGTCAGTATTTCCCTCCCTGGAGAGATGTAATACCATCGGGGGCCTAATTCCCGACGACAAAGAAGATCCTTCCGAAATTAGAGGCGTCACCACTGTTTGACCTTTAGGCTGAACAGGGCTGACAGGCGAATACGCCTCTGTAAATAACATTCCACTGTCTTTAGAGGCGTCTCTCCTCCTCATCGCAAGACAAGGATGTTTGAGCTCCCGTGGGGCTCCGTGAATGTGGGGCTTTCCCCTTTCACTTCTCTGGCCTGCAGTAGGCCCCCTTGCATTAGCAAGGATCGGTGTGGTTGGGTTTCCCAAAACTAAGTAAGGGCTTCCCAGGATGAAATCATGTGCTGGCTGTGCCATCACAGCTGCCTTGATGGTGCCAGACACAAACTTGCATTTCACCTCGATATTGGCGACGGGCAGACGCTGTGAGATACCTCTTCTCAAAATGCCACCAATCTCAACTATTTCTCCTGTCCACTGACCTGGTTTCACCAAATGACGAGCGATGATACTGGGGTAAGTAAGCCCGCTGTCAAACAAACACGTAGTGGCCGTCCCATTCACTACGGCTGGTCCACTGTTAGAGAACAACTTCTCTGCCTGGACTGGTTCCCATTTATTCCCTTTAGTCCATCTCACCGGTCTTAAACAAGCTGCATGATGAGCTGGGGGTTTGTTCATGCACCGGGATGTCCAGTGGGAAGTGGTTCTACAATTCTGACAATACCTCTCATTATCTCCTCTGTTCCTAGCGGGTTCCTGAGAGGTTGTTGTCGGTGCTCTGTTATGCTGCTGGGGGCGCAAGTTATAACCAGAATGAGGCTCCTTGCGAGAAGGCCCTGGTTGCTGATGAGCTGGTGAAGTAGCCGACTGCGATGATGAAGCTTCTTTGTCCGGGGCTGGCAGGTCTGGGTTTTTCCGTTTCTGTCCCAGTACTTCGGCCTGTGCCGTCTGGTACCTTTCCGCGAACACGATAATCTGATCGAGTTGCTGGGCTCCCTGCTCCACCAGATACCGCCTCAAGTCGGGGGACATGTTTGCCTTGACTTGTTCACACAGAACTAACTCCTCCAACCCTTCAAAAGTTTTCGCCAGTCCTGACAGTTCCCTCCACCGGGTTAAGTAATTTCTCACCCGCTCGGCAAACTGTGCGAAACTCTCTCCCTTCTCCGGCCTGCTCTCCCTGAACATGGTTTGGCATTTCCGGGGTGTCCACTGAAACCTTTGTAATAAAGCGTTTCGCAGTGCCTCGAAGTTGTTCTGATCATCTATGAGCATCTTGTTGTAAACTTCATATGCATGACCTTTGAGGTATTGTGATAATTTTAGGCACCAAAGACTCTCATCCAACCCGTATGCCTTTGCCATTCTTTGAAATTTTTCCAAGAACACGTCAATCTTTTCATTCCCATTCGGGAACGAGTCAAATGGGAAGCTCATGGCTGCCATCCGGGGCCCTCCGTTTCCTGAGGTGTCTGTTGCTCCTGCTCCAGGAGAATCTCCATTAGCTGAAGTGCCTTCCGAAGATCGATACTGCAGTTCCAGAGAATGCAGGGCAAGTTCATGCTGTCTCTCTGCTGCCTTCTCCGCTGCTTCCCTTTCTGCTGCCTTCTCCTGTGCTTCCAATTTCCGAAGTTCCATCTTGGCCTGCCTCTCCGCTGCTTCCGCGGTGGCTGCCCTCTCCTTTCGCTGCTTCTGCGGCAGCTGCCCTCTCTTCCTGCTGATGATGCCTCTCATTCTCCCTCATCATGTAGGCCTTAGTCTCCTCCTTATCCATTCCCATGTCCTGAGCAGCCTCTCGCCAGGCAGCTCGTAACTTGGCCATATCCGCCATCTTACCTGTAAACTGCTGTAAGTTCACAAATACAGAGAAATGACAGAAAAGGAAAAGAGAAGGAACAACCTGCTACGAAATATAAAATACTCCCTCTATAACCGCTGTTCCAAAAACCCGAACTCAGACTAGCGTCAAGTCTGAATAATAACCTGAGAAAAATTTAGTTAAGAAGCTACCAAAAACTAAATTACCTTCCTGTTAAAGAAAAATATCTCGGTATGCCATCAATTACCTCTTAGTCATATAAGTCAAAAATACCACAAAAATCTACTAGACTGCACCCTGTGGAAAAACCTATACTGGATCAGTTCTAATAGCTCAAGTCTAGGGGATATTTAAAGAAACTCTATTCTCAGAAAACTTTCTAGAGACAATCTATGAATATAGATCACAGAATTGATCTCCACAGAATGATCCCGGACGAGCCCCCACTTGTCACGAAGTGGTTTTAATTTTATAGAGTGTGCCTGAATGAAAGCAAGACCCTAGTATGAGAAAGTCTGAGAAAATAGAATTTAGATGGAAAATGACATGCCTGTGGACAGACGCGACTATTGGCTCAAGGGATAGAACCAGGATTTGAATCTCCCCTTGCCGCTTCGTGACTTTAGACTGGCTATAGTCTCGCCCTCCTCTGACTTCCTTTAAATACAAGGAGATAAGGTGTATAAATACGACCACAAACACCACTATACAGACAACATAGAGTAAGTATAGTAAAGAATAGAAGCTGATCCAGTAAATAATATATGTATATATTTATTTACATACAAGAAAAACATAAAATGGCATATTACGTCATCAAGTCAGTCGATAGCGTGCACTGTTGCACGGCCTGGAAAAACCAAAGTAACAATTAAATTGAGAGACACTCAACAAAAAAAACCTCAATCACATTCACTCTTCCTGTCACCCTGCTGAGGAACAATAAAAATGGTTAGTGCTTTAAACCAAATCTAATTTGGTGGGGCTGTCAACTTTTAGCCTCCACTCTCTAACACTAATAAATTTCTACTGTCTTAGTCCTGGTGACTCTTCCTCAACGAAACGCTACACAGCTTTCTACTTGTTAGGCGATATGCGCTGATAACTACACCACAAGAATTGCTAAAATAATAGACTTGGTTTTTTTTTCGAACGCAGACTCAGTGTCTATCCATCAAATGGATACTGAACAGACCCTACTGGTCCTGTCTATTTTCTCCCTCCTTCTCTATCTTTCTCTCTTGAGCTCAGTGTCTCTCTAACACTCGAGGGCTGATGATGCGGCGTCTCCGTTACGCTCTTCTCTTGATTTCTATCAGGACCTAGGTATGGTAACCCTGTCACCTGTTCCTGATTTTGGTGATGACGATGTTCGGATATCAAGCATGAGGGACTTGATTAACTGTAGACAAAACTTCTCTGCTGCTGGATAGCTTCCCTCTTTTAACCCGCTCCGGAGTTAGAGGAAAAAAAACACAGCCTTGATTTCAGGCTGTACAAAATGAAACTAGTCTCCCGGCCACCTGCCGTTGCTAGAGACTATAATAGCGATGCTCTCGGCTGTATGATAAATAAACCTCGGTCCAGCTGAAGCATAGGGACTTCACTGCCAGAGACCATAGGGTAATTTTCTTTTGCTCCTGACGATACTCGAGTACTCTGACCCTGAGATGTCTTTTGCCGTGGATAATTTTATTTGACAAAATTATGCTCCCCACTGTTTCGCCGAGACTCGCTGAAATTAAAAGAAACAGCGTCTAATGTACACCCTCTCTAAAATCGCTTATCTCTAACATATACGATACATAAAATAATTCTATACACGTGTCTCTTCATTCTCACTTCTTCACACAATACATAAAATACCACTATCCCACGTGGCCTCTTCATCCCCCCTCCTTCTACTAAAATCTGCCAGGTAAAATAAACAAAACCTCCCGACACCGTCTGACACGTTACATGGCCGTTACGCATGGCCGATCACGTGTTCAAACTAGACAAAAATAGGGAAATCCTTTTTTAACATTTACACATGAGGTTTCCCGGCTTGCTCCAAAATTAAATTAAATCTCGCTATAGGAATAGTTTCCTCCCCTAAGCAGTAGAATTCACTTACAACGTAAATCTGAACCCTCCGACAATATTTCTCACATTTTAGGCTCAGTAAAATTAACGAACACACCAGGGATTTCCCCATAAATTACATTAGTAAATACACAGAAATAAATGGTGGTTTTACATAACATTCTACAAATATGGGCACACGTGTTTCTCACAACTTCACACACTCCTATCTATTGCCAAAATCATAGAAAGAATAAGCACACTGTTGCATTTACGTCGTTCTTCAAAAATTGATAATGGATGGCACTATCGTTTAAAACTTTAAGTTTTAATGTCCCCGAAGAATTAACTACGGGCGAATTTCTCAAAGAACCCTCTAATGAATAAAACGATAATAAGATAAAATCCTACATACCAATTCACCGCTGGTTTTTCCCCCAGTGGAGAACGATAAATTACGTAGTCTGACGGCTGGCACTTATTTTTCATAGAGACCGAATCCCCGTTTTCTGTCTCATTATATACAAGAGAAAACACCCATGCGAATTCCCGTCCTACGCAAATCCCGGACCAATGGGAGCGCTAGAAAAATCAATACTATCAACCCACGCAAACCCCGCATGCTTAAAATTGCGTCACGTTACCTGACGGCCGCGTGCTTCCGGCCGCGTCATATCGCGTGCCGGAAATGGCGATTATTTTCGTAAACAACGAAATTTACGGAATCGCGAAAAATCAGAAGAAAGTAAAACTGGCCGAGTGAAAAATAAACCTACCGACCTAAAACGAACCCATTTAAATTACCTTCCCAAAAGTACCGAACACGATATATTCACATGAGAAGAAACAAGGCAATCCCATATAATTACAAAGTGAAGAGAAATGGTGAAAACTCAAACTAGAACCACAGAATCGGGCCTGAAATACAAAATAGACGACATAATCGGGCCGGTTGGAATTCAGAATTACAGTGTAGCGTCACAGCGACAAATAGCAGCAGAGCTTAATACAGGCTGTATGATGATTAGTGACAAGTGACAGAAGAGCTCAGAACAGTCTACATCTGTAAAAACTAACAAATATTTATATAAAATATATCCAGTGTCAGATAAAAAGTATAAGTCACTGATTAATGTAACGTTGTTCAGGAAAAGGGTGAGAATTTTTATTTTTTCAGTGCGGTAAAGCATCATCACCAACGGGCTGATCACCCGTTTGCCAGTCACTTCGATTACGGAAACAACAGCAAATGGATTGATTTGCCGTTGCCCTAAAGACGCCAATAGGCGTGATGGGAAACAATGGCAAAGAAAACCTATCTGCTGTTGCCCTAAGACGCCACTAGGCGTAATGGCCACTGACTGCTTTGACGGTCGGTGGCTAAGGACGGAAGAAGAGAAGAAGAAAGCATCATCATGTTCATTTGCACTCCCTATGGAGCACGCAGTCACCACTGCAGATGGCCCTGCAGGAAGCCTAGCACCAAGCACTCCCATGCTTGCAGCTGTGGTTTGTTTTACATGATGAAGTTGCCAGACCCATGCACAACCTCATATTAGTCACCTTGAATGACATGCCTAAGGGTGCAGTAGTCCTATTATTTCTTTGTACCTCCAGAGAGCCCCTGAAACATGTTGTACCATACTTGTCAGCACATGTTGTACCATACTTGTCAGCACATGTTGTACCATACTTGTCAGCACATGTTGTACCATACTTGTCAGCACATGTTGTACCATACTTGTCAGCACATGTTGTACCATACTTGTCAGCACATGTTGTACCATACTTGTCAGCACATGTTGTACCATACTTGTCAGCACATGTTGTACCATACTTGTCAGAAAGCAGATGTGGTTAACAAGGAATATAATGTGCAGCAGCAGTACAACATTCTGCACTGAGATAAACATAACGCCACCAGTACACAGATCCAAGATGAAAAGATTTGCAACCTTAAAGCAGCAAAGCCATCAATATTCTGTGTACTACAAGAAGGCCTTTGAAGGATTAAATCTGTCTGCTTGATGATTATAGAGCAAACAGAATCCTCCCTGAAACAGCTATTAAACAGGGCAAAAACCTTCACAAACTTGTTCAATAGCACATGTTGAAAGTAAAGATGCCTTAGACACCACAGTTTTAATTGTTGACAAATAACTAAAATATAACTGAAGAAACCCTAAATACAATACATATGAAGAATACAATATGTCTCAACATATTTCAAGGACTTGAACAATGCTCTGCTATGGCTCAAACATGAGAAAGTGGTTGTGAGAGTTTGCTTTCTAACTGAACTGTAAATGTTAATGTGGCTGGGTTTTACTGTAAAGTGAAAAGCCCCAATGTACCACAATGCTTTATCAGCACCAGCTTTACAAAGATTGGCTTTCACCATCTCAAGAAATAAACTCAGCAATGATGCACTAATTGATACAATATGTTGTCAGCTTTATGACAAGAAAATAATAAAAATAAAATAAAAAACCAGAAATTGTTTTACAGCCACAAGTGATTTCAGAAAATGTATTTTTGGAATGTGTATTCATCATTATTCATTTTATATGGAATATGAGGCCCTCACAATTATTTGAGTTTGATAACTCTACCAATAACTTCCCAACATTTGTTTCCATATAACAATATACTTAAGAAGAATCTCATTTACATGCCCATTGAGGCATTTTGGGAATACCGTGTTAGGCCCATATTTTCTTGACCATATGGCACTCTAGGGTTGATGCGGTCAGCATCACGCTGAATATTTAAGATACTGGTCTAAAATATCCTGAGTTCGATTTTAAGGCTCAATTTTCTTCTTCGATCCTTAGCCTCCAACTGTCAAAGCAGTCAGTGAAGGCTCAATTTACTTGTTTCCCATTACATGTGTAGCATTATGAAGATTTGTTTTGCTTGTTTAGCCTGAAGCTGACTTCTTTTTCACTGTCCTCATCTGCAGTTACTTTGCTGCCAAGATATGTACAGGAGTGACCTCTTCTTTGTTATAGTTTACTTTGAATGCTGCGTTGTTGTTTGTGTTTGCTGCAGCAATCTTTGTATTATTCAAAATTACCATCCTAAATTTACTTCATTCACTATCCTAAAGAAACAGATAAAATATAATTCTTGGTTATTAATGAATTGTTCATATCCAACAAATAATCTGCATTAACAGTACCGTTGTCTCTTTCCACTATACTCCTTTGTAAGTGTGATATACTGAGCACCAAGATCAGCAGTAACCAATGGATCTTCTGGACAGCGGGTGACAGACATCCGTCCACCTGTAGAAAAAAATAAAAAATAAAACAGTGAATTCAGTCACTACTGCAACTTCTCTGAATTTATTGAATTTCATAAAATCCTTTATGAATCATTTTAAATTGTCTCAGGTGTCTTAAAACATTGTTTTAAACTTTTTAGTGCATTTGTGGCTTCAAATACTTGTATAGCCAGGATTGAGGAGAAGATCTCAAATTTGTTAAATGAATGAAAGGACCTACAGCTTCTACTAGATAGTTATTTCCTTATATATATATAACCTGGTAACTGTGCTGCGAGAGGAAATCGCTCTCACCTCTTAGGTAATCAGACGCTCAAAATCTTTAATTGATGCCTCTGCTTTTACAGGAAAATTTGTTAAATGTGTTACTTTCGGTGGTAATGTGGAATGGTTCCCGGTGGCACGGGTTCACATTGACACACCATTCTTTACAGGTACAGTAAATGCCTGCGGCTTAAGAGATACTGTTGCTGATAATTATTTTAGGAAATATACCAGGAGTTAAAGGTTGCACCCCACAGGAGATTGCAAAGTGGGTTGAATCGCACCAACTGGTGGTGAATGTTTTATATATATATATATGAGGGCTGGGGTTGATTTTTAAAATCTTAATCGATTAACTGAACCTCTTTAATTTTGGATTAATCAATCAATCTCAAACAATTTGATTAATTATAAAAAATCCTAAATAAAATTTTTTTTTAAATCACTAAGGACTTTATTTATTTTACTTGGTATAAGGCAACATTGTCCTGAAAATATAATGAAAATACTGACAAGTTACAACCAAACAATTCATAATCATTGACCATACTTGCCAAATTCCATATCTCAAACCTCTAACATAGCAAATGCATGTGCATTTAAGGAAGCAACATAAACATTGCTAAAAATAATCGATTAACATTTGTTTCATCAATTACCATATGTGCTGACCTAAAAGACGTGTGGGTGTATAGGATGCACCCCTTTTTCTATGGACATTTTTTATAAAAAATAATTTTAGTACATCTTATCATACATTTATTGAAAAGAAAATTGAAGTAATTTTCAGGGAGCTGGTATGTAAACAAAAATAATCTTAACTGGAATGCTCTCTCATATAGTGGTAGTGAAGCAAGCAAGAAACTATGCAACGCGCAATGGAGAAAGTTTGTGGAAACGGGTTCACTCACAATCTCTGTATGACAGACTGGCAAGAATTGCGCAGAGTGCTTAAATAAACACAAACTAGTAGACTTTGGCCGATCAAGCTTCCACCTGAAATTTCAGCTTTCGTTATATGATGCACTCCGGTTTTGAGATAAATTGTTAGGGGAAAAAAAGGTGCGTCTTAAAGGCTCGATTTAAAAAATGTTAACCAATTAATCGTTTAATTAATTGTTAAAGATCCCAGCCCTAATATATATAATATATTATATCTCTTTATGCATGCAAGACCTGGACAATCAACAAATTGGCAGAAGGGATGCCTTGGAAGCCAGAAAATCAATTCAGGAAGTCAAATATAAACAGAAGAAAGTCATCAATTAATCAACACATTAGTATACAATCTAAAATCCTTGAACACATCTTGAGAAGAGAGAATCTACAGAATCTCGTAACAAATGGTACGCTCAACTCAGTGAGTCAAGAAAGACAGAGAAATATATTGAAAAACAGACTTGTTTTTTTTTTATAGCTTAATTTATGAAAAGTAACCCATTTAACCTCTGATGGGTTATAATTAGGATATATAGTGCCTTTAATTTCAGATACAAGTTTCAATAACCAATACCGAATGTGGTATCGTACCTCCTGTTCAATTATTGTAAATAGAGTCAATTAAAATTTTCAAATGGTTTGTATGATTTTTCCTATGTCCTAAAACGTTAGTCTCTGCATACTTTTCATGGCGTTAACAAAAAACGGGAGATGAGGTGTGAGAGCTTAAGGTGTTTGGGAAGATAATTAACTTAGGCCTAGGCCTACTCTTTATTGTAGGCCTAATTAGTATATAACAGGGGCCCTAAAGTCTACACAAATCAACCATATGGAAAACATCACAGGGCTACAGTCAATGGAGGATAGACGTGACAGCAGAGTCTTAAAACAAGCTGAAAAATTTAAGAGGCTCGAAGGACACCCCATGTACCAAAGAATGAATAGGCTAGGAAGAGGCAGGCTCAAGCGAACTAACTTTGTCGCCCAAGCAAAAGAAAAAATTAACAATAATACCATACTAGCTAGCTCAGTTGCAAAGAAAATCCCAACAAGCTCAACTATCCCACTGTGGAAAATAAGATGCTTTCCTGAGTTAAAATCTGATATTCCAGGCATTGAAGGTAAGGGAACACAGACAGAAACACAAAGAAAGTGTATAGCAACCAAGTATATTGACCAAAGATTTCCAGCGAAGCTTTGGACACATGCATATACTGATGGTTCGGCAACAAATGCAGTTGAAAATGGGGGTGCCGGCATCCTCATAAAATTAAAGAATAGAATTCACTCTATGGCAATTGCCACTGGAAAATACTGCAACAACTTCTGTGCTGAAGCAGAAGCCCTGAAACAGGCAGCTGAAACTCTTATTGAATGCAAAGCACAGGCAGAAAAACAGATAGTAATCTTTTCAGATGCCCTCTCAATAATATCAGCGCTGAAGAGCCACCAAACTAAAGGATTGAAAGATCTGATAATCTCCCTTGAAAGACTGGCCGAATGCTTCAAGAAGTGCACTATCCAGTGGATACCAGCCCATTGCAACATACCAGGAAATGAAGAGGCAGATAGACTTGCTAAAGAAGGAGGTGCCTTACAGCAAAATGATATAGAGACAACTTACGCAACGGCAAAGACCACTATAAAGGCTACATTCAAGTCCAAATGGGAAAGAGAGCACCCGGGACATTTGAAAAATGACGCATATCATCAACTATCCAGAAAAGAACAGGTCATCATTTTTCGACTGCGCACTGGGCACAACAGATTGAGATACCATCTGTACCACAAATACAAAATTGGTGCAACAGATCTCTGCACCTGCGGTACCAGCCCGATGACAGTCGAACACCTGCTGCAGTACTGCCCAACCTACAGTAATGAACGGGGTAGCATATGGCAACAACCTACTTCTGTCAACGAAAAACTGTTTGGAGATGTCGGGAACCTTGAGTTGACTGCTGCCTTTATTGGAGTCATAAATGTGGAAGTCTGAAGGCGAACGAGGAAGAAGAAGAAGAATTAGTATTACGTTATTACAAGAACCTCAACAGACCTTCACTTTCCCGTTGGCGTGGAAAGGATTTGACAAAAATGATTCGATACACCAGAGACCGTAGGAAAAGGAGAGATATGACCGCCAACGCCAGTCATTATGGCACTCGATCAATGAAGTGCGCCGAAAAGTTAATCTAAACGTAATCTAAGCCTGTATTTAAGTAGCCTATTATTTTGCAACGTGACTGTCACAGTGAAACTAGCCTGCTCCGCGTGCTTTGTCCCATATCGAAATGCTTATAATTTCTGGAAGATGCTGCCTGACCAATGATGCTGATGCAGCCCCTGTTATCCCACTTCCTACCACTAAGAAATTAGACATTGTCTACAAAATGTCACACAATTTTTTTAGACCATCAATTCCGAACTTTTCGCTGTTTTTGTTTTGAGGTCAAAGGAGAAAGGGCGTCATCCGTCAGCAAATATTAAAGTGTAGGAAGATATTTGTGCCAGAATTATTATAGTCCAATGTAGGCCTATTATAATTTAATTATTTTTTTTGGGGGAAGAAGAAACTTCGTAAAATTGCACTAAGTTAACCCCTTATATACTAGTTCTCTACGTGAAACATCCTCTGACGAACAATGGGAAAATCCCGTCAGCTTTTCTGGAAAATTTGGAAGAGGCAGGCATTGCACAGTGAAAGCTAAATTGAACATGCAATAAGAGCGCGCAGGCCTTTCACTTTTTTTTCGTGGTCTGTTGACCATCGACCATAAGTCATGATGTGTTTGACTACAAAGATCCAATGAAGTTGAAATGAAATGTAAAGAAATGAAATGACCAACGGAGAATTAATGCTGTCATCAGCACGTTCCTGCAGAAAGAGAATTAACATAATTATTCCTCCCTCCCCCGTAATAATTTGGGGGGGGGAGGGGGTTTACTTGCCCGTGTTATGGCTTTTACTACAGTAAGTCGTATCACAAGCGTTATGAAGAATTGTAATGAGGGGATAGCCTTCATTTTTTCCCTTTCGGCGTGGTTTTTTTTTTTTTCTCTTCTGCTTATTGTAAGAGCTTCTTTTCGCTCAACCACTAGTTGCTGTCAGCAGCTTTATCCTCCCAGGTTGCTGGATTTATGTCCAGTGCCTTCTCTCTTGCGCCCGACTGTTCTTTTGCCATCTGCCAGTTGTCCATAGAATATATCTTTGGTGATTCGACCATCTTCCATGCGGCGGACATGCCAAGCTAGCGTAATCTGCGCTGTCTAAGCAATACATATATACATGCTTTGAAGATCAACACGTGTTAATCAGTTATATAACTGGAATCACCAGGCCTTTACACCCCTCCATCTTAATATTATTCTTGTTCAGAGTTTCTGCCTGATTTTGTTCGTTTTTTTTTCTTTTTCTTTTTTAACATACAAGCATAATTGATAATTGTGATTTTCCATATTTACAATGATTTGACAAATGTGATGCCACTTTCTCATATCGGCAGATGTTCATATTATTTGGAATTGAAAACAATATATATCCTAATTATAACCCATCAGAGATTGAACGGGATATTTTTCTTTATAAATATATAAAAATATCACCTCAACATTTGTCACTTTGTCCTTCCACGAAATACCAAGGATGTAGCGTAGACACCGTTGATGAAAAGTATTGTAATTGAGCCTTCTTTTTTTGCCTAGCATAGGTTGTCCATGACATTGTCATGCTGCCAGAAAGAAGCGTGATGGCGACGCAGGCGTTATATACTTCACCTTTGGTCTTCATTGTGAGTTTGGAGCTTCCCCAAACACGCTTTGTGAGGCTGGCAACAATGGTTGCGGCTTTGGCAATTAATGCTGCTTTCAATTTCTGTGTCCAGATTTCAATCTCTGATGGGTTATAATTCGGATATACAATGTGTAATTCTCTGCATTTATGGTGTCTAAGCCACATCCTCGGTATTTCGTGGAAAGATACAGTGACAAATGTCGAGATGTTGTCAGGCGCTGGCCTTCAAGGCATGTACAAAGGGGCTTGACATAAGTCTTGGGCCTGACCATGAAGGACATGTCACAGAGAGCTGAAATTTTGTATAGCGTTTATTCCTTTTCAATATAGCCACCGTCTGAATTGACACACTTCTGTCATCTCTGCTTGACCTTGAAAAGACCTTGGGAGTAAAACATCCTATTTTTCAAACTAAACCAGTCATCACATGCCAGTATAACTTCTTCATCGCTGTCAAAATGATTTCCTTTTAGCTATTTCTTCTTCTTCTTCTTCTTCTTCTTCGTACACTCTCAGACGTCCACTTGAATGTTCTCAAAGAAAGCAGTAGTCAGTTTGAGGCTATTTGAATCCCCGTAAAGCTTTTCCACGAAAGGAGCTGGCGTCGGCCATAAGCACTTTCTCTGTACCACATATAAGGGGCAACTTTGAAGCAGATGTTCAGCAGTCATTTTATCAGTGCCACAGTTACACTGATCGGTAGTTCCTATCTTTAGCTTGTTGAATAGATGGTATCTCAATCTGTTGTGGCCAGTGCGGAGTCTGAAGATTACCACTTGTTCTCTTCTGTGGAGCTGGTAGTAAGCATCATTCTGTGTGTGCCCTGGATGTTCTACATTCCATTTGTTTCTGTAACTGATTCTGATAAAACTCTTTGCCTCCTCAAAAGTTATGCTTGCATCAGGCTGAGGTAGATGTGAACCTTCTTTTGCCATTCTGTCAGCCTCTTCATTGCCGGCGATGTTACAATGAGATGGGATCCACTGGATCACAACACTTTTGAATCGTTGACAAAGTTTGTGGAGCACTACTCTGAGATCATCCAGGTCTGTATTATTTTGTCTTTTCAGCGTTGCAATTACTGACTGTGCATCAGTAAAGAAAGCAACTTGTCTCTCTGCCGTTTCTTCTGTCAATATAACCTCTGCTGCAGTTTTCAAGGTCTCTGCCTCTGTTCTGAAGTTGCTGGAGAATCGTCCTGTCGCCACTGACAGCCTTTTTTCTGCACCAGTGCTTAAGGTCAGAAAGACACTCCCACCTCCATTTTCTGTTGCATTTGTTGCTGATCCATCTGTGTATGCATGGGTCCAGGTGTTGCGTGGATAATGTTTCTCTATGTATTTTGTCGCTATGGATTTTCTATCTGTTGCAGTTTGGCTCTTTTTACTTTCAATTTCAGAATGTTTTCTATCATTTTAGGGAACCGATTTTGTTTCCAAACTGGAAGCTTGTGTGCAGTGTAGATGGGTTTAACAGTGGATATTTCATCTATGGATACTGCTCTCATTTGTGGTTTGGTTGATTCTACAAAATTACTTCGTTTGAGTCTTTGCCTTCTAAGAGCATTTATTCTATGGCACATTGGGTGGTCTGTTAGTCTTTTGAATTTTTCGGCCTGTTGTTGAGCCCTGCAGTCTCTTCTATCTGTCATTAGCTGGAGGCATGTAATCTTTTCGAGTTCTTTTATAGGTGTTGACTTCATGCCTCCCGTTATAATTCTCATTGCTTGATTTTGGAGTCTGCTAATTTTATCGAAGTTTGTCTTAGCTGCTGTTGCCCATGCTGCCATGCCATATTCAAGAACTGGCCTCACTCGCCCTGTGTACAACGTCTTAAGCACTTTCTCATCTGCACCCCCAAGTTGTCCCAGCAAGTTTTTTCATAATTGCCATTCTTTGTCTTGCTCTCATTCGATTTCTGTCAATCTGTTTTTTCCAAGTCAGACGGCGATCAAAAATAATGCCTAGGTAGTTCGGATTTTCATTTAAATGAAGATTTACTCCGTTTAGTACTAGTTTGAAGCTCTGAGGTCTAGTTGAGAGGGAAAATACAGTGTACGTTGTTTTCTCTTCATTAATCTTCATGAGCCATGTTTTGGCCCACTCTTCCAGTGATGTTAGTGCTTGCTGCATCAGAATGTTTGCAGTAGTGATAAGTTCTTCAGAGATCCACAACGCTAAGTGATCTGCAAAGGAAGCATTGTGTGCTATTTGTTGAATATTGTCAGTTATGTCATTTATGTATGCAAGGAACAGTGTAGGTGACAGGACTCCCCCTTGTGGGACACCCTGCTCTAACATAAACTTTTTACTAGTCTGTCCTTGCAGCTGTACTTTGGCGGTTCTATTTTCCAGGTAGTGACCAATCCATTTGTACATTCACCCACATACACCACTTCTCTGCAGTTTGACTTTCAATCCTTTTTTCCATACTGTATCGAAAGCTTTTTCTAAATCTACCCATACCACTAGCATGTGTTTTTTTTTCGTGGAAGGCATCTTCGATTTCCTGAGCTATATATGTGATTTGATCCTCAGTGGATCTGTGTTGTCTGAATCCTGCTTGTTGATGGTTTAATAGGTGTTTGCTTTCCAGGTGCCACATCAATCTGGTATTTATCATGCGCTCCATCGGTTTTCCTACACAGCTTAGTAGGCTGATCGGTCTGTAACCATTTGGTTCTTTCGGGTCCTTGTCTTTCTTTGGTATAGGTATCAGTATAGCTTCTTTCCATGCCTGCGGGACAATTCCTCTTTTCCAACTGTAGTTAAGTACTGCCAGAAGCTTCTTGTTTGCCCTTGTGCCGAGACCTATTAACATTTCATTGGTTATTCCATCTTTTCCAGGCGATTTCTTTTTCTTTAGTGACTTTATTGCCTCTTCCATTTCTGCCATTGTTAAATTTGCCATCATATGCTCTTCAGGTGCAGTCTGTGTGTTGTCATGAATCAACTGTTCATCTGTGACGATTTTTTTACTTTCAGTGGGGACATCAATGTGATTTTCGCTAGCAAAGTATTCTATAAATGCATTTGCAGCTTTTTTGCCTATCAGCATATTGTCGCCGTGTTTCAGTGCGATTTGTTTGTAATGAGATCCTTCGTTGTTCAAGGCTCTAACTAGTTTCCATAGCTTATTTCCGTCTTTATCTAAGTTTAGATTTTCTGTTTTTTCTTTCCATAGCAGAGAAAGAAAGAGATTCCGACCATGTAAAAGCACGTAAATATTCAGTACAACAGATGTCCAGGATATGGCCGTAGTGAAGCAGAGTTGACCCAAAAATAATTGTGTGACATCCGCTTCATGGAAGATGGTTGTATCCAGAAAGATATCTTCTACAGACAACTGGCAGATGGCGAAAGAACAGTTGGGCGACCACAGCTGAGATTCAAAGATGTGTGCAAGAGAGCCATGAGGGCACTGGGCATAAATCCAGCAACCTGGGAGGATGAAGCTGCTGATCGCACCAAGTGGCGATGCTACGTACGGTGCCACCTCAGAAAGGGCAAAAAGAAGCTCACACAACAAGCAGTAGGTATGACTGAAGGGGCTTTTATTATTATAATTCTCTGCATCAGTTAAGCTAGCTACAGTTTAATATGGGTGCTGTGGTCTCTCCAGCACTGCAGTAAGTATGACGAATCAGGCATATTCCTATTCCATGACATTACACTTAGTAAAGGTAAAGGTGGTGCCTGGAGGTTGGAGTGGCTAAGACGTATGGCGTGCGCCTCAAATTCAAGAGGTACCGGGTTCAATTCCCAGTAGAGGGAATATAATTTATGGAAAAAGTTGTTCAGAATCAGTGGTCCTAATGATGTAATTCCCCCCCCCCCCCCATCCAGTCTCCTGGATGACTAGCCTTTTCGGACAAGAGCGAAAAAATAGGAGGTCCCGTGTGCAAGTTGCGCATGTTAAAAATCCCACGGAAATCGTAAAGAGTAGGCCATAAGGCCACTGCGCAGGCAAACTTTAAAAAAAAATTAGAAACCTACCCACCATAGAATGTGTTACACTACCACTTTGCTAAGATCCTCCTTGATCTAAGGGAGTAGATTGGAGCACTGACGGAGTTGTCTGTGTGCAATGAAGATAGTCCTTCAAATCCAAACCAAAGGGAGTGCCGTGACAGATACTACCATAGGGAAGTGAAGTGTTACAGACTTCACTTTACTAGATCCAGCTTCGAGAGGCGGGGGTGACCAGTTCCCTTCTTCGCTGCAATTTAATTCCCTAACTCACTAGCAGAGTCAGGTACCGATTTACAGCTGGGTCGACTGGAGTGTGACACCATCATGTTTCGAACCCACGCCGTCACCATGAGGGACCAGTGCTCTAACCATCTGTCATTCGGACGCTCATTATACTTAATAGAGTTTAAGTTTTTACCTATCAAACTAGCAGCATCTTAATTGTCCATGCAGAGCAAGCAGTCAGCACTCAACTGTTCTTTATACAACTGAAACTGATTTTCCACATAACTCTGTACACCTGATTTTATCACAGTAGTTCTTCAGAGATCTCAGGGTTTAAAAAGTAGATTGCCACAGCTCTTGGGTTGCCTACAACTGTTGTATATTTATATTTTATTCTACATCACCATCATTATCCTTTGTGCTCCTGTAGGAGCATGGTGCCACCACTGTAGCTGGTCCCCTTGGCAGGAAGCCTGTACCAAGCAGTCACATGCTCTTGCAGTAGTGGTTTCTGTAACAATTTGTTTTACATGATGAAGTTGCCAGCCACATGCACGTCATATTAGTGGCCTTGTATGACATGCATGAGGTTGTAGTACTCCTTTCTTTATCTCTTATGAAACCCCACCCTCCACTTTCCCCCTGAACAAGTCGCCCATACGGTGTTTTTGTTCTGTCTAATTGTTCTTACTTGTTCATGTGCCTAGTGTCCTTTATAACACATCTGTCTTTGTTTAAAATCTCTGTGTCTCTTGGTTATTACTGTGGCTGCCATTACATGTATGACTCCGATAAAGAGCGTCTATTCATTCCCAAAAAATCATAACACTCTCTCATTTCCCAACTTCTTCTTCTTTGATGCTTATCTGCCGACCGTCAAAGCAGTCAGTGGCCATCCTTCGTACAGTGCCCCAACTCTGGTTCATTCTTTGCATCTCAGCCTCCACAGTCCTCCGCCAAGTTGTTTTTGGTCGGCCTCTCTTTCGCTTTCCTTCAGGGGTCCATAGGATAGCTGTTTTTGTGATGGCATCGGTGTCTCTTCTGAGGACATGGCAACCCAACTCCAGCGTCTACCAGCTATGATGGTGTGCATGTCCTCTTGCTTGCTCCGAGTAAGCAGATCTTGGTTGGTTATGGTATTTGGCCAAAAGATTCGGATAATTTTTCTTAGGCAGGTTGTGTGAAAAGAGGACAATTTCGACATTTCCTTCTCTGTTACTCTCCAGCATTCCGCACCATAGAGAAGCACAGAAAGCACACAGCTCTGATATAATCTTAATTTTGTGCTTGTGCTGTACTGAGACTCATTTCCCAAGATTGACATTTAATTCCCCAACATTTGATACTATAGTCGGCGTCTGTGGCCTAATGGATATGAACGCAGTTTCATAATCCAGATATACCAGGTTCGAAACCTGCTGCAGGCGGTTTGGTAGCAGATCGCTTTGTGTGGATTTTTAACAATGGTATAAGCGCCATACCGTTCAGAAAGCAATGGCAAACTACTGAATGAAAACAATTGCCTAGAAAAATCACAAAACAGCCAATAAAAGCTGGAGTTGATTGCCACGTCCTGTAAAGGATAAGCAACTAACTTTTTTTTTGATACTATAACAAAGGGAATGCATGCTACAAAAAAAAAAATAAAACACTGCATGTTTCATTAATTTTATTAACACAACATTTGTGTATGTAAAATTAAAAAAAAATAAAAGAAAGAACTTATTTTAATAACATCTGTTAAGAATGTTTAACTCTTCTCTACAAATCTAATGTCACTTAAAAGAATGCACAGAATAAAGAGAAAAAAAATTTACTCAGATTAATCAGAACACATGAGAACAACAAAAATTACCCAGATTAATCAGAACAAATGACAAAAACCAAATTACTCAGATTAATCAGAACAAACGACAACAACATAATTGCCCAGATTAATCAGAACAAATGACAAAAAAAATTATTGATTAATCAAAACAAATGACAATTAAAGAAATGCCCAGATTAATCAGAACACATGACAACAAAGTAAACAAAATAATAATTCATGCTAAATACAGAAAGCATGTACAGTACTCAATTTGTCAAAGATCAGTTGCACAAGTTAGTTAACTCTTTATTATCTCCTCCAAGCCACAACTACCTTAGCTTGACATGTCTTGCTTTTCTACTGAATGATTTCTATTTGGGAAAAAAAAAACAAAAAAAACTAGACTTTCATAAATGGGTAGACTAGAAGGATTAAAGAAAGTGATAGGACAAGATCACTAATGTGGAACTGATGACAAGAGCTGGACAAGTGCCAGTAGAACAGAGATGAAGAGAAGCTGCTGGAGTGGAGATGGATAGGACACACACACACTGATGAAACATGCTGACAGCCTTACCAGGTAGTCCCAGGGTATGAGAGGTAGAGGGAGGCCAAGGAACACATGGAGAAGAGAGCTGGAGACTGACATGAAGAAGACAAGAACAGACCTTGAGCTGATGGCACGGGACAGGAAGACCTGGCATCAGTTTGTTGAAGGCCTATGCTCCTTGGGGAGCTGAAGGGTGGTGATGATGATGTGCACAAAGATTTTGTCAATTGATCACAAGTAGGTACAATTTTATCACAAGTAGGTACAATTTTATCATCCTTAATGTTGTCATTTTATTCAATGATCTGAGATGTAACTCAATGCAACCCAAAAATATAAACCGTATTGTGCTGAACCAGGTATTCCATGCATAAACACTATACAGGGTGTTTCAAAAAGAATATCAGTATTTTAGATGCATATAACTTTGGTTATTGAACACTTAAAAATATACTTCTTCTTCTTCTTCCGTCCTTAGCCACCGACCGTCAAAGCAGTCAGTGGCCATTACGCCTAGTGGCGTCTTAGGGCAACAGCAGATAGGTTTTCTTTGCCATTGTTTCCCATCACGCCTATTGGCGTCTTTAGGGCAACGGCAAATCAATCCATTTGCTGTTGTTTCCGTAATCGAAGTGACTGGCAAACGGGTGATCAGCCCGTTGGAAAAAAATATACAGTTTACACCAAAATAAAGTAAAACTGTCAATGTTTAATCTCTTACATTACAATCCCTTAATGTGTGCCCCTCATGTTACACGGCACACATCTAAACGGTAGTCAAATTCTCTCCACACTCGCTCCAACTGATCCCTTGTTATTCTTTCCATTTTCATTCCTTGCGCCATCTAGCGGCTGAAATGAAAAACATTTTTTTTTATCGGGTAACTGTCCAAACTCGGACAGTTTGCCTATCGTCTGGTGCAAAACCAAACATTTTTAAGTTTGCAATTACCAAAACCATACACCTTCGAAATACCGATATTCTTTTTGAAACACCCTGTATTCCTTCTGCATGGGCCAAAACATCAATCAATCAATGCATGAAAGACATGGGGAGTTCAGGCAAGTGATATAATGAAAAAACGGAAACTAAATTTTACCGTGTATACCACAGTTAAATGCAGACTGTAAATTCTGGTACAAAATATCTCATCATCATATCTTTCTTTTGGTATGCAGTTAGTGACCCATAGCTTGACTGCTTGCGTCAGCAAACCAGAGCTGACCAAGACTCTACTCCACCTCCAAGTGAGGTCCTGGAAACAGGCTGCATCACTGCAGTCTGGCTGAGAGAGTAGGGATCGAAGAGGAAAGGCAAACCCGGTCCCAAAAAATGCCATGCTGAAGTCAGATGTGTCGGCCGAAAGTTAATAGTGGTAATAAACCAGAAAGGCGCAAATATCGCAGCTTTGCTGTCTTCCTCTTCCTCGTTCGTCCTAAAAAGGATGTTGGTTGCGTTGTGTCCATTAACAGCAAAGCTGCGATATTTGCGCCTTTCGGCCGACACTTCCGACTTCAGCGCGGCATTTTTTCGGACCGGATTTGCCTTCCCTCTTCGATCCCTACTCTCTCAGCCAGACTGCAGTGATGCAGCCTGTTTCCAGGACCACCACTTGGAGGTGGAGTAGGGTCTTGGTCAGCTCTGGTTCGCTGACCCTGACGCAAGCAGTCAAGCTATGGGTTGCTGACTGCATTCATCACTTTTGCTGCGTCTTCGCTGTAAACGGACACAACGCAACCAACGTCCTTATCATGACAAACAAGGAAGAAGAAGATATCTTAGTTTTCATTCTGTTGTGTGTGCAGCACATGGCTGCAGTTATTACTTTACTTACTTAGTTGTTGCTCTTCTACCCTAGGGTGTAGATGTTTGTCAGAGAGAGTGCCATACTATCCTATTGGCTGTCTTCCTACTGGCTTAGTTCCAATCTAGTCCTTCAGAGATTGTCTAATGTTTTTCCTACCAGCGAACTCTGGGTCACCCTGGAGGTCTGGATCCCTGGCTTTTGGTTTCTCACAACTGTTATAAAGTTATTGCTTAGAATTAATTTCTATACTGGTCCTTCAGTTCTGCCAATGATGTCCTGGTTTCTTTAACTTCTCCTTCTGCTGTTCTCCAGTTCTCTTTGGCTTCTTATGTTTTTCTCCTGTTCTCTTTAGCTTCTTCTGATGTTTTTCTCGAGTACACTTTAAATTTAGCTTCTTTTGCTGTTCTCCTCCATTTATCTTTGGCTTCTTCTTCTGCTGTTCTTCTCCAGCAAGATGTTATCAAATGTTCACTGTATTTTTGCTCTTCTCCTTCTGCTGCCTTGTCTCTTCACTCAGTCCATGACTTTGAGGGAAATTGCTGGTGAAAGTGGACAAATCTTATTCTTATCTGACTCCACTGACGATTGTAAACGGTTCTGATAGTTGTCTGTGCAGTTTACACTATTACAAGATTATTCACAATTCACAAAGTTAATGTCTCAAGTATTCACGTTACTCTTCTATGATGATTATGAGTGATTTATTTAATCTGTACAAAATCTTCCAGTTTGAAACCCTGTTTATTCCTTCATGAGTTTGGTTTTTTGATTTACAATTTGATACCCTGCTCATCCCAGTTGGGTTATAATGAGAATCATATTGTCTGTTAGTGACTACCATAGGTTCATTTATGCTTTTAGTGTATTTTCCACTTCTATGTGAATTTGTCTGGTACCATCATATTTTTTTAGTTGTTTTATTCCCAACAGTGTTTTCTCTACTCCATTTTTTTTTTTGGTTCCTTATTCTCTTTCTTTGTTCATCTTCCAATATAAAAGGTATAAAAAGTTACAAAATGTGCAATTAATTATTAAATTAAGATAAGTATGAAGTACATTTATGTGAAATATATGTATGTATGTATATATATATATTTATGTGTGTGTGTGTGTGTGTATGTATTTATATATACACACATACATATATATATATACATTTTGATATCTATAGGTTTCAACACTAAAAGTATATTTATTCATTATTAAAACAGGTGATTTACAATGGGCTGAAGCATGTGACACAGAAATATACACATTATTAAATAAGTTAATGTAATAATTAATTGTATCTTTAATTTGACCTTACACTTACTTACTTAGTCATTCCTTTTCTATCCCGGGGTGTAGAGGTTTGCCGGAGAGAGCGCCATACTATCCCATCGTCTGTCTTCCACCTGGCCTTGTTCCAATCTAGTCCTCAGTCCTTATGTTGTCCTCCCTGTTGACTCTGGGTCGTCATGGAGGTCTGGATCCCTGGCTCTTAAGTTTCCCACACTTGTCGTGGTAGCCGATCTTCTTCCATTATGCAGACATGGCCAAACCATTGTAGTTGCGACTGTTCTACTTGGGTCTGCAGGGGCTGGGTTTTGAGGCCTTGCTGTATCGTCTGGTTGCGGACCATATCTCTTCTTGTTACTTCAATCACTTTCCTCAGATACCTCATTTCTGAGATTTGGAGCTGCCTTTGTGAGTTATAGTCACTGCACATGACTCACTTCCATAGATTAAGAGTGGAACATAAGTGGAGCGTTATACATCCATATTCGCCTTCTTGCCAATGTCTCTTTTACTGAGGAATGCTCAATTTATGGCCCGAAAAAGTCTCCCAGTTGCTGCTCTTCGGGTAGCCAACTCTTCTTTGATCTTGCACACACATTTAAAATGCATATCAAAATGGTGACCTCTTATAAAATGCCAATTAAAAAAATTAATAAAATGGTATTGGAGTAAGTTTTACAAATGTACAATGCAGGTGAAACACAGGACGTTTTGGGATTACCTACTGTCAGCCATAGTCAAATACAGGAAATGAAGACAAGAAATATTGAAAGGTTATGAGAAAATGTCAAAGGACACAGCAGACACATGACAAAAACAATTCAGAAATAAAAATACTATTTAAAAAAAAAAAAATAAATACATATGAAAGAAATTAACTACAATAACAACAGATAATATCAAATATACTGAGTATTATGGCCTGACATTGCAGAGACCTCTAGCAATGAAAAGAATGTGCGAAGTTAATAGTGGTAATGAACCAGAACACACAGGAAAAGGAAGTGAACTGTGAGAAAGAATTGGCTAACAGACAACAGGAACACCAAAGAAAACATAATATGCTAAAATGGCGTCGAAAATAAGTGTTTACATTATTTGTTTCAAATATTCGTTTAGCTTCTGTTTTTTTTTTTTAAAGTGGCGTTTTGGCAACCTATAAGTTGCCAATTCGTGAAAAACTGGCAGCTTATCTGAAAACACTGGTGAATATCCCTTCTCTTCTTGCAAAACAATGACAGGTTAAAATAAAAACATGCAAATATAATAGTTCATCAAAGTAAAACTATACCTGTCACACTGTGACAGTGTAGGTCCACCTGTCACACAAACAGTGTAAGTCACACTGTGACAGTGGAGATCCAGAAAAAAGTATCTGGAATGAGATTTGGCAAACAAAACAAAAATAGTAAAATACCTTTATGACTACCACCGGTTTATACTGGTGAACCACAGTCAAAATTATGCTGAGATGCAATTGTGCTTTGCTGTAGAGAGAGTCCTACGAGAACTTCCTCGGGTTTTGTAATTTACTCCCTTTGATCTATGTTAAAAACTGAAAGACTGGTATAACCATAAAAGTTAAAATACCATAGCAGCATAGATGTACAAATAAAGCAGTTTTCTGAAGTACAAACAATTACATGCACACACAAAAAATTTAAAGTTTCTTGAACTAACATTTTATGTTTAAAAAAAATTAAAGTTTATTTAAAAAAAAAGGAAAAAAATATTTTTTGTGGCGCATCATCTCTTTCAGACTACTAGCAGGTGTCCATTATAAATCTTTGCTTCTTTTCTTGAGCAGTCCACTCTAGCTATGAAGTGTTACGGAAAGTTGAGTTTTTCATTCTTTCAGTCTGGTGTGTCACTCTGGCTGCTGTAAAAGCCTGTACTGCTGTCGGACATCTGTGATACCGTCTATCTACCTGTCTCTTGGTCTTCCCAGTGCCCATCATAAATGTGGGACCTTAATACATTATAGGTGCCTTCAAATCCGGATCTCATCGTAGTAATTAGTGGTATGATTTATTGCTTCATACTTGTCTTCTACTTCTTATGATGCAACAGACTAATGGTCCACCCACATGCAACAGGTAATAAGCTGCGTTATTAAACCTGTTTTTTAAAGTGGAAAAGTATATAGCCAAAGAAATTCACATATAAACATCTGAGTAAAATCACCCTCAAAATGTCATATATGCAAATTTTAACCTTACTGGCCTTTCACCTCCCCAAAGAGCATAGGCCTTCAATAAACTTATGCCAAGTCTTCATGTCCTGTGCCATCAGCTCAAGGTATTTTCATGTCTTCTTCACCTACTTCATGTCTGTCTCCAGTAACCTGACTGCCATGACCGTGGCCAAATGGTGGCGTTTAAATCACAACTGTAAACAACAGGAATAGATGATCCTGCACTACATAAATCATCATCAGGATGTTGTAACCTCTCACAGCACTGACTGTTGTTGTTCTTCTTCTTCCTCGTTCATCCTCAGACTTCTACATTAATGACTCTAATAAAGGCAGTAGGCAGCTCCAAACAGTTTTTCGTGGAGAGAAGTGGGCTGTTGCCATATGCCACTCCGTTAATTGCTGTAAGTTGGGCAGGACTGGAGCAGATGTTGAGGTGTCATGGGGCTGGTACCGCCGAAGCAGAGATCTGTTGGACCAATCCTGTACTTGTGATATAGATGGTACCTCAACCTATTGTGACCAGTGTGTAGCCGGAAAATGGGGACCTAGTCTCGCCTGGACTTCAAGATCTTCCATTATTATCTCTTGCCACCCTTTCTATCTTATTGTTTAGTTCTGTTAAAAATTTCATAAAAAAATTTTTGAACCTGTTCTTTGTTTCTCCATCATTTTCTTTCAGTGAAGCTTCCTGTAACCTCCTGTATTCCAAATATACCTCATATTCTTCCATGCAAACAACACCTTTCTACCATTCATCTCATTCCTGATAACTTCTCACCAATTATTAAACATGTTCCATGTATCCCCTGGAGCTACTGAGGAGACAAATAATAAGGCCAATGCTCCCTCGCACATGTTGTAATAAGGTTGTGCATGGATCTGCAACCTCCCCTATCCTAGCTATCTATCCATGTTATTCTTGATCTTGTAATCTTGAATGATTACAACATATTTTCTTTTTGGTTGGTCTCCACTCATTCAGTGAGACTTATTTATCTCAACACGGTTTATTTCATATGCTAATTACCAAAAGGAACTTGTACATTAGCAACAGTTCTTGATTTATTTTTATTTCTACTGGTGAAGAGTACCTCTGGTTGTCTTAAAAACAATGCTAGATTATTAGAAGCTATACTTTACTATTCTTTAATGCATGATTTCTTTTATTGCATACGATGGATATAAAATACCTGACTTTTTTCTCTTATCAAAGTGCATATAAAAATGTTTATGAATATTTACAGGAACAGATTGAAATTAGTCATATATGCATTGGATAAATTTTGTAACAAAAAAAAAAAACCATGGCATAAAAATAGAAATATCTTTTCTCTGTGTACTAAATATAACAATGAAGAAAAGTACATTCTTCAAAAGGTCTAATTAAGAGTTAGTCAATGACACTTCTCCACATGGCCTAGGTTACTTCTGCATTATACTGTTTCAATACCAATGGTGTTCCCATGCCATTTAATATGTTATCTATTTATGTAACTGTCTTCTCCCTTTTATTGTCTTTCTTTCTCTTTCCCTGAAGCAGAGTAGGAAGATCAAAGATCCTATCTTTCCACTATATGTTAACTGTAATAAACAATCCCTGAAGCAAAGTAGGAAGATTTCTCATAATTCCACTGTTTGATCACAGTAAAGAACAATCCCTGAAGCAAAGTATGAAGATTTCCCATCTTTCCACTGTATGATCACAGTAAAGAACAACCCCTGGAGCAAAGTAGGAAGATTTTCCATCTCATTGTATGTCCATAGCAAGGAAACAATCCCCAAAGCAGAGCAAGACGAATGTAGTTTCTGTCTCACACTATGTCCACAGTAAGGAATAAATAGCAGCATGCTACTAAATCTGTCATCATCAAGAGTTAACACTCATTGATGGTGGATCAAAGACAAAGATTTCTTCCTCTTTGATCCTTAGTCACCAGCTGTCAATGTGTTAGTGGCCATCACACCTGGTGTATTCTTGTAGGGCAGCAACAAATTGCTTCCACTTTGTTCGTCTGGCGGCCATCCTTTGTGCAGTGCCCTAGCTCTGGTTCATTCTTTGCATCTCAGTCTCCACAGTTCTCTGCCAGGTTGTTTTTGGTCGACCTCTCTTTTGCTTTCCTTCAGGGGTCAATAACATAGCTGTTCTTGTGATGGCATCATGTCTCTTCTGAGGACGTGGCCAACCCAACTCCATCGTTTGCCAGCTATGGTGGTGTGCATGTCCTCTTGGTTGCTCCAAGTAAGCAGTTCTTGGCTGGTGATGTTATTCGGCCAAAAGATTTGGAGAATTGTCCTCTGTCGCATCACCAGTCTAGTTAAAAAAAAAGTGGTTGATAAGGGGCATCCCTGTCATACTCCTGTTAAGACAAAGACTAAATCTGTCAAAACTCTGGTCCAAAATAAAAAAACAAGAAAAAAAAACCATTAATGTAGAATAGTAAGCAAAAATTACATGTTATACAATGTGTAATATCAGACGAAGTTATATAAATGGAAAATAAACAAAATTAAATCTGTTTGCTTGTAATGATGGATAATATGTACTGTCATATTGTTCAACATCAACATTATCCAGAAAAAAAAAAAGTTTGTCACATACATTTAAAAAATCTTGTGTTTTATTACCACATATACAATAATGAAAATACTGAAATGCAATTTCTCTTTTACAGAAAAGCGTTGGGTTTATGAATAGTAAGTGAAAGAGTAAGAAAAAAATGGAAGAAAGAAAGAAAATGTATATATATAAATACCCCCTTACAATTTATTTCACTGGTATCTCTTAAAGGAAGGGGCTGTGCATTTTAAGCCAAAAAATAAAATGAAATATAAGAATTGGGATCAGCACATTTTCTGATAATAATTTATTATCTTCTAAATCTAAATATGTCAAAACCAGTTGTCAGACCACATTCTTCTTCTTTGTACACTTTCAGACGTCAACTTGAATAAGTCTGAAGAAAGCTGTGGTCAGTCTGAGGTTGTTGGTATCTCCAAAGAGTTTGTTCAGCAGTGCACAGTAAAATTATCATGCACAATTTCCGCTATAATATATTATGTAAATGAAAGACTGAAACTTCGTTGATTCAATTAAATCAATCACAAAGGATTAAAAAAACACAAAAAGAAAAGAAATCAGTAACATCTATATTCAGAATATCCTCTTTGGCACATATATTTTTGTACGCTTTATCGATATGTATTAGCAAACATTAAAAAACTAGTTTTTGTTTCATCAATAAAGTAAACTTTCAAACAACACATATACATTTTGAGTCATAAGACAAACTGTCATACCAGAATCACAAGCCTTATGAAGCAAGACATTAAAAAATGGGCCACAAAAAATAATAAATGGAAAAGATGATGACAGAATACAAATAAGAGAATACTGAGAGATTACAAGTGACTGAATACTGACTGAATACAAGGAAAAAGAAGTGGCCAAATACACAGACGTCTTACATATTTGAGAACATCAACGATCTTCCTGTAACATCTTCTGGCATACATGGATGAAGAAAAAGACGGACATATCTATGATCAGCGTGTCTATTACCTTTACGGGAAACAAACTTTAGACCTAAAACATTTCTGAAATTTCTTTTTAATGACAACACTGCAGAATGTTGAGGTTACTTATGACCTGTGCATTCTTTCATAGCCATGTTGATTGATACAGCCACAACTTAACAGAGCTACAAAAGAGCTGCACAAGCCCCCTGAGCCTCGTTTGATGTTATCACTAGAGTCCTGCATGCGGGCGAAGTAAATAAACACTTGTTCTAGAGATGTCTGACTAATAAGATAGTCTTCTATATGAAGTCTCTCTCTAGCCCGCTCCATTTCACCAAACACTTGTGCCCATGTCAGCCGAGTGTCCGTGATGTGGTAGTTGACCATATTTTCATGAATGTCTGTCAATTTGCTGTTGGGGAATGTTGCGTCCATAAAGGTCTGTAGGGGAGTCAGGTCAGGCTCACTGCCATCTGGTGGATAGGCCACCTTGGCTGTGAAAGTGTAGCCCTCTCCATATTTGTTCTTAAGGTGTTGGATGCTGCCTAGACATTTGTTCTGCAGGACGTCTGTAACAAAGCAGTCATATTATCTTACAGTGGCAGTTTCTGATACAGTTAGTTTTAAATAATGAGCTTGCCAACCTCACACACAACCTCATTGTAGCCATCTTGTAAGACACGCCTGAGTGTGCAGTAGTCCTATTCTTTCTTTGCCTCTTCAGAGACCCACCAGGAACTACTTGGGCATGTTAGCTACTAGTTCAGAGACCCACCAGGAACTACTTGGGCATGTCAGCTACTAGTTCAGAGATCCACCAGGAACTACTTGGGCATGTTAGCTACTAGTTCAGAGACCCACCAGGAACTACTTGGGCATGTCAGCTACTAGTTCAGAGACCCACCAGGAACTACTTGGGCATGTCAGCTACTAGTTCAGAGACCCACCAGGAACTACTTGGGCATGTCAGCTACTAGTTCAGAGACCCACCAGGAACTACTTTGGCATGTCAGCTACTAGTTCAGAGACCCACTAGGAACTACTAGGGCATGTCATATGTCAAAGAGTGTGAATGCTAATGGTCCCTATAGCTCGCTGATTGTATTTTGAACCTTTTGAAGCATGGACTGAAAGTCTGACACAATGACTGCAACTGTATTGAAAATGACTGTAGCTTGCCATCTATATGCTACACATATAAATGAAGTCAAAAAGCTTATAACCTTGGCCTATAAAGTAAAGCTTACCTGTGAGAGGTCAGTATCAGGGTCCTGCCACTGTCTCTGACTGTGGCAAGCACTTTCCAGAGCATCCTCCGAGCAACTGGATCCATGCCAGTTGTTGGCTCATCCAGAAATATCACATCTGGGTCTCCAATAAGGGCAATGCCTGTGCTCAGCTTCCTCTTGTTTCCTCCACTGCAGAAGATATGAATGTACCACTTATGATAATATTTTAGTCTGACTTCAGCACAAATACAAGAATAAAACTTACCACTTTCACAGCTGACCCTGTGCAGTTTACAGGGATTTCTGAAGGGACAAAGAAAAACAAACTACTGTACCCTCGGGCATTTCGTAGAAAATGGCTAATCTGAGGTTGTGCATGAGGTTGGCAACCTCATCATTAAAACTAATGGCCTCAGAAACCACTGCTGCTACAGCATGCAAATAAATGGTGCAGGTTTCCTGCAGGAGGACTAGCTCTCTATGGTCCGTAAGGAGCACAAAGGAAGATTATGATTTCCACAGATGAGGAATTTTATGCTGTTATATTTACTGCTGCAATGCATCTCTGAATTGGTGGATAGGAAACACTCTCAGGAAACTAGCTGAGGGCATCACGTTAGTCCTTATTCTGAAATCTCCAGGGTGAAAGAACAGAGCTAATAAATAAACAAATTTCAAAGGGTTATTAATTTGGTGTGCTGGCTCATCTAATATTCTGCCCTTTCGTTCTCTCTTTTAATACTGTATCAACCCATTTTCACAAGTATTTTAAGTATGAAACACTGAAAAAAGTACCATCAATATTCACATTTGTAGCACTCAATCATAATAAAGAAATAATAAAATAAGTTGAAAAAAATAAAAGCAAAAATCATCATCAAGCTGTATATAACAACATACTTGACAATGGTTTGTCAATATATACTCAGAATGGAGGAATATAAAAACACATAATCAGTTTTTTTTTTTTTTTTTGGTGGGGGGTGTGGAGAGACACAATAAGCATTGATAAAGTATTTGAAAAATCTGTGATTTTTTAGTAGGAACCGAGTGTGTTTGTCAGGTCATGTGGAAGACAGTTCCAAAGATCAGTGACACAGTAAGCTAAACCTTTCTTGAATAAGTCAACCTTAGGCTTAGGCACTTGTAACCGGTTTAAACCTTGACTACATTTTTCATTATATGTGAAAAGTGGCCACAGATAAGCTGGAGAATTCTGTGACAGGATTTTGTGAATGAATTCGGCTTTGTTGAAAAGGGTGCACTTTCTAGGTGGTAATATTTTAAGATGTGTTAAGAAATATACACTGTATGTCATCAGCTTGGCACTCTACATGTTTTAAAAGTGAGAAGAGCATCTTCACTCTGTTGTGGTATTATCCAAGATAGTCTATATGTTGTAAATTTTTTCTAAGAAAAATGTAGGTTAGTTGTACTTTCCATGTCTCACAAACTTACAGGGCTATGGCAATGACTTGCTCCATAACTGTTAACATTTGAAAAGGTAATATGATGCCACAAGGTACATGTAGCATGGTGTTAAGAACATGCACTCCTCAGGAGATATGCTGCTTGTTTACACTGTTTTTTTTATGAGAGCAAGAACTGAGCTAAAATTACGTGTGGTGTAGTTTCTACATGAAGTAGCTTGATTGTGTGTGAGCAATGCAAATTTTTGTGAGTGGTGGCTGATGTGAAAGGTCAAGCTAATGAGTCATGAATAGGTCAGAGGTCACATGCCAAGAGGTGTGGTTGTACAAACCAGTGGGGAATCATTTGCATTTTGGACAGAAAAGCAAGTCAGATGTGTTAGCTGGACTTTTGGATAAGTCAGTGAAGACCAGTGAAAGTCAGCGGGAGAGAGAATAGTGTGTGAGGCAACCAGCTGGTTTTTATTTTGTTTGCAATGAAGAGGCCTGTATATTGAAGTTATGTTTTTGCTGTGGTTAGTGAGCAGCAGCAGCAGTTGACATTGTCAGAACAGGTTAGTCAATGTGTCACGAACAGTTTTGACAGCAGTTGCTGAGAACATGTGCTCCACATTGAGATGCATTGGTCTGGGTGTAACGGTATGACATTTAAATAAGGGTGAGCTGTGAAAATGTTGTTATTATATGTCTGTAAAGCCCAACTGCTGTGCATATGAGTTGTTGTGAACTGTTTGTACCTGAACGTGTAGAATATTTTTACAGGGTGAGTAAATGTCAGGATTTTGGGGGACATGATCAGCGAGTTGGTTTTTTGGTTGAAGGGAGCTGAATGAGAGGCACTGAGGCACTGTAGAAGGTTATGTGGTGTGTGTTATGTCCCTGGTTGGCTGCATGCAGGAGGATCTCACTAAAGACCCAGTGATAGGCAGAGGGAGCTGAGAAGTGGCTCTGTGCAGGACATGACAATTCCTTGGGAGAGCCCAGAAGCAGAGCACAGTATTTTAGATCTGCATAGTTGGAGAGCCCCCTTGGATGGCTAAGAATGCACAGTATGCCACACGCTTCTTACTCCTAGCTTGGGACCAGATGTGGCGATCCTTTAAATGCAAGCCAAGCTGGAGAAATTAGCTCATGACTTCAACTCAACACATTTCGGAATGGCAGAAAAGCCATAGGAAAAGCCTATATCTACAGTGTAGATAATACTGACTTGCGCGGTGATTTGGATTAAAGTGAGGAAGAGTTGCGCAATTCGTCGACCTCACTCTCTCGCCTGGGTCCATCTGAATCCAGTGGCAAGACAAGTCAAGACGACTGGAGATGAAGTCAGGTGCAGTGGATGACCAGGGCTTTCTACATGCCTCGCCGTGCTCCTTACGCTCCACAGCGCGTTGCTGGTAATCGCCGTCATGCCCGTTGAACCAACAGGTTCATCTCTTTCATCCATTCATCCATCCACTCACAACAAGTCCTGTGGCGATGGGCGAGCGGCGAAGCGGCAGGCGTGGGTACGCTGGCAGTTGTAGTCGCAGACCTACACACAGGCGGCTCAGGCCATATGGTCGTCTTCCACTGATCGGAGCAGCAGTGGGATTCGGCAGCCCCCTGAGTGTCTGAGCAGCCCTCTTTAGGAAAGCACTGCTCACCTCCATGGCATGAGGAAGGGGCTAGAAAAGGTGCCCTAAACATTGCCTGCTCCACCATTACCTAACCAGTTTACCGCGGTTGGTGGGTACCCTACTTCGGCGGGCGACATATAAGAAAAAGAAAGGACAGATTTTTCCCCCTCATTCTAGGCACATGGAATGTGCGCACTCTCCTTGACAAACAGACCTGAGAGACGAACTGCCCTGATTGGGAGAGAACTGGCCAGGTACAACATTGACATAGCAGCACTGAGTGAAACTCGACTTGCAGGTGAGGGCCAACTTTGCGAAAAGGGTGCAGGTTATACATTCTTTTGGAGCGGAAGAGGAACTGAAGAAAGACGAGAAGCAGGGGTTGGATTTGCAATCAAAACAGCAATTGTCGGCAAGTTAGCGGGGCCCCCAAAGGGAATAAATGACCGACTGATGACGGTCAAGATCCCCCTGCTTTATGGAAGAAAACATGCCACCATCATTAGCGCGTATGCACCAACTATGACAAACCAGGATGACATCAAGGATAAGTTTTACGAAGAACTACATGCAGTCATTGCATCAGTTCCTAAAGCAGATAAGCTCATCATTCTTGGTGACTTTAATGCAAGAGTAGGCTCAGATAACATCTCCTGGAATGGCACTATCGGAAGGTACGGCGTGGGTCGCTGTAACAGCAATGGACTTCTTCTCCTCCAGACTTGCGCAGAACATGACCTCCTTGTCACCAACACCATTTTTCGACTTCCTACCCGCAACAGGACCTCCTGGATGCACTCTCGCTCAAAGCATTGGCACTTAATTGACTATGTAATTGTTAGGAAGAAGGACAGGCAAGATGTCCGGGTGACCAAGTCCATGTGTGGTGCCGAATGTTGGACTGATCATCGCCTCATTGTATCTAAACTTAAAATTCGTATCCAACCAGCCAGGCGCCCTCAGGGGAAGAAAACTCAAAAGAGGCTGGATGTCACCAAACTAAAGAAGACAAAAATCAAACAGTCATTTACTGACACCTTAGAAGACCGTCTCAAATCTATCTCGCTAGACGGCCAAAGTGTGGAAACAAATTGGGCAGCCCTAAGTGAGCAGATCTACAACACTGCTACAGAGGTCCTGGGTCCTTCCATCAAGAAACAAAATGACTGGTTTGATGAGAACTCAGATGATATAAAGCAGATGTTGGCTGAGAAACACCATCTCCATAAAGCATATTTAAATGATCCAAAATCTACATCCAAGAAAGACGCTTTCAACAACATGCGTAGAATCGTCCAACATAAACTACGCCAGATGCGGGATTCATGGCTGAGTAATAAAGCAGATGAGCTCCAAGGCTTTGCTGACAGCCATGACTTGAAAAATTTTTACCTTGCACTCAAAGCGGTCTATGGTCCAACATCATCAGGATCATTTCCCCTCCTTAATGCAGATGGGAAAACACTAATTACACACAAGGAAAAAATTCTCCAGCGCTGGGTCGAACATTTTAATAATATTCTGAACCAGCCATCATCTATTAACGACGAAGCCATCAACCGACTGCCCCAAATTCCTATAAATGAAGCATTAGATGATGTACCAACTCTGGAGGAAACTAAAAAAGCGATTCGTCAACTGTCTAGTGGAAAGGCCCCTGGCTCCGATTCAATTCCTGTTGAGGTTTATAAAGATGGCGGTGCAGTTCTGATAGAGAAACTTCACATGATCTTCCAGCAAATGTGGCAGAGTGAAACCATCCCACACGATCTCAAAGATGCGTCAATTATACATCTATATAAACGTAAAGGTAATCGCCAAGACTGTAACAACCATCGAGGCATCTCTCTTTTATCAATCGCTGGGAAGATATTCGCCAGAATCCTTTTGAATCGCCTTACGGCTCATCTTGACAAAGGTCTTTTACCTGAAAGTCAGTGTGGATTCCGGAAAGAACGTGGAACCACAGATATGGTGTTCGCTGCAAGACAGCTACAAGAAAAATGCCAAGAACAGCACTGTGACCTGTACACAGCTTTCATTGACTTGACAAAGGCGTTCGACACGGTCAGTAGAGAGGGTCTATGGAAGATCATAGCAAAATACGGCTGCCCAAAGAAATTTATCACAATAGTGCAGCAACTGCATGATGGAATGCAGGCTAGAGTTCAGGAAAACGGTGAGCTATCAGAGCCTTTCCCCGTCTCAAATGGAGTTAAACAAGGGTGCGTACTTGCACCGACTCTGTTCAGTATCATGTTTAGTGTGGATAGATTCTCCGAAGCCTGCGCCAACTTTGAGCTTACCATCAACACGAAGAAAACAGAAATCATGTACCAACCAGCTCCTGGCAGTTTATACTGAGCCAATCATCAAGGTTAATGGTGAGAAACTGAATGTTGTGAACAGATTCACATACCTTGGTAGCACACTATCCCAGAACATTGTCATTGATGATGAGGTGAACACCAGGATCTCCAAAGCCAGCAGCACATTTGGCAGACTATACACCAACGTTTGGCATCGAAGTGGCATTAGTCTACAGACAAAGCTGAAGGTGTACAGAGCTGCGGTGTTTCCAGTGCTGCTATATGCATGTGAAACATGGACTGTATACAGGTGCCACGTAAAGAAGCTAAACCACTTCCATACAGTCTGTCTCAGGAAGATTATGAACATCAAATGGCAAGACAAGATCCCGGATACCGCCGTTCTTGACAGAGCTGGTATCCCTAGTATTGATAATATTCTGATGCAGTCACAGATTTGCTGGGCAGGTCATGTAGTCCGCATGCCAGACCATCGAAAAGAAGCGTTTCAAAGACACGTTAAAGACGTCATTAAAAACCTTTGACATAAACCCTGACATATGGGAAGCTGCTGCGCAAGACCGAACTGCTTGGCGCACATCTCTTCGTAAAGGTGCAGCGGCATGCGAATCATCCAGAAGAGCAGCAGCTGAACAGCGGAGACAAGCTAGAAAGGACCGTGTAATAAAACCTTCACATGAAGCAAACATTCCCTGTCCACACTGTCCGAGATCTTTCCAGGCCCGCATCGGGCTCATCAGTCACCTTCGTACCCATAGACTAACCTAACATATTCCTAAATAATTGGATGAACAGAGTGGTCTTCATCACCCGTGATGGAGTGGTCTTCATCACCCGTGATGGACGAACAACAGATAATACTAAGGAGTCTTCAACTTAGTATTGGCTGCAAAAGAGCGAAAAACTCAACAATTATTTATTTGTTACTGTGATGTGTTATTAATGTATTAAAATTATGGAGATTGACTCGGCAGTTGTTATGAAGTCTCATTATTCCATGCGTGTTGGTGTCCCGGTGTTATTTTGAAATTAACTTTTGGATAACGAATCTGACAAGTCAAGGTCTAGAACTGTCTTTGTTTGTGACTGGTTAGGCCTATGTGCCCTGTGTGACCATGATTTTCAAGAGTCATTGAACTTGCAGTAAAGTCAGTGTAATTATATATGCTTAGTGCTTCTTGCACTTTCAAGTAAGCGTGATGTTTGCTGCATAAGTTGCTAGAGTCAAATAGTAACAGGGTTTTTGATGCACTGTCAGTAAATGTTTGTTTATTACTATGTGGATATTCATATCAGAGGCTATCATATATACCTTGATTGTCTTCAGAATCTTATATGTTATTGCTTTTGTACCTTGATTGTCTTAACTCATTAACTACCGCAAGCCGCTGACAACGGCTCACAACATAATCCCATTTGGACCGCAAGCCGCTCAGGGTGCCAATCTAAGTTTAGTAATAAAACGAATGAAAAATGTACTGAAACACTCTCTGATCTGGTTCCAGATTTTAAGTTGCCACCGGAAAATAAATTCCCAAAGCATGGTTGTTGTAGAACACAGAAAAATTGATATTATGTTCATATTTTTCAGCGTTTTGGGTTAGTTACCAAATCGTGTAAAACTGTTTACCGTGGCAACTAGTGCTAGGACTACAAAAAATGCTTGTACATCTCGTCTAACGGCTGAATAAGATAGAAACATGTTTCAACACATGACTGACAGATCTTGCGACGAGGACAAGAGTGAAAACGGTGTGCACATTGATTGAAATTGTGATTTTGATAGAGATGGGGCGCAAGCAGTTATAATTGTGAAAATATTGCAAGTCCTCGGCCATCGGAGGGCCGTTAAATAGCAACAATCTCTATTAGAGTTGCAACCAATATTTATTGTAATAGTACATTCATTTATCTTTAAAATGACGTATAATTCATACAAATCTGTAAACAATTACGAAAACTACAGCTTACTTTGTGCAAACACCTACAGGATGAAAATGGGAAAAAAATTTAATTCGGCCACAGTGTGTTTTTTAATTCGGTAGTTAATGTGTTAAGAATCTTATATGTTATTACTGTGGAGATTATATCATCACAAGTAACTGAATTGTGTCATTCAGTACAAGAAGTACCTGACGCCTGACTATTTCTTGGCCTATTCCCATAGGTAAAGCTTGAGCAGGTATAAAATACAAAAAACTGAGAAGGTTCTTTACCTGTATGTCTGGCACTCCTTATCTGCATACGGAGTAAGTGTAAGTGCATTCATCATGCTACTGACAGCATCAGGTATTTTATGCTCCTTAATTCCCCTAAGTCGAGCAAACAAAGTCAGTATCTCTCGCCCTGTCAGTTGGTCTATCAGTGCATCAAACTGAGGGCAGTAACCTAACTTTTGGCGAGCCTGGATTGTACAAGTTAACATTTTTCACTTTGGTGAGAAAAAGAAGTTAATGAGTAATTTTTACAAGGATTTATTGCAAACTGATTTTCAAAGTTAACTCACAAATTAAAACTGAGAATCATCAAGTAATATATATATTCTTCATTACTGTATGGTGTAGAAACATTGACAATGAATGAGCAATTCGAAGAAAGAATTGAGGCTCTCGAGATGTGGATATATAGAAGAATGGTGTGCATCTCATGGAAAGAGAAGAAAACAAATAAAGAGGTTCCAGAAAACCTTGATACGAAAAGAGAACTAACGAAGATCAAAATTAGGCAGCTAAAATATTTTGGCTACACAAAAAGACATAACAATTTGCAGAAAACCATAACAAAAGGGAGAGTTGAAGGCAAACGTCCAAGGGGAAGACAGTGTTATAAGTGGGAAGGTAACATCAAGAAATGGACAGGAAAGAGTCTATCAGAGTGCACCATCAAGAAAAGCATGTTTTCTTTATACCTTTCATGTCTGTCTCCAGTTCTCTTCTTTGGTCTCCCCCTACTAGAACAAGGACTGCCTTGTAACACTATTCACAAGTTCTGTGTGTCCTATCCATCGCCAGTGCCTTATTCATATCTCTTGTTCCACTATCACTTGTCTGGTCCTTGTTACCAGTCCCACATTAGTGATCTTGTCATATATATTCAATCCATCTATTCTACATTCTACACAAGCACCCATTTATGAAAGGTCATGCTGTTTTGTTTAAATTTTTTGTGGCTTAACATGTCTACAGGCTGGGGTAGGAGGTACCATAACCCAAATGTTCTTAGTCACCTCTTATAGCACGCTTGGTAGGTTTTAGTGCTACTATAGCACGCTTGGTAGGTTTTAGTGCTACTGTAGCACGCTTGGTAGGTTTTAGTGCTACTATTCCTTGATCCCCTTTCAGACTCCTGTAACACATGGGTGACCATGACAGCACATGCACAAAATTATATATCACATAAAAGCTATAATAATTCCTTATGAAAAATGTTCATACTATTTTTAACTCTCATACTGCATTTCTTAAACAACAGAAATTTCCACCACTCTGCACAGAACAGTGATGCAGCACAGAATATAGATCTGTAATTAACCATACTAACTGCCTGATCGGTAAGGTCCTACACCATCTTTTCCCACCAAAGTTGCAATCCAGTCAGGAACTAAATTGCACGCCCGTTGAAACAATACACGTTTCTTCCCACTATACTTCATGGCACGGGATGTTTTTTTTAAAAAAGAAATATTCCTGCCTCTGTTGCTT
This sequence comes from Oreohelix idahoensis, assembly GCA_024509875.1. Lineage (NCBI taxonomy): Eukaryota > Metazoa > Mollusca > Gastropoda > Stylommatophora > Oreohelicidae > Oreohelix > Oreohelix idahoensis. The sequence continues at coordinate 249,079 of JAMPIV010005401.1, read as the reverse complement.
TTTGGTGACATTTCTGGAATTTTTCCCATTTATATTTAGCAGTCCGATAAGTATGAAATAAGTGACTCCAATATATGTATGTATATATTTAGCCAGTGATGCCTCACTGCTCGGCACAGATGAAGCTTCTAAGCTTTTGTGCCACTGTTCCCATACTTCTGAAGCAAAATGGAAATGAATGAAATGACCACAGGAGAATTTAGTGCCATCATCAGAGCATGCAGCAGAGAGAGCATAACATAATTATTTCCCGCCATATTTTGGTGGATGACTTACTCATAAATGAATAAAACAACATTATATGACTCCTTGCACTCATGTGTTGCCAGAGCTCAAAAGGACAGCAAAGAACAGTAACACTGTAATCTACCATGCAAAAGGTGACTAAATAAGTTGGGCAATGAGCTGGCTACCCCACCCTGTTGAAACTCTACGCCACAAAAACTTCACAAATATGAAAAGGTCAACAAAAGATAATAATTCAACTCAACCATCCAAGACAGAAGAAGGTTCTCTAGGAAGGAGGCTTATGATGTAACCCAGAGCCAGGCTTACAATGCAATCCAGAGCTAGGCTTATGATGCAACCCACAGCCAGGCTTATAATGCAACCCAGAGCCAGGCTTATGATGCAACCTAGAGCCAGGCTTATGATGCAACCCACAGCAATCCAGGGGAGTCTGGATCACTGACTCACACTTTTTTTCCCCTAGGAAAACCTCCAGATTTATACATGGAGAAGATAACTGGAGACAAAAATGAAAGGGTTGAGGAAGTCACTGAAAGACCTGGAGCTGATGGCATGAGACAGGAGAGCTTGGCATAAGTTTGTTGAAGGCCTATGCTCCTTGCAAAACTAAAGGGCGATGATAAGGCTTAATTAAAATAGTTATACTATTTGATTAAGAGTAAAAACAATGACCCACATTTAAAATTACTAATTAAACTAGTACACAAGCTATCCACGGCTGAAACGTAAGCCACAATGGTCTCAGTTAGGATCATGATAGTAGTACCTACCTTCTGCTTGTCAGTTTTCACACTGTAGTAGTCTAAAAATGCATCCCCACTACTTATTGGTGTGTCCCCTGTCAGCATCATAAAGGTACTCGTTTTTCCTGCTCCATTAATTCCCAGAAGACCAAAGCACTCTCCAGCCGGGATGCCTATGCTCAGATGGTCAACGGCTCGGAAATGGCCATAATATTTTGTCAGGTTGTCTAGGACTAATTTGTTTGACCTAAATAAAGAACAGAACAATTAAATTACACAACGGTGAAGAAACACAGAGACATACTAACCTGTTAATTTAAAAATATGATTATTAATCTCTCGTTTTTTTCTGTTTGTTCTTTATGGAACCACCACTGTAGCTGGCCCCTTGCACAAAACCTGTACCAAAGCACGCATGCACGCATGCGCCCCTCCAGTGGTGGTGTCTGTAGCAGCTTGTTTTACATGATGAGGTTGCCAGCTCATACACAACCTCATATTAGACACCTCTTTTGATATGCCTGAGGGAGTAATAGTTTTATTATTTCTTTTCCTCTCATTGACCCCAGGAATCGAACAGGGTATAAATATGATTTATGATAATATATTACACAGTATGTATCATTCATGCGTTTCTTTACACATGGAACTGAGGGTTGCAACTGCTGCTCACCCCCACCACCAATTTCTATATTCGGTAGCATTCTTCAACTCTGTCCATGAGATTACAATTGCTCAGGATTTCTCTTCTACCATTGATTTCCAGGTTCTCTTTGGACTTCTAACTTTTTTCTTTCCCCGCAGGTTCCAGTAGTGTGGTAGTACCAGTCATGTGTAGCCTAAGGGTATGTCCTACTCAACTTCATGAGCACTCTTTATCTTTCATGTAGACTGGATAATCATGCTTCTACCCCACTGGTCTACGTTTGCTATTATGAGGGGGCTTCAAATGAAAACCTTAAATTTGCGATAGAAATTTGAAACACCGTGCCATTGTTGGAAGTTGGCAGTATTGTTGCTAAGGACGTCAAGAGTGTCCTGCAGGTGGCATCATGGTGCAGACGAACCACATGACATCACAGTAGGAGTTTAAAGATGCCCGCCCCACTAGTGACATGCACCAAAGAGGAGCAGCGTTCTGTTTTCCGTTTTTTGAAGAGTGAAGGGGCGAAACCTATAGAAATTCATCGGCGAATGAAGGTTCAGTGTAGTGATGCATGCCTGTCACTCCAGCAAGTGTACGAGTGGAGTAGGAAATTCCGAAACTGCGTGAATTCTGTGACAGACTGTTCTCGACCAGGTCAGGTATACCAAATAGTGACCCCAGAGTCAATTGCAGCAGTTGAACGCACCGTGATGGAAAATCGCCAAGTGACTGAATGAAATAGCTGCACTTCTGGACATCAGTCAAGGTTCAGCACACCACATCCTCCATGATGTGTTCTAAATTCCACAAAGTCTCTGCAAGGTGGGTGCCATGGTAGCTTACTCCAGAATTGAAACGACGTGCTGATGCCTGTCAAGAACTTTTGCGGCGCTTTGAAGCAGAAGATTATGGTTTCCTAGCAAGAATTGTTACTGGAGATGAAACCTGGGTTCACTACCACCAGCCGGAACCCAAGAGAGCGAGCAAGGAATGGCGCCATACCTCCTCACCGAAGAAGTTCCACATGCGGCCATCTGCAGGGAAGGTTATGCTGACTCTTTTGGAATGAACGAGGTGTTATTTTAGAGCACTACATGCCCAGGGGGAACACTGTCACCAGTGCCACGTATACAGATCTTCTCAGGAATCATCTTCGACCCGCAATTAAATCCAAACAACGTGGACTTCTGAGTACAGGTGTCTTGTTGCAACATGACAATGCTCTGCCTCATACTGCCTGTGCAACAGTTGCAACCATCGAGGACCTACACTTTGAGTGTCTTCCACATCTGCCGTACTTGCCAGACCTAGCTCCAAGTGATTACCATATCTTTGGACCACTCAAAGAGATGATGGGAGGAAAGACTTTCAGGTCCGATGAAGAGGTGCAGCAGGTGGTGCATGAGTGGCTACACACGCGACCAAAAGAATTCTTTTCTAGAGGAATCCATGCACTTTTTAGGCGCTGGGGATTTGTATAGAACGCAATGGTGACAACATCGAAAAATGACACAGTTGTGTGTCACTTTTTCTTAATAAATTTAGAAAAAAAAAATATTTAAGGTTTTCATTTGAAGCTCCCTCGTACATTAAAGAAAATGTGGAGGACTGCAGTAAGAAGTGCTGAATGGTGCGTATTTAAAAAAAAGAGACTTGTTATTCACTGATGATGCTGTAGTCATTACTCAAAGTCAACAGGAGCTTCAGAGCTTGATGAATCACTTCACCCAAGCATGAAAGGACTTTGGCCTCACAATAAGTCTAAAGAAAACAAATGTGCTGAGTCAGGATGTGGATGTTGAACCAGTTATCACTACCGATAACTATGAATTGGCAGTGGTGCACCACTTCACATATCTGGGGTCTACCATCAACGACAAACTCTCTCTGGACACAGAAATTGATGGCCACATAAGCAAAACTGCAGCTACCTTTGCCCGCCTCACAACGTGTGTTTGGGGAAACTCCAAACTCACAACAAAGACCAAAGCTGCGATATATAATGCCTGCATCACCAGCACACTGCTAAATGGTAGTGAGACATGGACAACCTATGCTAAGCAAGAAAGAAAGCTCAATATCTTCCATCTACGGTGTCTTCGCCACATCCTCAGTATTTCATGGAAAGACAAAGTGACAAATGTAGAGGTGTTGTCACGTGCTGACCTTCATGGCATGTATACACTGCTTAGACAGTGCAGACTATGCTGGCTTGGCCATGTCCGCCACATGGAAGATGAAAGCATCCTGAAAGATATCTTCTACAGACAACTGGCAGATGGCAAAAGAACAGTTGGCCACCGCAGCTGAGATTCAAAGATGTGTGCAAGAGAGACATAAGGGCACTGGAAATAAATCCAGCAACCTGGGAGGATGAAGCTGCCAATCGAACCAAATGGGAATGCTATCTATGGTGCCAAATCAGATTGGGCAAAAAGAAGCTCTCACAGCAAGCAGAACAGAGGAGAAAACTCCAAAAGGAACACCAGGAAAATAAGCAGCTGAGGGCGGTTACCTGGAAATTCCCTGGACACTGAAGCTATTCTGCATATTCATTGCAAGATCCTGGACTATCATCAGTCACAGGTTGTATTTATTGTATTTGTTTTCTCGCATTTCTCACTTACCTCTTGCTTTCTTTTCTTTCCCTAATGAAGGCCATATCACAACACCATAGGGAACTTTCTTTTGTCTTTTGTCCTAGTATGACACACTAACTTTTTCTTTTTTAAAAATATCCACCTATTACATTCAACCATCTTACAGGAAGTATGTGATTGTGAGTTCTGTTGGTGAAAGCCTAAAGTCTGAACATGTCAGTGTTAGTGATAAGATATGTTTCTGAACCACAAAGTAGGACAGATTTTTTTTACATTTGTTTTGAACTGCCAAATTTTATTTTCCTGGGTGAAAGCTTAAGAAATTTGTACTGGGTGGAGAATACAATGCAGAAATGTCTTAGTTTGTCATGGCATTTACTTCCCAATTTGTTCCCCCATCTTTCTGGGTTTTACTTCCCAAAGCACTTCTTAATTATCTGACCATTGATCTTTTATTGGATCTTTTTATACAGTATTAAGAAACTTGTTAATTTTGAAAAATGAGTAAGATATTTAATATAAAACAAAAAATTTTAATTAAGATTTGTGTCTTAGCACTTGGTAACTGTTAAAAGAAATGATTTATACTTTTCTAAAAGTGTTTTTTTTTTTTTTAATAGCTGACCACTTGACATTGTGACTTTCTGTTTGTTCTTACTGTTGTGAGATGCTGCCTGTGGTTTCAGAGCAGATGTAGACAACAATAGGACAACTGGTCCTAAATGTTACTAACAGGCACGTCATAAGAAGTGATTAATATAAGTCTGTGCTAGCAACTTCATCATGTAAAAAAAAAAATTGCTACAAAACCACCATGGTAACAGTGCACAAAGTGCTCTGGTACAGAATTCCTGCAAGGGGACCTATGGCAGTGGTGCTGGGAAAAAAAATTCAAATCTTGCTGTGAAGAGTAACATTTGGTGAAAATGCTAAACAGTTATCCTTAAGTTGCAGAAATGCTCTCACATAGAGTAAGCAAAATTAGGGTTAGCTTGCATCTGCTCCTTTAGGTGTGGAAAATGAGAAACAAGAACAATGTAAAATGCTGATGGGACACAAAGTCCATAATCAAACAATACAATTAATACAGAATGGAAACTACAAAAAAAAAAAAAAAAAAAAAAAAAAGGCCACACAAAAAGAAAGAGATGAATAAAGTACAGAATCAAGTATCTTGACCTTTATACAAACTTACTGACAACAGTTAAAGCTGATCCCCTTCAAAATGACCAGCTCAACACACAACCACAAATAGGGACCAATGACTTGATTAGCTCAGCTGACTAGAAATAAACTATATCTACTGACTATGCATCTGGGGGGCACAATTTACATCAATAACGCTGTTGAGGACTGTTTCGCGGTGTGAAGTAGCTTCGATATTTTGGTATCAAAGTTTTTGCACCTTGAAACTGTGAATACATGTTCACATACCATTGTTGATGATGATTGTTGATGTGTTAACACAAATGAGAAGGGCTCATATTAGTGTTCATAAACACTCACGACATGACGGCTCACGAAGTCATGGGTTAACGACTGTTCACAACGATCGTGTTATCTTTTTTGACGACGTTGGCTTTTGAGCGAACTAGAGGCATTTTTGCCCTCTGGAGGTGTATGTGTGTGGCTCATGCCAGTCTGTTCATGTATGTGGATTAATTATTGATTTTGTATATCTTAACGTGAGAAGCGTATACACCCATGAACAGAGGCTCAGCTAGCCAATTCGTTACTTACAAGTCAGTGACAGACTTACGTGTGCTATCTGCACTAAATTCATTACATTTCATACTAGAAATCATTAGCAGGATTTTTTAAGGGCCAAGTGTTCATATTGGCTAACAGTGACATATACATTGTAATCTGTTTTGGAATGTGTCGTATAATGGAATTTCATGTATTACGTGAATAAATCTGTAGAAGTCATCTATGCCAGGCGTCCGAGGACATTTTATCTGAATGTGGTGTTCCAGATGTGTTGTGCAGTCTGTGGTATTGTGGGCAGTGCCTAATTTCACAGAACACCTCCATCAAGTCAGATCAAACACAGAGAAACCCCACAGAACATTCATGGGCACAACACGGGAAAATTCACATCCCTTTCTCGACATTAAAATTTATTAAAGAACCCCGCGACATTAGTGGAGATACACTATCCCATTAAACTTAATGTTTGCAACAAATGCAAAACACTACAATACCAGAAACAAGAAGAATCATACAACTCAGCTATGGGAAATAAATCCACTAACTCAACGTCAATGCCAGAGGCAGCTAGAATTATCAAATTATCATCACAACTATTTCTAGACTTCATTGGCCTAACTCACAAAGCAGCCAGAAAAAATGAAAATCTTAGCAAGTATCTATTTAATGCAGAACAAAACAGCACCCACAAACCATCTGTCTTGCTTTCTGTCACAACATCAACTCTTTAGACATCACATCAACAAAACCATTCAAGAAAACTAAAAACATAGCACACATTCTTGCATCTCAAGTGCCAGCAAACAATTGCCTCATTTCAAGTGTTCTCACTTCCCTTAGAACACTCTCTCCAGCCACACTTAAATCCCAAAAAGTACTCAGTATTCAAAACATCACACTCATTTAAACTAATCCCAATTCCCAACAACTCGGGTAGACTTCCTGACGAAGTCAACTTCTAAACTCACCCTGTGCTCACCTAACTCATCAGTCAACACAACACAGCTCACTAAAGAGTACAGGTCCCCAAACAACCATACTATTCAAGCTGGCTACTTCCAAAACATCCCTAGACAACAATGAACCTTACCACAACACTTACTGGCAACACTAGAAAGAACAGTAGAAAACTTACATGTCCCTCCCATTTACTGTAATAAATTTCCAGACATTTACAGCTTATATGCCACAAATAACAAGATGATTGGCTTGATTTGGTTTGGTTTTAAGGACTATCTTCATTGCACATGGAAAACTCCATCAGTGCTCCAATCTCCTCCATCAGATCACACAAGGTGGATCTCAGCACAGTGCACAAACTCCGTAGCACCAGCAAGAATCCCAATGTGTGTATATAGGAATCACACATTCTATAAATATTTTTGTGAGGTTTTTAATTTTTAAATTTTGCCAGGGCAGCGGCCTTACAGCCTACTCTTTATAATTTCCAACTGCCGTGGGATTTTTAACGTGCGCAACTTGCACACGGGACCTCCTATTTTTTCGCCCTTATCCCGAGAAGGCTAGGAATCCGATCTCACTACCCAGGAGACCAGGAGGGAGTATGACATCATTAGGACGACTGGTTCTGAACAAAATTTCCATACATCATATTCCCTCAACTGGGAATCGAACCCGGTACCTCTAGAATTTGAGGCGGACACCATACCTCTTAGCCACTCCGACCCCCAAACAAGATGAAATACAAATGCAAATACATAAATGAAATACAAATACATAAAAATCAACAAGAAAAAGCATGACCATCAGTCATGACCATTAAAGTATCAAGTGGGCCAAACTCCATCAGAAGAAAAGGAATAAACACATTTCTACATACCTCAGAAGTTCTAATCTGTCAGAATTTTCAATCCTGAGCCTCTCCTGGGCCACATCTTCATCTTCCTGCACCAATGAGCTTCTGCTGAGCTGGGAAGTGTACGTGTCTGGAGATGGCTGGACCCGCCTGGCTGGTGATATCATGTAGCCAAGCTAAAACAGCAGAAAAGTGTAGCAGACTAAAATGACACAGTGCAGCAGATCAGTCAATCAATCAATACCCTTTAGCTCCTCAGGGAGCATAGGCCTTCAACAAACACATGCAGAATCCTCCTGTCACGTGCCATCTGCTCAAATTCTTTCCATGTTTTCTTCATCATTTTCATTCTATATAGCTCTCTTTTCCATGTGGTTTTTGGCATACCCCTGCCTCTCTTTCCCTGGGGGTTCCAGAACAAGAACTGCCTTGTAATGCCATCAACTGGTTTCCTCAGTGTGTGTCCTATCCATCACCAGCATCTTCTTCTCATCTCTTGTTCCACCGGCACTTGTCTAGTTCTTGTCATCAGTTCCACATTTGTGACTTTGTCATACCACTTCAATCCTTCTATTCTACGCAAGCACCCGTTTATGAAAGTCTGTAGCTTTTTGGTTGTTGTTTTTGTTGTTCTCCATGTTTCAGAGCCATACAATAGGACTGACTTGACATCTGAAGTGCATAAGATATAAAATAAAAGAAATGTTGTAACTAAACTGGACAGACAGAAAACTTTGTAAATAGCTCAGCTACACTGTAAATAGCTCAGCTACACTGTAAATAGCTCAGCTACACAAAGTTAACAGAATATCCATTTAGTGCCAACACACAAAAGTTGGACAATGCAAAGTATATGCTGCTACTGGTTTTGCTGCACTGTAGGATGATGGCATATGTAAGATGGCCCTGAATTTTCCTAATCTCAAGAGAGAAAGATAATTTTTGCAGTTCAGGATTTTTTATTAATGTAAAAGTATCTCATTCTGGTGCAGTAACACCTGATGTTTCTTCTGCAGCTGTAATCAATATCTTACAAGTGTGCCTGCTGTTTGCCTATATTCATATATTTACTGAGTGTTCAATTGACAGAGGATACCTAGTAACACCAGACAGCGGAACATGCAAAGACATCCACAACAGAATGAATAAAGCGATAACAGATTTTGCTAGTCTAAACAACATCTGGAAGTCTTCCCAGTACAGCACAAACACAAAATTCAGATTATATGAGAGCTGTGTACTTTTTGTGTTCCTCTATGGTGCAGAATGATGGAGAGTAACAGAGATGGAAATGTCAAAATTGTCCTCTTTCCACACAATCTGTCTACGGAAAATTCTCTTAATCTTTTGGCTGAATACCATCACCAACCAAGAACTGCTTACTCAAAACAACCAAGAGGACATGCACACCATCATAGCTGGTAGACGCTGGAGTTGGGTTCGCCACATCCTCAGAAAAGACCCCGGTGCCGTCACAAGAACAGCTATGCGATGGACCCCTGAAGGAAAGCGAAAGAGAAGCAGACCAAAAACAACTTGGCAGAGATCTGTGGCTGAGATGCAAAGAATGAACCAGAGCTGTTTTGACAGACAGTGGCTAAGGATCAAAGAAGAACTGACAGAGTGGTTAAAGCGCTGATCTCTCACGGCAAAGGTGCCGGCTCCACAATTCACAGTTTCATCATGCTCCAGCCTACCCAGCTGCACCTGACTTTGCTCTTGAGTTAGGGATGGCAAAGGCAGAGAGGAAGGGCACCGATCGCCCCGCATTTCGATGCTGGATCTAGTATGGTGACATCTCTAACACTTCACTCCCCTACGGCAGTATCTGCTATGGGACTATTTTTATCTCTTATATATATATATATAAAACCAGTGTGTTACCGGGGCCCGATAGGGGAACAAAGAACAGTAACACTGTACCCTACCATGTTTGTCGTAAAAAGTGACTAAGGAAGGTTGGGCATGGGGCTGGTTACCCCATCCTGTAAAAAACTTTTTACCCAAAAAAAAACTTCCAACATATATATACATATAAATATAAGAATAGAGTGCACAAGCTGGCAAAAGTTTCAATCTGGATTTAGCAATCAACATCGTGCTCTCACCAGTCCAAAGAAACCTATTAAAATGCCTTAGATAAAGACTTTTACTGCATATCTTAAGAATAGGTAATATGAGGGGCGTTCAGAAAGTAATGCACCACATCGTTTTTCTCAGCTAATAATGAAGATAGAAGCATGAAACTTTGCACACTTCAAATATGGCATGTGCCAATTGTGTGCACCAAATTGCACTGCAACCGGCCAAATAATACGGCTGCCCTAAACCGTTGAAATGAAGCATGTTAGCAACTTGCGTTATAAGCAGCGAATTGTGATAGAATTTCTCGTTGCAGAGAAGGACTCGTTGCAGAGAAGGAAACTGTTGTGAACATTCACAAGCATCTATGTGATGTGTATGGAAGTTTTGCAGTCGACAGGAGTACAGTCAGTTGCTGGGTTCAGAGAATCAAAGAATCAGGAAGTGGAGATACGGAGCTGCTTGATCGGCCGCGCTGTGGACGTCCTGCCACAGCCACCAACGCAGAAATGTTGAAATGCGCTGAGGGCATTATTATTACTGATAGGTGAATCACTACTCAACAATTGGCCTTACAGCTGTCAGTCAGCATTGGTAGTGCAAATACAGTTATAAAAACTCTCGGATTTTCTAAGGTTTGCGCAAGATGGGTTCCTTGACGTCTCACAAATGACCACCGATTGCAAAGGAAAGCAATTTCTTCTGAATTGTTGGAGCGTTTCAATGCTGATGGAGAGAACTTTTTGGCTAAGATCGTTACAGGTGACGAAACCTGGACACATCATTTTGAACCTGAGACAAAAAGACAGTCAATGGAGTGGCATCATCCCAATCACCACGAAGAAAGAAATTCAAGACAATTCCTTCAGCTGGAAAGGTCATGATCACTGTCTTTTGGGACAATGAAGGTGTGATTCTTGTGGACATTATGCCAAGAGAAGAGACAATCAATTCGCAAGCTTACATTAAGACATTGAAAAAACTCAACGTTTTCGCAGAGTTTGGCCGCACAAGAATCCAGCAGACCTGCTTCTCCTTCACGACAATGCGTGACCTCACACAAGTCTGGCAACACGGGAAGCAATCACCAAATTGGGTTGGACTGTACTACCCCATCCACCCTATAGTCCCGATTTGGCACCCTCTGATTTTCATCTATTTATTCCACTTAAAAATGCACTCCGTGGGACAAGGTTTGAAGATGATGAAGGAGTGATTCATGCAGCAAAGAAATGGCTACATGATCAAGACAAAATCTGGTACGGGCTAGGAATACATGCACTTGTTTCGCGCTGGCATAAAGCCGTACAAGTTTATGGGGATTATGTTGAATAATACTGATGTTTACATGACATATCCATGTATATTGTGTATAAATGTCATGCTTTTTGAATAAACAGCTTCTGAGAAAAACGATGTGGTGCATTACTTTCTGAACGCCCCTCGTACTCAATTCACTTCAACATACATATATATATATTTACTACTAACAGGCATCAGGTTTCCTTCATTATTTATTCCTGTGTTCACAAACGACTTATTTACTTTGCAGAGATAGCTACTCATATTATGCATTGATCGAAAACGTTCACTCATAAGGCAGCACTTTATTTAAAGTCAATGGATCACACCACTGTCGCAGGCCCCCTTGCAGGAAGCTTGCACAATACATTCACATGCTCTTGCATAATGAGATTGCCAGCAGGGGCATACATAAAATATCTGGCACTCAGGGTGGATGCTACCTTTGGCACCCCCCTCCCCCCAACAAAGAAACACACTTATTTAACTGGAAGTGTTATCATAACAGTGTCCTACGGCATCCACCGCCTGGCTGTCACCCAGGGCATCATCATCATCATCATCAGCGGCCATCTACACAATGAAGATTGGCTGTAAAATGGATCTCCAACATCTTCTGTCTCTTGTCTAGATGGTGCACTCTGAAAGACTCTTTCTTGTCCATGTCTTGATGTTATCTTCCTACCAATAGCACGGTCTTCCTCTTGCACGTTTGCCTTCAACTCTGCCTTCTATTATGGTATTTTATTAGGTGTTATGTCTTTTTATGTGGCCAAAATATTTTAGCTGCCTAATTTGGATCTCCTTCATTAGTTAACTGCCTATTGAGCATGGAACCTACACTAAGCATTAATGTGCACTTGTAATGGCCATTTTTGTAGCAATCTGTTTTACGTGCTGAGGTTGTCAGGCTCACGCACAACCTCATTTTACTTGTCTTGTACAGCATGTAATGAGCATGTACTTATGCCTTACAGTGGCTTTTTTTTTTGTTAAATCGTAACAGAGGTTCATGGCATGAAGGACCTAATAGTAAAATCATTCTCGAGAAAGGATCAAATAAATTAGTGGCATTCCTCAAACAGTCTGCATTTTCTAAATGGTTTGTAAAAAAAAAACGATGCAAATATTTACCTTTTGCAGTAATCCATACTCATAAGCAAGAATGAAGACCCACATGACAACTCCTTGTAAGGTGAGAAAAACTAACATTCTGCCAATTCCACCTTGCTCCCATCCCAGATAGTTCTTGTTGTAATACAAACAGAAGTCGCCACAATTGTCTGAAATGTTTAAGCAAACTTTCTGTCCTGTTGCACTGCTTATGAACAAAATATGGAAGGTGATCATATTGTACTACCTAAGTTAACAATCATCATCATCATCGTCGTCATCATCATACCATCTTCCTTGGCGCTCCTTACGGAGCATGGGGCAACCACTGCAGCTGGTCCCCTTGCCTTTCCCTGAAAGGCGCAAATATCGCAGCTTCGTTGTAAATGGACACAAGGCAACTAACGTCCTTTTCAGGATGAACGAGGAAGAAGAAGAGGAAGAAGAAGTATGGTAATGCTGGTCCCATTGCACCAAGCAGACGCAGGCTCTTACAACATTGACGTCTGTGACAATTTCTTATACATGATGATGTTGCCAGCCCCGTGACCAACCTCATATTAGTTGCCTTGTATGACATGCTTGAAGGTGCTGTAGTCCTATTCTTTCTTTGTGTCTTCAGAGACCCCTGGGAACTAGACAGGGCTTCTGCTACATAGCTTATTTACAAAATATAGAAGCTAATCATGTCATACTACCTTAGTTAACAAAAGAACATTTATACAAGTTTGATCATATGCAACGTTTTAAAGTTACAACTGTATCATAACTGTTACATACAGTAATTATATAGAATAATTTTACATTAAATTTGTAAACAAGAATACATATATACTGTACCTGTCATTCGTGTGTGTGGGTTTTTAAAAAAAATGCCTGATTCCCTGATAACGGCCTCTTTGGCTAAATTTTAGGTGTACTATGTGTTTGTTTTAACATTCAACTGTCCTTTACATTTCTGTGCAATAATATATACACATCTGATATTTGTACAAGAATCTATATAATGACAACCAACTTAAGGAAAACAGGTCACATATTGGGGGGCGGGGGCTACACGGCCAGTCTGGAATTAGGTCATTCCATTACTTTAGTTTCTGTATGACTCTTAAAGCAATGAGACATAACAGATTCTTCTTTCACCTTCAAGGAAATAAATTAGGGAGCTGCTGTAAAACTGGTAAGGAAATAAATAAATAAATATATATACATATTTGATATTTATACAAATAAAACGGTATTGAATCAGTTTTACAAATTAACGGTACACTGTAAACACCTTCAAGGAGCATCGGCCTTCAACAAACCCATGCCACGTCTGCCTGTCCCGTGCCATCAGCTCAAGGTCTTTCCATGTCTTCTTCTTCATCCCCTTCATGTCTGCCTCCAGTTCTCCTTTCCATGCGTTCTTTGTTCTTCCTCTGTGTCTCTTACCCTGAGGATTCCAAAACAAGGATTGTATGGTAATGCTATCAAAAGGTTTTCTCTGTGTGTGTAATATCCATCTCTAGCATCTTCTTCTCATCTGTTGTTCCACTGATGCTTGTCTAGGTCTTGTCACTAGTTCCACATTGGTGATCTTGTCTTACTACTTCAATCTTTCTATTCCAAGCAAGCATCCATTTATGAAAGTCTGTAGCTTTTTTATAGATAACAAATTAGCATAAAGAAAAAATATATAATTAAGAACATTTAAAATCAAGCAAATGTTGTCTGTAGTGTTGAATTTCACAGTAATGCAAAGGTTTGACTTTTCATTAATTACCAAATGGACAGAAAAATATAAGAACAGGGTGCACAAGCTGGCAAACATTTCAATCTGGATTTAGCAATCAACACCGTACTCTCATCAGTCCAAAGAAACCTATTAAATTGCCTCAGATAAAGACTTTTACTGCATATCTTAAGAATAGGTAATACTCAATTCACTGATTTACAGAAAAAAAGTGGCTGCATCTATCCTTAATGTACAGAAAATAGATAGATAGAACTATATACATTAGCCAGTCCAGTGATCTGTTCCTACTTTACTTTCCATAGACATGGCCATACACTGAATTCACATTTAACTTTTATGCCTGGAGACATATCTGGAGTCATCCTTATATGACCACCAGATCAACACAATGATATAGTATATAGATGTGGAAGTGAACCTCTGTCTGTGAGGCTAATTACACCCTCACTGGCTCTTGAAAATATCCACACACTTCCAGGGATTCCCCCTGTGGTGAAACATGATGAGAACCCTGCATTCACACACTAAGCTTGGAGGAGTCACGTGAGCCCCAGACGTAACTCTGGCTTCGTCCTGGTTGGCTGCATGCAGGAGGATCTCACCGTAGAACTATGACAGGCAGAGAGAGCCGAGAATCGGCTCTGTGTAGGATGTGACAATTCCTTGGAAGAGCCCAGAACCAGAGCTACTGTATTTTAGCTCTGCATATTTGGACAGCCCCCTTGGATGGCGGGGAATACACAGTATGCCACACGCTTCTTCCTCTTAACTTGGGACCAGAAGTGATGATCCTTTTAATGCAAGCCAAGATGGAGAAACTGGAGCTCATGACTTCAACTCAGCACATTTCAGAATGGCAGAAAAGCCACAGGAAAAGCCTTGATCTACAGTGTAAATAATACCATGGAGTCTTCAACTTGGTATTGACTACAAAAGAGCGAGAAGTTCAGCAGCCCTAGTTAAACAATACTTAATTTGAATATAAAGCTATTCTGAAATATGATTAATTTAAGAAAAACAAACAATAATTATAAACAGATCTGATCATAATAACTCTATGGCACCACATGGCAAATGGCAGGTCCTAGGCATGAGCAATCCGTTGTTTGGGTTAAAGATTACTAATGTAATTTATTGAAAATTCTGTCATGCTTCCCGAGGCAAAGTTACAGCGTTCAAAGGCTGATAGCATCACACTCCAGTGTAACCACATGAAAATAGGTATCTGATTCTGCTCTTGAGTTATGGAAGGCAAAGGTAGTCAGGAACGGAACTGGCAACAACATTTTTCTTTTTGCTCCTTATGGAGCCCTGGAGCCACCACTGCAGCTGGTCCCCTCGCAAGAAGCCTGCACCAAGCTATGACATGCTTCTGCAGCAATATGTTTTACATGAGCTGGTTGCCAGCCTCATGAGCAAACTTATAAAGCTGAGACCTAGTATGGTGAAGTCTCTAACACTTCACTCCCTTATGGGAGTATCTGCTATGGAATTACCTTTACCCTGTTTTTAGGTCACAGTTGTTTTAATTAACTGTATATAAATTTTATTGGAAACAAATGATGGAAAAATAAAAATGCACAAAAAAAAAAACTACCTTGCCTCAAGTTATTTTTTTATGTTTTAAAATAAAATTTTGCCTCGTTTTAGCAAGGTGTGCCCCTTTCAACCAAGTCAGTTATATTAGGGCACATGTCCAAATATAAAAGACTTTTAGGTCTGATGACCATTGTTGCTTCAAGTGTGAATCAAACTCTTAGCACTTGGAGAGTGAGACCAACGTGTTACCAAATGTGCTACTGAACACATACAAATAAACCAGGACTGTGTTAACTAACTGTTACATATAAAATTACAGAAACTGAATTACAAAACAAACAAAAAAATAAATAAAACTGAAACATAATGAGCACAAAACATAATAATTAAAACTAAATATTGCCAAATTAAAAAAAAGATTGTAGTTAATGAAAATGAAGACTTGCGTGAAATAAAAAGGTGGAAATAGTAGAGTTTTTCTTTGTAAATAAGACATATCCAGACAACATTAACATGGTGCAAATTAAAAAAACAAAAAACAAAAAAATTCAAAAGAAATGCATGAAAATCTAAAACCATAATATAATAACAAAAAAACTATAAAATATTTGTATAATTATAACAATGTAATTCTGATTAAAAACTGAATTATCAAAATGTTGAGTGTGAAAAGTAAGGTTAAAGAAGTTAAAATATTAAACAACTATCCACTGTCAAATAAGTTCTATTTTCAACATAATATAGCAGCCACTTAGATGTCAGAGATACCAGCGTGTTCAGATCTATTAAGGTGAACTGAGATTCAACAGGTGTTTAAGCCTTCAGTGAAATATCAAATGCCCCTTGAATCTATCAGATGAAGAATTGCCTCCTTCACCAATATAAATAATGCTTCATCTTATGCAAACAGTGCTGAAAATGCAACGGTTTGATTAACATGAAAAACCTTCCGTAACTTCAAAGTTGAAGGATAGTGAAAGAGAGGTCGACCATAAAAAACTTGGCAGAGAACTGTGGAGGCTGAGATGCAAAGAATGAACCAGAGCTGAGACAGTGCACGAAGGATGGCCGCCGACCGAGCAAAGTGGAAGCAGTTTGTTGTTGCCCTACAAGACACCACCAGGCGTGATGGCCACTTACTGCTTTGACAGTTGGCAGCTAAGGATCAAAGAAGAGAAGAACTTCAAAGGAAGCTTTCAGGGATGTGACAGTTAGCATCTGGAACATAAATGGACAAGTGTAGCACCTCAGGTAATGACAAGGTTTAGTACCAAAGAAGTCTAATCACTAGTGTTTGTGAACAAGAATGTCTCTTAAATTTCTGTCATGACGTCAAGCTACAAAATGGAAACCATCCAAGATTTCAAGTGTTTCAGGATCAGCAAGAACAGGAAAATGAAGAAACAAAAAATTTGTCACTGCCAAACAAAGGGGATTGCAAAGTTAATACAAGTTTGACTCTATATGACGTCTTCTCCTGTTTACTGGCAAGTGACATTTGTGGCAGGCAATGTGCCTGATTCACATGGAATACAATTTAAAAAAAAAAAAAAAAAAGTCTCAAAGCTTCAGATTCAGGATCAAAGCATCAGAGGAGAATCTGAGCATCTAATGCATTCTATCTCAGAAATAATCTTCCTTCTGATGTGCGTAGTCAACAAAGAAGTTGAGAAAAGGGAATAGATTCTTTACAATTCATGGGATGAGATGCAGATGTCAAGGAGAAAACCATGACCATTAAGTGAGCTTGCAATAAATAAAAATAGTGAGATCAAAAGTGCCAATACTCACAAAGATCAATCTCATTAACTGAGCAGGTGGAAATATAAGAGATTGATATTCCTTACTCATTCATGTCTCTTCAGCTCCCATGGAGCACAGGCCTTCAACATTCAACAGCCAAGTGCTCACTTCAAGGTCTTTCCATGTCATTTTATTTTTGGTATCAAGTACTTTTCTCCATGTGTTTCTCTGTCTATCTCTTACCCTGGGGATTCCAGGATAAGAACTGCCTGGTAATGCTACCAGCAAGTTACCTCAGTGTGTCATATACATCTCTAGCATCTTCTTCTCCACATATCTTATTCCACTGGCACTTGTCTGGTTCTTGTCGTCAGTTCCACACTGATGACCTTGTTGTACCAATTCAAGCCTACTATTTTATTCAAGTAAGTATTTATGAAAGTCAGTAACCTCTTGATTGTTGTTTTTGTTGTTCTCCATGTTTGAGAGCCATACAATAGGACTGACTTGACATCTGAGTTGAAGATTCTTATTTTTGTGTTTGACTTTATTTCTTTTGATTTCCATATTTGTTTCAATGTAATGGAAGCTCCTTTTGCCTATTGTATTTTTATTTTGATATCATTGCCTGTCATTTGAACTCTATATTGTTGCCAAAACATATGTATGATTCGGGAGCCATGCTGGTGTAATGGTTACCACACTGCACTGGCGATCGGGTGATACAGGTTCAAGCCCTGGCGAGAAAATCTGAAGCAGTGCCGTCAACCGGGATTTGGACTGGATTAATTTGAGCTGTGGTGAGAACATTTGAAGTGAAGGAGTGTCGTAGACCAGGGACTGGAATAACCTGAATGGCTCCTGAGCCAACCCAGCTCTAATGGGTACACTCCGAAGACAAAAAAAATTTTTTTTTTTTTTAAAATGTATGATTCTACATCTTATGGCTGTTTCTTCAAGTGCAGATCTAGAGCTAGTATTTGCAGCTGACCTGGTTCTTCTTTCCCATAACCAGATGCAAGACAAAATGAAAATATTTAATGAGAAGTCACAGTGAATGGGTCTGAAAACACACAGGGAAAAGACAAATATTATGAGAATAAATGAAACTAAGGATTGCCAGAAGAACGTACATGAAAAGGATTCAAGGAGTACACTGCAGCAATTTTAAAATTTCATTTTATTATAATTTTTTATTGCAGAAAACACTTCATTAACAGCTAGTTTATGAGAGGGGTATATAAGTCTAAACTCTCATAAGGGGTATGTGATTATTGCAAGTTTGGGAAACATATTGTATTAATAAGCAAAATAAAAACTAACTGATGTTCGAGATCCGTTCACTAAAATATAGCATATGAGAGGGTATGTAAGAAAAAACTCTCATAAGAGGTACATGATTATTGTAAGTTTGGGAAACACTGATCTACTGTATAAATAAGCAATATAAAAACTAATAGATGTTTGAGATCTGTGATGACCAACCCTGTTGCCTGTCCCCACAAATAGCAAACTGGACATGAAAAGTGTGGCGAGTTTGCCATATTTTGGCTCCAACCATAAAATGTAACAAAATGTTTTCTTGATGGCATGTGCTAGTTACAACTGGACATTTCCTATTTTGCCTTCTGAATGAATTACTGGTGCCAATGATCCTCTCCACTCCCTTTCCCAACATTCTGTTTAATCTCTGCCTTGAATTTCAGTCTAGACCCAGCCTTGATTGGGTGTTGTCAAAAATATAACATTTGTTTTGAGCACACATGTGTGTCTATTTCGATTGTGCCATTTGCACATTTTCCCTGCTTCAGTCACTCACAAAAACTGTTATTAATTGTTACAATGTTTTCATTTTCTCCCTTAGGGATGGATAAGTGGGTTAAAGGTTTATATAATGCACATACGTACTCTACAGGTGTACTTATAAAAGATCATTTCTGGAAATGGTAGCAGTCAGTAGAACGCCCGCCTCATCGCAATATTTTACAAAAGAACATATACGGAAGCTGCATATATACTACTGGACAAAAGTTAAGGGCCGCCATTCAGTTTAGACAAGGTTTATATAATTGATTGGCAAACTGTAAAGACAAGTGAAAATGTCATTAAAACTGAGCTCAGAGAAATGTGTATACATTTCTGTGTGCAATAAGTTAATTTTTTTAAAATGTCCAAAAACTGGGTCACTTTAACCTGCACGTGAAAATTGCCATTGTTGCTGCAAAAACTTGTGGTTTTTGCAACACGCCCCACTAGTTCAAAAGGTGAAAAAGTGAGTTGAATTTGAATGCAAGCGGAAAATGATCATCGGTAAAGAGTGTTCACCGTTGGTATGCAATAAATCAGTATGACAAGTGGTCGAAATGATCACTGCATTAGCCATGCCACCAAGAAGTCTCAGCACTGTAGACCGTGGTCGAGCCATGGCATGGATTCAGGATTGTCAATCTGTTCATCATGTTGCAAGACATTTAGCAGTGTCCCACTCAACCATTCAGAGACTTCTTGAGAGATTTCAAGCTACCAGACATTTGGAAAATCGACCCTGCTCAGGAAGAATTATATAAACCTTGTCTAAACTGAATTGCAGCCCTTAACTTTTGTCCAGTAGTATAGTCTGGCTTTCATAACAAAAGACGATTTACATAATTTTCACTTGCTCTAGTGTTCATTCGCAAGAGAACATTTGCATGGTCATCATCTTCATCAGCTGCCATCTCCATTATGAAGGTTGGCTGCAATGGATCTCCAATGCCTTCTGTCTCTTGTCTGATGGTGCATTCTGAAAGACTCCTTCCTGTCCATCTCTTTATGCTAACTTCTTTCTCTTGCATGTTTGCCTTCAACTCTTCCTTCCATTATGGTCTTCAGCAAGGTGTTATGTCTTTTTAACATATTAACTACCGAACTGAAAAAACACACTGTGGCTGAATTAAATTTTTTTCCCATTTTCATCCTGTAGGTGTTTGCACAAAGTAAGCTGTAGTTTTCGTAATTGTTTACAGATTTTTATGAATTACACGTCATTTTAAAGATAAATGAATGTACTATTACAATAAGCACTATTTGTAACTCTAATAGAGGTTGTTGCTATTTAACGGCCCTCCGATGGCCGAGGATTTGCAATATTTTCACAATTATAACTGCTTGCACCCCATCTCTCTCAAAATCACAATTTCAATCAATGTGCACACCGTTTTCACTCTTGTCCTTGTCGCTAGATCTATCAGTCAATTGTTGAAACAAGTTTCTAGCCTATTCAGCCGTTAGACGAGATCTACAAGCATTGTTTAGTTTTCCTATCACTAGTTGCCACGGTAAACAGTTTTACACAATTTGGTAACTAACCCAAAACGCTGAAAAATATGAACATAATATCAATTTTCCAGTGTTCTACAACAACCATGTTTTGGGAATTTGTTTTCCGGTGGCAACTTAAAATCTCGAACCAGATCAGAAAGTGTTTCAGTACATTTTTCATTCGTTTTATTACTAAACATAGATTGACGCTCCGAGTGGCTCACGGTCCAAATGACAGAATTTCAAAAGCCGGTCCCACCGGCTCGCGGTAGTTAATGTGTTAAGTGGCCAAAGCATTAATCTGTCTAATTTTAATCTCCTTCATTAATTCTCTTTTCCTTCCTATGTTTTCTAGGACCTCTTTATTTGTTTTTTTCTCTTTCCATGAGACATGCCCCATTCTTCTATATATCCACATCTCGAAAGCGTCAATCTGTCTTCTAACTGCTTGCTCGTTGTTCATGTTTCTACATCATACAGTAATGAAGAATAAAAATAACATTTGAAGATTCTCAGTCCGAATTTGTAAGTTAATTCTTCCTATTTCAGCATTGGTTTCATGTTGTTGAATGTAGCTTTGGCCATTCCTATCTTAAGAAATGTAATGGAGATACAATGAACAATTTGTAGAAGATGCACAAGAAGAGATGAGAAGAAGATGCTGGCAATGGATAGGACACACACTAAGGAAACTTGTTGATGGCATTACAAGGCAGTGCTTGTTTTGGTATCCCCAGGTTAAGAGATGTAGGAGAGAGACTAAAAGAACACACGAAGAAGAGAACAGGAGAATGAAATGAAACGGTTGAAGAAGACACAGATTGATCTTGAGCTGATGACATGGGACAGGAGGACATGACATAAGTTTGTTGAGGGCCTATGCTCCTTGGGGTAATTGTGACGAAAGTACTGAGATTCTGTCTTTCAAATGGCCCATGTCTTTTTCTCCTTGCAATGTGTTCACTATATTTTAGGAGGGATTACAGGTAATCCTTCTCCATGTTTCTTCTCCTTCTATTATTTACGTTTTTTTTCAAGATGAGATCACGATGGAGTTTGATCTATGTGTTTAGAATGGGGGTGTAGGGAATTAGACAGTATTTTTCTAGAAGAAAGATTATAGATGCTAGATCAGGATTGGCACCAGATTGTCTTTTTTTAAAGATATTGCGTGGCCATATACGCATTTTTCGGGAGTTAAATTATTTGCGGCCATTTTTGCTTCATTTCCGCAGTATAGGGCTAGGACCAATTCCCGGTTCTTTGTCTAGCGGGGACTGGTTGCATCAGAAAGATCTAAGGTTCTGATTGGCGGAGAGCTAACTGCAGTTGAAATGCAGAGCGCCCATTGGCTTAAGAACCACGCCGCGCATATGACGTCACGAAGTCGGCGCCCTCTTCATACACATCACCAGTGAAAGTTCTCAGTACGCTACACAAGACGAATTTCAGATAAGTTTTTTCTCTTCGCTAACATACTCAATCTCAATATTATTAATAACCTCTAGTATTGGTTAATTGCTTTTAACGTTAGTTAATAATTGATTTGAGTATTGGTTTAAATAAAAATATAAGTGAAATAGAATAAATAAGCCCAGGTAGGCCAACCACGTGGGGTCTTCTTTTGTAAAGTGCCGTAGCCATCTTGTTCAGGCATCTTTCATCGTTGAGACGCGCGTGAACAAAATTAAAGTTAATTCAAATTTACTAGCTTAGTAGTAGGACTAGTCAGCTTTTAACTATTGATATCTAAACATAATTTAAAATTTATATATTAAAAAAATATTAATAACTTGTCTTGTGTTAATTTAGCATAGATAGAGCATAAATACTAATTGTAAGTCATCAGTGATAGGTATAAAATAAAGATAGAGTAATTAGCCAATATTTAAAAAAAAAAAAAAAAAAAAAAAGAGAGAAAGAAGTGCAGCCAGCTTATAATGCCAAGGGAAATAATCTACTAATTATTTTTTAAATTGTTTTATTTTTAGTAAAATAAATAGGCCTAGCCATAATTTGTGTTATTTAGCATTAGACAGAGTGAACCAGAGGATAAATCACAATGCCACCAATGCTCAGGTCGCAATCCGGAGAGGGAAAAGCATGGGTCAAACCAGCTGAAAAGGGTAGAACACCAAACCCGACAGAAAAGAACAGGATCACTAGCCCTATAGTCAGAAACACAGAAATTGGACCCAAAATAGAAACAATAAAGGAAAATCTGAAAGGAGGCGCAATTAAAACTGCAGTAAGCAGAAACAACAAAAACGAAGACGCAGGAACCCGGACAGCAAACAAACAGACAGGACACAGGAAAGAAGACAACCACGAGACCACAAGCAAAAAAAGTCAGGAAACCAGAGGAGGAGAAAACAAAGAAACCAAAAACAGAATCAAAATAACTCAGATAGCTGGAACAGAAGCCACACTGAGATCTCTCCCGGATGACAAAATCCTGGTCATTCTAGAAGCAATAATAGGAAAAAAATATATTGACAAAGTGCAAAGACATGGAAATGGAGTAACAATCACTGTAAACAACACAGAAAAAGGCAAAGCACTGTTACATGAATTAAAAAGTAACCCAAAAGAAGCACAACTCGCACATGGGATAAAGGTAAAGATTGAATTGATCAAGGAAATTAGAAGATTCGTCATCAAAGGGGTCGACTCAAACCTAACAGAAGAGGAGATCCACACTAACATAACGAAAGAAAACCCACAAACAGAGATAGAAAAAGTAGAAAGAATCAAAACCAAAGAGCAAAAGAATACGACAGTGGTAGTGATAAGTGTAAAGGGCACAGAAATACCCAAGCAAGTCAAACTCCACCAGAGAGCCAAAATGACAGAGGTATTCATACCTAGCATTATACAATGCACAAACTGTCAAGGCTTTAGCCATACCCAACATGTGTGTAAAAGAGCGACACGGTGTAGTTTCTGTGCGGGAGCACACAGACATGTGGACTGTCCAATGGCTAAGGAGGACAAAGATTATAAACGAGAAAACAAAAACAGAAAATGTGCAAACTGCCAGGGTAACCACAGTGCCAGGTATCAGGGATGCCCAGTCTATCAAGAGACAAAACACATATTAAAAGAATCACTAGAAACAAACAAACCATTCTGGCAAATAAAAGAAAGACAGAAAACCAACAACCATCTCCAAAACTCTCAAGAAAATATCATTAAGAAACAAATACAACAAATAACCAGTGAAGTGAAAGACATAAAGGAAAAAATCCAGAAAGAACCCATAAACAGTAAAGAAGATGACAACACAGAAGAGACGGAACATATCCTCATCCAAGCCAGACAGGTACTAGAAGAAATGAAAACAGCACAAAAGGAAATAGAGAGAGACCTCAAAAAAATAGCAGAGATAAAAGAAGCTAATGAAGAAATCCTAAAAAAAATAGAGAGAGAAAGAGCTAGGCCTATAGAAAATATGGAAAAAAAATTTAAGGAAACAGTGGAACTACACCTACCATACCTCGCAGAAAGAGTTCAGAGTATAATGGTTACTTGGAATGATGAGTTTGTAGAGAACATAAGAGGTAAAGTGCAAAACCAAAAAAAGTAGATCCCTTATCAAAAAACCTAATAAAAACAATAACATAACTAAGCTAACCATACTAAATGGGGACCAAAGACTCTAGAGCTATCAAAGTAGTCCAGTGGAACTGTAGGGGTGCCAGGAAGAACTTGATGTCTCTTATGGGACAGTATAAGGAGGCAAAACCCATCTTTGCAATACAAGAAACCCTCCTGAACCCCAAACAAAAACTGAACTACCAAGGGTATATAACACTTAGAATGATAGACCTGAGGGAAGAGGAGGGGGCGTGGCCTTTTTAATACATGAAGACTACAAAATATTAAATTGGGAACAATTCAACACAGAAAATATTGAAGGAATAAGTATAACATTAGACAGTGAGCCAGATAACTTAAAAATAATAAACATTTATAGCCCCAAGGGTAATATAACCGATAGGGACATTGCCACTATTAACACACAAATAGACCAAAGAACATTATTGGTAGGTGACTTTAATGCACACCATGAGGCATGGGGTAACAACAGTAATGATCCAGCAGGAAAAAGACTGTTGGACTACATTGAAAGTGCTGAGCTAATCATACTAAATGATGGCTCAGTGACAAGGGTTAACCCATGCAACAGTGGAGGAGATACAGCAATAGACATAAGTATTATAACACCAAACCTAGCCTCTACTAAATGGGAAGTACTGAATGACTCCAGCTCAGACCACTTACCCATAGAAATAAACCTAAACGACAAATATAGAACTAGTCCAAAAAGCTCGAAACCCACATTCAACCTAAAAAAGGCAAATTGGGAGTCCTTCCAATTAGAGCTAGGTAAACTAAGCATAGAACAAATTGAATCTAACAGTATAGATATATTTGCAGAAAAACTAACAAATGAGATTTTAAAAATAGCAATAAAATATATACCAAACAGGAATATGCCTGAGCACTTAAAACCAACACAAAAAGGTAAAAATAGGAAAAGAAACAAAGATAAAAATCCAGTACCATGGTGGACAGACAGATGTTCAGAACAACTGAAATTGAGGGAGAGGGCCCTTACAAAGTATAGAAAAGCCAAAACTGAAGAGAATTACACAAACTATAAAAAAAATAAGAAATGAAACAAATAAAATAATATTCAGAGCTAAAGAAAAGAGTTGGAGAAAATTTTGTCAAACATTAAACCATAGGTCCCAAATAACTACAGTTTGGAGAAAACTAAAAGCAATTAAAGGAGGAAAACAGCAAAAAATTTAAAATCCCAACAATTAAAATACCAGAGAGAGCCGAAACAGATAGAGAAAAAGCCAACATACTAGCTAAATACTTTTATCAGGTTAGTTCAATAGACAGTCTAGATAAGGCAGAAATAAATAGACGAAAAACACTGCTAGAAAAATTAAAAGAAGAAAATATGGAAACCACACAGGATGCTAAGTATTTAAATGCAGATATTACAGTAGATGAAATAGAAAGAGCTTTAGCAGAAAAAACCAATACTACCTCTGGGGAAGACATTCTGAGCTATGAAATCCTCAAAAAGGTACCAAATACAACTCTAAGAGTGATTGCATCCCTCTACAACAAAATCTGGCACACGGGAAAAATACCATGTTCATGGAAGACAGCAGTAGTCATCCCCATACTAAAGCCAGATAAGGAAGCACATGATGTCAGCTCATACAGGCCAATATCGTTAACATCACATCTAGGAAAAATTCTAGAAACAATAGTCAACAGCAGACTAAAATTTCATCTCGAAAAAGCATAATTTGTACAGTCCAACCCAGGCAGGCTTTAGAAGCCAACATAGTACAATAGAGCAACTGCTGAGGCTGGAACATGATGTTAAAACAGGCTTCAAAAGGAATGAAAAGACAGTAGCTATATTCCTTGATGTAGCAAGAGCATATGATGAGTGTTGGAGGGAGGGTGCACTACATAAAATCAGGAAACTAGGTATAGTAGGCAGAACCTACAATTACCTAGAAAACTTCCTGCAGGATAGATACTTCATGGTACAAATAAACAATGATAGATCTGAGGTATATGAGCAACAGAATGGAATTCCCCAGGGATCAGTAATATCACCATCAATTTTTACGATTATGGTCAACGACCTAGGCGACGAGTTTAAGGACTTAAAAAACAACCTATCTCAGTTTGCAGATGATGCTGCGATATGGAGAACGGGAAGAAATCTCCCATTCCTCTATAAAACAGTACAAAAACAAATAGATAAAGTATCTGACTGGATGAACAAGTGGGGATTTAATCTAAACGTTAAAAAAACCATAGGAATGATTTTCAGTAGAGGGCGTGTAATTAAAAACAATATAATTGACATAAGCATTAATAAGCAAAAAGTATGCACAGCAAAATCAACTAGATTTCTTGGCATGGTACTAGACCAGCAACTAAACTGGAACAAACACATAGACCTTTTAGTGCAAAGCAGTAGAGGACTTATTAATATGCTAAGATATATGAAAGGAAGTGGTTGGGGCGCCTGCAATAAGACAATGTTAACATTCTATAAATCATTTATTAGAGGCAAACTTGACTATGCCAGTGTTGTCTATGCATCAGCCGCCCCAAGCAATAAGAAGAAACTAGACACAGTCCAAAACCAGGCACTGTCAATAATAGCAGGTGCCTCAAAGGGAACATCAGCAGAAGCACTAGAAGTAGCGCTAGGCATTATACCCCTGGAGCTAAGGAGAAAAGAACTGAGATTCAGCTACTGGGCAAGAGTGGCAAAAGATCCAACTCACCCGGCACATAAAACCTTTGATAGGGGTAACCAGTACATAGGCCACATTCCATTAAACCATAATAGATACCCGTCAGGGTGGAAAACAATGGATGAAGTGGATCAATACCCAGACCTGTTTAATGCGATAAACAGTAGTGCTCTGTATAAAGCAAAGATCCCACCATGGGAATTAAAAGTGCCAGAAACTGACTCCCACTTATCAAAGATCATAAATAAATCTAACGACATAATCTCAGCAAAAAGTAAAACACTAGAGCACATAGAACGGTATACAAATAATAGCCTAACTATATATACAGATGGGTCCAAAGATGAAGAAGGACAATTAGGAGCAGGAATAGCAATACCAAAATTAAAAATTTATAAAAGATACAAAGTAACAAGTAATACATCTATCTTTACAGCAGAATTAGTGGCAATCCTAAAAGCTTTAGAAATAGCTGCAGAAAATCCACCAAAAAAAGTAACCATTCTCACAGATTCCCTATCATCAGTACTAGCAATCAGAAACAGAACAGAAGGCAGCAGGCCAGACATTATAGAGGAAATACTACAGGTTAATACATATCTACAAAATATAGGATGCAGTGCAACACTAACATGGATACCATCACATGTGGGGATAGCAGGAAATGAGCTAGCAGACAAAGAAGCCAAAGGGGGGAGAACTAGCCATAACCAAATTGAAGTAGGCTTAGGGAAGTTTGAAATTAAGAGCTTAATTGCTCAAAAAATAACTAAAGAATGGATAACAGCATGGGACCTAAGTAAAAAAGCAAGACACTCATATAAAATCCTTAAAAAACCAAGCAAAAAATGTCAAATAAAAGATGAACTAAAAATACCAATTAATAAAAAATTGCTGAGACTCAAGCTGGGAACTGGATATTTCATGATTGAGGAACCCACATGTGAAGAGTGTCAAGAACCAAACACAATTAGGCACTTTCTAGTGGACTGCAAAAAATATGACCAACAGAGGCAAAACATTAAGACATACTGTAGTAACCACAAGGTAGAAATGAGTGTAGAAAATCTCATAGGCACAAATAGCCCTTCAGAAATGCAAAAGTTAATAAAACACTATATTACAAAAACTAAAGCTAACATATAAAAATCAAATAAGGAATTGAACCAGTAGTCCAAACTGGTGAAAGACTCGCCCCAGAAACACACAGATTAACCAAATAAACCATCCAGTAAAAATCAAAAACATACTAACTTAGAAAATAGCATATATTGGAACTTTTTTTAAAAACCATGTTGAACTATAACTACAAAAGGAAAAATACCGACTAGAGATAATATAATATAAAACAAATACAAACAAAAACATATTACAATAAAAGAAACACGTCCTGATATAACCAACAAATCCATGTACATGGTAGATGGTTGAAAGGGGCGTGCTACAAAATGAAGTAGCAAACACATTAAATAAAAAAAAAAAAAAAAAAAAATTTCTTTCTCTTTTAATGAAAAAAATTGCCTAAGCCGGGTTGCCAGAGTCAAGTCGATTGCCCTTCAGTTGGACATTCGAGATTTGGTAAGCATGAATTTTTGCGTGAGGACTTTATTTAATTTTTCTAGTCCTAGCCGATCATTTAAGTTTCTTTGGGCAGTTTTAGTTTAATTTAATTCTTAACTCCAGAGCCATCAATTCGATCTGAGTGATAGACATGAGAAACTAGGTCCATTTAATTCCTTGTTGAAAGAATAGCGGCATGGTTTAAAAGTTGAGATATCACCGCTTTGTATTATTGCAAAGTCGGTCGGGAGAGAAACTCGCATCTGCGAATTTTATTTATTTACAGAATAGTCGGGAGCGCGTAATGTGTATTTTTATTTGTGATTTTAGTGAGAGTATTGATGCTCGCTATTTATATAGTTACGCATATATCTGTGGACGGGAGTGAAAGAGGCATAATTTGGAAGCGCGTGGGCGCGTTGGTTACGGAATTGTTATTGATACGACGTTAGGGACGAGGGGGAGATAAGCACGTGGTCATAAAATTACAAACACGTGGTTGAACTACGGGGTTTTCAATTTGATAACCAGGGGTTATGTATAACTTTTGACGGCATGTAGATGCTAGCGTAAACAGGGTTATAGGTTATTGATTGTGCTTTGTTATTCTGTGTATTCAGAAGATGGAGATGACATTTATTTATGTTAAGGGAATTATTTTGTATTTCATTTTGAATGTGATTACTATTATTGACGGGAATTTTAGGAATTCCTTGAGAAGGCTAGTTTTAGTTGTGTTAAACATTACGGCATTAGTGTCAGCGTAAGAAGTAGGCCACAGTACGTCTGCCCAGACGGGCCATTGAAAATATGGTTGTTGCTCGGAGTTAGTCAGGCAGAACAGGCGATCTGGGTTAGCCAATGTTTACCTTGTGGGCTCAGGTAGAGAAGGGAGCTCAGTGGGGGGAGCGGACTTTGTTTGCATGATTTTGTATGGTGGTGCATAACGGGAGAGAGTAGGGGAGCTGTATTGATTATAGACGGGGGAGACTTAAGTGTTAAAGACTTAAGGGTTTGTCAGGAAGTTAATTGTTATTTGTAATAGAGTATTAACGTTTTGTTTAGCTGTTGTTTTTGCTTTTGTCTAAACAGCAGGTGCCGGCTTTTTGTGGGAATGAGAGCGGAATTTTGAGACCACAAAATTTCTCCCACGGCAAAGTTGGGGCATTCGCAGAACCGCAAGGGTTTTACGTTAGTTGCCAGTAGTGGACGGAGAGGAAGAAAATACGTTTTCCCAACCAGGGGAAGACATTTTCCAGCGAATAGGATTTTTGTGGATAAATCCTGAGCTCTGACGCTCGTTACACACGCAGATTGGCAGGCTGCCAGCGGTGTGGTAATTTTGTGTTCGTTTCTTCACGGCCATAATAAAGCCGACAGCCCAGTTATAGGTACTCGGGCAGGTAATTTCCGAGTGGTAGAAGTCCGCTACAGTTCCAGTCCAGAATCCAGTGGGGTTTTGTTAACCCTCAGTCATCAAGTCCAGAGTTAGTGGAGAGAGATAGGGTAAACATTCTCTCTACTGAAGTCAGCACAGATAGGCAGAACTGTTAGTTTTGGTGAATCATAGCAGAGGACAGCTGCTGAAGTTTAGAGGTGCAGTTAGTTGTGTTCAGGAGATTCCAGGATAGGCTGTGTAGAACCGAAGTCTGTGCAGAGATTGTGTAGTCACTTCGCCGTCGTTCCAGCTATCAGTGGACTTAGAGTTAGAGTTAGAATTTAGAACAGCTAGTTTGGAGTGTAGGCGACATCAAGTGCAGTGTAGTTCATTTCAGTTAACCTTACCTTCTTTCTCCATACAGGTTGCAATTGTGGGAGAAGGGTTGGGGTTGATGCATTTTTAACTGTGCTTGCTTTTGTTTCAGGAGTGCATCCTCGCACTTGATGTAAGGGACATGCATATGTTTGTTGTTTATAGGTGTATAATAAACTTGTATAAATTGTAGCTGGCATCAGTCATTTCCTTTAGTACAGTAGCTATATGTTGTCTGTACCTTGGTGTTTGTGAATCTTAATTGAACCTTATCCCCATAGGGTAGTTAGAGGTGGTTCGAGGCCATAGCAATTTACACGTCCGAAGTGGCGAGGAAAGAATCAACCTCGGTTCTCAACCTCGGAGCCAATGGTCTCAACTTTCACTTTTTGCACTATATTTCTATCTGAATCTAATTTTCCAGTCTTCCTTCTCACTAGTGTCTTGTCACTATAGGTAGACAGTCTCTAGTCCTAAATCCATTTCGTGACAAAGTGGGTGCTATCGTCCGGTGAATCATCTTTGTTACGTTCAATTCTGTGATCTTGACAAAGTGGTGGCGTCGTCCTTGGGATCATCTTTGTTGGGATCAATTCTAGATTCATAGATTGTCTCTGTAGAAAGTTCTGGAAATAGATTTCAAAAAAAAAAATCCCCTAGACTTGAGCTATATTAAGACTGATCCAGCTATAAGTTTTTTTCCACAGGTTCCAGTTAGTATAGAGGATAGTGGTTGTAAGGTTGTTTATGACTTAGAAGTAATTGATGGCTAATGGAATTTTTTTCTTGACAGGAAAGTAAATTCGGGTTTTGGGTAGCTGGATAACTTGAATTTTTTTCAGGTAGTTATTAGTCAGACTTGGTGCTAGTCTGAGTGCGGGTTTTTGCGACAGCATATTCATAGTAGGTAACAGTAAATTTTTCTTGTTCCTTTTTTGTCATTTCCCCTCGTTGTGAGTACTGCTGATTTGTCAGGTAAGATGGCTGAATTGGTCAAGCTACTTACTGCATGGAAGGACGCAGCTAAAAGCATGGGGATGAATGAGGCCGAGACTAGGGCTTACATTATGAGGGAACAGGACCGGCAGACGGAGTCGGTCGGGAGAGAAACTCGCATCTGCGAATTTTATTTATTTACAGAATAGTCGGGAGCGTGTAATGTGTATTTTTATTTGTGATTTTAGTGAGAGTATTGATGCTCGCTATTTATATAGTTACGCATATATCTGTGGACGGGAGTGAAAGAGGCATAATTTGGAAGCGCGTGGGCGCGTTGGTTACGGAATTGTTATTGATACGACGTTCAGAGGGACGAGGGGGAGATAAGCACATGGTCATAAAATTACAAACACGTGGTTGAACTACGGGGTTTTCAATTTGATAACCAGGGGTTATGTATAACTTTTGACGGCATGTAGATGCTAGCGTAAACAGGGTTATAGGTTATTGATTGTGCTTTGTTATTCTGTGTATTCAGAAGATGGAGATGACATTTATTTATGTTAAGGGAATTATTTTGTATTTCATTTTGAATGTGATTACTATTATTGACGGGAATTTTAGGAATTCCTTGAGAAGGCTAGTTTTAGTTGTGTTAAACATTACGGCATTAGTGTCAGCGTAAGAAGTAGGCCACAGTACGTCTGCCCAGACGGGCCATTGAAAATATGGTTGTTGCTCGGAGTTAGTCAGGCAGAACAGGCGATCTGGGTTAGCCAATGTTTACCTTGTGGGCTCAGGTAGAGAAGGGAGCTCAGTGGGGGGAGCGGACTTTGTTTGCATGATTTTGTATGGTGGTGCATAACGGGAGAGAGTAGGGGAGCTGTATTGATTATAGACGGGGGAGACTTAAGTGTTAGAGACTTAAGGGTTTGTCAGGAAGTTAATTGTTATTTGTAATAGAGTATTAACGTTTTGTTTAGCTGTTGTTTTTGCTTCTGTCTAAACAGCAGGTGCCGGCTTTTTGTGGGAATGAGAGCGGAATTTTGAGACCACAAAATTTCTCCCACGGCAAAGTTGGGGCATTCGCAGAACCGCAAGGGTTTTACGTTAGTTGCCAGTAGTGGACGGAGAGGAAGAAAATACGTTTTCCCAACCAGGGGAAGACATTTTCCAGCGAATAGGATTTTTGCGGATAAATCCTGAGCTCTGACGCTCGTTACACACGCAGATTTGGCAGGCTGCCAGCGGTGTGGTAATTTTGTGTTCGTTTCTTCACGGCCATAATAAAGCCGACAGCCCAGTTATAGGTACTCGGGCAGGTAATTTCCGAGTGGTAGAAGTCCGCTACAGTTCCAGTCCAGAATCCAGTGGGGTTTTGTTAACCCTCAGTCATCAAGTCCAGAGTTAGTGGAGAGAGATAGGGTAAACATTCTCTCTACTGAAGTCAGCACAGATAGGCAGAACTGTTAGTTTTGGTGAATCATAGCAGAGGACAGCTGCTGAAGTTTAGAGGTGCAGTTAGTTGTGTTCAGGAGATTCCAGGATAGGCTGTGTAGAACCGAAGTCTGTGCAG
Source organism: Oreohelix idahoensis (assembly GCA_024509875.1). NCBI lineage: Eukaryota > Metazoa > Mollusca > Gastropoda > Stylommatophora > Oreohelicidae > Oreohelix > Oreohelix idahoensis. The sequence goes on along the minus strand of JAMPIV010005401.1, from coordinate 216,365 downwards.
AGATTGTGTAGTCACTTCGCCGTCGTTCCAGCTATCAGTGGACTTAGAGTTAGAGTTAGAATTTAGAACAGCTAGTTTGGAGTGTAGGCGACATCAAGTGCAGTGTAGTTCATTTCAGTTAACCTTACCTTCTTTCTCCATACAGGTTGCAATTGTGGGAGAAGGGTTGGGGTTGATGCATTTTTAACTGTGCTTGCTTTTGTTTCAGGAGTGCATCCTCGCACTTGATGTAAGGGACATGCATATGTTTGTTGTTTATAGGTGTATAATAAACTTGTATAAATTGTAGCTGGCATCAGTCATTTCCTTTAGTACAGTAGCTATATGTTGTCTGTACCTTGGTGTTTGTGAATCTTAATTGAACCTTATCCCCATAGGGTAGTTAGAGGTGGTTCGAGGCCATAGCAATTTACACGTCCGAAGTGGCGAGGAAAGAATCAACCTCGGTTCTCAACCTCGGAGCCAATGGTCTCAACTTTCACTTTTTGCACTATATTTCTATCTGAATCTAATTTTCCAGTCTTCCTTCTCACTAGTGTCTTGTCACTATAGGTAGACAGTCTCTAGTCCTAAATCCATTTCGTGACAGTAATGAAGGGTGATGAATGAATGAATGAAAGCTTACTTCTTTATTTGTGTGAATGTATTTTCCTACATATTCAATAACTTCAAATATATAACAATTAAACCCAGGTTCTGCTGTATGTACGTAATTAAACTGGCTACTGGATAGCATATATGGAGAATGATGCTATACAGTTGTTTCCAAACTCTCTTATCATTGACAGCAGTGATGACAACTGACAACTGAGCTAAAGATTCTGAGTTTTGTGTTGGACTTGATTTTCTTTTGATCGCCATATATTTCTTAAATAAATTGTACTGGAGACAGGAGGAAGGTGGTTGAAGTAACAAGAAGAGACATGGTCCAAAACCAGAAGATACGTCAAGGCCTAAAAACCCAACCCTTGCAGACCCAAGTAGAACAGTCCCAACTAAGATGGTGTGGCCATGTCTGCAGAATGGGAGAAGATTGGCTACCGAGACAAGCATGGGATACTAAGAGCCATGGATCCAGATCTCCAGGACGACTCAGAGTCTGCTGGGAGCACAACATTAGACAATCTTTGAAGGACCGAGGACTAGAATGGAACCAGGCCAGGAGGAAGACAGCCGATAGGATAGTATGGTGCTCTCTCTTCCAAACCTCTTCACCTCAAGGTAGAAGAGGAACGACTAAGTAAGTAAGACAGGAAGTTGTGGAGAGATATGATCTCCTACACCACTAAGCATGGTACTTGAAGAAGAAGATATTTCCCACTGCAATGATAGCTCCTTTTGCCTTTTGTATTCTTTTTTTTTTTTTTAATCATACGCCCACTATTACTCGAGGCGAAATCTCTGGTTAACATGTCTAACCTGAGACTGATTTTACGTGAGTATCCCTTTTTGCCCTGTAAAATGACAAGTGTCCTCTCGCCATTCAGGCAGATACTCGCCAATTTCGGAGGTATCCATTAGAACTGGGTCAGCTCAGGAGCCGTTCAGGTTATTCCAGTCCCTGGTCGACGACACTTCTTCAAATGTCTTCACCAGGGCTCGAATTATTCCAGTCCAAGTCCCGGTCGATGAAACCTCTTCAAATGTTCTCACCAGGGCTCGAACCTGAATCACCCGATTGCCAGCGCAGTGTGGTAACTATTACACCAGTGCGGCTCTTGTATTCTTATTTTAATATCACTCTTTTTCCTATAACTTTATCCATATGGCTGCCAAGACATATGTATCATCCCACATCTTGTAGAGATGTTTCTTTAAGAGCAATTCTGCTATCATTTTCTGCATTTATTCTCATAATTTTTGTCATTTCCTGTTTTTATCTTTAGATTCAATTGCTGTGACATTTCATCAAGCATTTTCATTTTGTCTTGCTTCTGGTTATGGGACAGAAAGGTATTGCTCATTACCAGCACTAAGGAAACTGTACAAGGGGCTTCATTAGGGACAAATGAATGGAACAGAAAAGAAAGTCAGCAAGAATTAAGCCAAACACATAAACAAATAAATTTAAAGGATATGACCACATAAATCAAAGTAGCTGGTGGCGGTCTTATGACCTTCAGAGAACAAAATGACATTTCTGTCAGTGTGCTGCACTACAATGCACCCACATACATAAACATATGAAGAGGTGTGCAATCTTTAACATATCATCATTCTCCTCTCGCTCCATATGGAGCATGGAGTCACCAATGCAGCTGGTTCCCTTGAAGGGAGACTGCACCAAACATTCACATGCTCTTGCAGCAGTGGTTTCTGTATCTATTTGTTTTATATGATGAGGTTGCCATCTCCATGCAGTTAACATATCTTTCTTTCTTCTGTGATCCTTAGCAGCTGACTGTCAAAGCAGTCAATGGCCATCACACCTGGTGGTGTCTTGTAGGGCAGCAACAAACTGCTTCCACTTTGTTCAGTTAGTGGCCATCCTTCGTACAGTGCCCCAGCTCTGGTTCATTTTTTGCATCTCGGCCTCCACAGTTCTCTGCCAAGATGTTTTTGGTCTGCCTCTCTTTCGCTTTCCTTCGGGGTCCAAAGCATAGCTGTTCTTGTGATGCATCGGGGTCTCTTCTGAGGATGTGGCCAACCCAACTCCAGCATCTGCCAGCTATGATGGTGTGCATGTCCTCTTGGTTACTCCGAGTAAGGAGTTCTTGGTTAGTGATAGTATTCGGCCAAAAGATTCGGAGAATTTTCCTTAGGCAGTTTGTGTGGAAGGAGGACAGTTTCGAGATTTCCTTCTCTGATACTCTCCAGCATATATGTTACATTAAAATGTTTCCAAACTGAAAAATTGTTTTTCAGATAAACTGCAATTAAAACAAATAATTAATATTCAGGACAAACACTATGAAATAAGTAGAAATCAATGTTTACCTGTTAAAATGTTGAACATAGTAATCCAGACGTAGGCTGTTGAGGGTACAGTAAATGCGAATGACATGAAATACATATACGGCAACATGGACCAGCCGTAGAGAAAGAAAAACAGCAGCAGCTGCATTGAATGCACGTCGCTTGTAAAATTTGTGATGGAAAATATGAAAAAAGTGGCGATCAGGAAAAGACAAGGAATGATAAAGTTGATGAGATCCCAACACAGGGTGGACAGCCAGAAGGTTATAGGGTGCACTCCACTAACAAACTGGATGTGTTTGGCCTTGATTGAATGCTCTTTGACCAAGAACAGGACAAAGCTGCTGGCCAGGAAAGCCATGCCAAAGGCTATATTGAAACCCAGTGTGAAGCCAGTAAAGTCTTTTCCATCACGCTCATCCTGAATCTGCGGACAAAAGTAACATCTTTTTACTACAATAAAAAATTTAAAAAACTATTATTATCATCATCATCATTTTAAAGAACACATGGAGAAAAGAACTGGAGACACATGAAGAAGACATAGAAAGACCTTGAGCTGATGGCACGGGACATACGTTTGTTGAAGGCCTATGCTCCTTGGGCAGTTGAAAGAAGAAGATCGTCATTTCCCTTTTCACTCCAGCTGGAGCAGGGTGCCATCAGAGCAGCTGGTCCCTTCACAGGAAGCCTGCACCAAACAATCACTTGCTGTGGTGGTTTATGTAGTAATTTGTTTTACATGGTGAAGTTGCCTATCTCATTCCCAACCTCATGTTAGTTTGCCTTGTATGACGTGCCTCAGGGAGCAGTGTAGTCCCATTCTTTCTTTGCCTCTTCAGAGACCCCTGAGAATTCATCATGTGACGTAATATCTCCAGAACCTTGTCTCCATTACAGCTGCTCTGAACGCATCACGATTCTGGGCAAGTCGACCTGCTGCATCTTCCAAAGACAAGTTCAGACTCTCTGTGATGTCCTGGATCTACCGTCGTCTAGGTCGTCCCCTTCCCCTTGGACCATGCCTTCCATTACTAATTTTTCCAGACTATTATGTCTTTTTAAATGACCGAAAAATTTCAGCTTCCTTATTGTGATGGTACTTAAGAGCCAATTTTCCTCTACATTTAGTAAGTGCAGTACTTCTCTATTTGTCTTTTTTTCTGTCCAGGGTTTTCCCCTGAGAATTACATGGGGTAAAAACATATGACAATAAATATTATATATTTTTAATGTGTTAACTCAGCAACTCTGGCACAGTCCTGTGTAGTACCCGTGTTGTAGCCGTTTAGTACCCGTGTTGTACCTGAGGGTCTCTGATGAGAAAATATAAAGAATAGGACTTCTCCTCCCTCACGCATGTCCCATAAGGCAACTCATATGAAATTAAGCATGAAGCTGGCAATCTCATCATGTGTAACAGACTGCTACACAAAACCACCACTGCAACAACATGTGAATGCTTGGTGCAGGCTTTCTGCCAGGGGGCAAGCTGTAGAGTTGGCTCACTGCTCCGTACGGAACAAGAAGGAAAATGAAGATGATGAAGATGAATTTTGATATACAGAAAAACTTGAAAAATCTTTCATTCAGTTAACGAGACCGTTTCGAGATGTTTGTATTTATGCAAATTCAGCTTCTCTGCTGTCCAATAGTATAGTGTAAAGAATAAAAAAAAACAAAACAAAGGTAACGATTGTCCCATAGCAAATACTGCCATAGAGGGGTAAAGTGTTCGAGACTCTGCTATACCAGGTCTAACCTTCAAGAGACAGGGTGATTGGTTCCCTTCCTCACTGCCTTTAAAATTTAATTTTAATTTAAAAATTCAGAAACCTACCCACCACAAAAATATTTATGGAATGTGTGATTCCTGCATACACACATTGGGATCCTTGCTGGTACTACAGAGTCCAAGCACTGTGCTGAGATCCTCCTTGTGTGATCTAAGGGAGGAGATAGAAGCCACTGAAAGAGTTGTCCGTATACAATGACGATGGTCCTTAAAAACCAAAACCACAACAAACCAGTTACCCATATATAGCTGTGTAGACTGAAGCATGATGCCACCAGGTTTCAAACCCAGTAATTTTGCCTCAAGAAGCAACAGCTCTAACCACTCTGCCACTCTGGTATATTTTACATGTGTGAAAATTAAGCTTATACACAATCTGAACCAACATTTTAATGTGGTGACGTTGTCTCTAGCATGGTTAACAATGGTTTAAGTTTTGCAAAAATCTCATTGGTAGTATCAAGTTTCTGTTTTTCCACGTCCTACATGTATATTCTTTTATATATACACACACACACACACACCCACATGCACGCACGTGCGCGCGCACAGGGACACCGTGATTTTAAATACCAGCAGGAGAGTTCTAGTCAGAAATTTTCCTAGTTTAAAAAGTCTTTCAATTTCTTTTTTGTTGTTGCCGCAGCTGCCTAAAGATCTACCAAATCATCCATTGGGATCTACCGATAGATCAGGATCAACTGGTTACCTATCCATGGTGTAGATAATACCAACGCGTCTTCAACTTGGTACTGGCTGCAAATGAGCTAGTTAAACAACAACAATAACTGTATCATAAATTAATCTGTTCAGTTTTTAACTAACCATGTTTGCAGTAAGCCTCGGTAGAGGATGGTTGATGGTTTCTATGCTGAACTCCGAGCTGTTTTGGAAGTATTGCAGCAACCCATTGAACATGGCTCCCAGTGAGATGGCAATACTGTGATATCCCTGGTTATTGAAAAAAGCTGTCACAGTGGCGTTATCATCTGGCTCTGAATTGTTAAAAGCTGCCGCCACCATGTATTTCAAGTTGTAAGTTCCAAGGCTTTCCATACCTTTGGCGACCAGGTATCTTATCACATCTGTGTCATTTTCATAACCAGGCTCATGACTGATATTGATAACATGAGCAGCAGACACATTTTGAAACTGATCTGCAAAATCCTTTGCCATTCTAGAGTCCTTTGGGAATGATGAGACATAAGGGATGTAGTTGTTACCAAATTTCTGCACATTTAGTGACAAAGGTGGAGAATCCTTGACAGTCGGGAGGGTTTTGAGCACCACAATTCCCATGATAGTGAAAAACAAAGGAATCACCAGCTGGGTGATTGTGACCAGTTTGTTACGAAGTGTGTGTAGAACTCTCTTGAGGAACATGGCGGTGAACTGCTGCATAAACAAGCTAATTCCATGGTTCTTTGGAAGTCGTGTGGTTAGACCTGTACATTAGAAAGACAAATACTGTTAACATTTCCATCATACTTTCAGTAAACATTAATTTAAATTTTATATTTTATGTTTTATTTACAGAATACAGAGTGATGCTTGTTTAATATTCTTCTTTCCTTCCTACCCCCTTTTTCTTGTTTTTTTTTCTTCTTCCTACTTTTTTTTTTTTTTTTATCTTCTTCTTCCATCTTTCCAACATTCAAGTTGATCTGCCTGATGATGATCTCACACACTTCTTAGACGGGAAGAGAGATGCAATCAAGTTTCCACCCGCCAGTGCAAAAGGGCTTTGGGAACAGCTGGACGAAGCCTTGGCAAAAGAGTTGGATAACAACCTGAAGCAGATAACTTTGGAGAAGAAGCTGGAAATCTTCGGCAACATAATATATCTTTACTGTCGCAAAGTGTTCGGAGTCAGGGAGGCAAGGGAAAGTAACCCACCACGAAAAAGTAGAAGACAAATTAAAATAGAAGAAATCAGGAAACAGAAGAAGCATGCCCGAAAAAGTTGCCACAGAGAAGGAAGGGTTACGACAGGTTTGGGAGCACCTTAAAGGCCAACATAATGCCCTTTGTAGAGCAGAAAGATTGTGCAGGAAGAGAAGGAAGACTCAGAGGGATAGGGAAAGATTCTTCAGGGAACCCTTCAAGTTTGCCAAAGAACTGTTTGAGCAGCCACAATCGGGTACGCTAAACATCAGGAAAGAAGACCTGGAAGAACACCTTAGAATGACATATTCAGATGGTCGCAAAGATGAGCCGCTCAGCAGCATGGCAGGCCTTAAATGGCCAAGTAAGCCAGGAGCTGAATTTAACACCAAGCCCCCAATGATGCAAGAGGTAGAAAGCATTGTCCAGAAAGCTCGGTGCAAATCAGCTCCAGGTCCTAATGGTGTTCCATATGTTGTGTATAAGAGATGCCCTGAGGTGCTCAAACAACTGCTCCGTTTACTGAAAAATGCGTGGAAAACCCAACTTGTAAGCACGGAATGGAGAAAGGCGAACAGAGTCTACATCCCAAAGGAACAAAATTCCACAGACATCAGTCAGTTCAGGCCAATCTCACTACTTAATGTGGAAGGGAAGATATTCTTCTCAGTGATGGCAAAAAGGCTCACTACATACCTCCTGGCAAATGGGTACATTGACACTACCATTCAGAAAGGAGGTATCCCAGGTACACCAGGATGTCTAGAGCATGCCACAATGATCTGGGAAGCAATTCAAAAGGCAAAGTCTGACAGAACAAACCTCCATGTAATCTGGTTGGATCTAGCAAATGCTTATGGATTCGTTCCATACCAGATGTTGTGGCAGGCCCTAGAAATGTATCATGTTCTACAAGAGATTGCAGCAATGCTGAAGCTGTATTTCGCAGGGTTCTCTGTCAGATTTTCAACCAGAGAGTACACAATGAAGTGGGTTGGCCTTGAAGTTGGAATTGCGATGGGATGTACCATCTCTCCGATACTATTCGTGATGGCTATGCAGGTAATCCTCAATGCGGCTGAAGGAATGGCTATAGGTCCAAAGCTCGGTGGAACGTGTCACATGCCACCGCTCAAAGCATTCATGGATGACACAACAATTCTGACATCAGATGAACATCAGGCCCGGAGGATGTTAGCACACCTGGATGAACTAGTCAGCTGGTGCAGAATGAGCTTCAAACCCAAGAAGTCGAGAAGCCTATCAGTCAGGAAAGGGAAGATAGCAAAGGTCATATTCATGGTTTCTAACCAAAGAATCCCTACTGTCATTGAGGAACCTGTTAAAAGTCTTGGCAGGGTGTACGATGCCTCACTAAAAGACTCGAAGGCAGTGCAACAGACAATAGAAATGGCAGGCAGAGGGCTACAGATCATAGACCAAAGCAGACTCCTAGGAAAATTAAAACTGTGGTGCCTCCAGTACATGCTGATACCTAAGTTGCTGTGGCCACTGCTTATATATGAAATAAGCATAAGTATAGTGGAAGCTCCAGGAAAGAAAGAGCCAAGACTGGATAACACCAGAAACGCTAAACAATATAGCGAAGAGAAAGGAAATGAAAAGAAAGAAAACAGAAGCTAAGTCTCCCAGGTTAAAGGCAATATATAGTGAACAGTACAGTCAGCTGGACAAGGAAGTAAAACGTCAAACCCGTGCTAACAAAAGGACATTTCTGGATGACCTTGCAAGACAGGCAGAAGAGGCAGCACTGAGAAATAAACAAAGCACAGTTTATAAAATAACTAAAGCTATCAGTGGAAAACGAGGTGCAAACAACATAACGTTAGTAAGAGACAAGCAAGGAAATCTCATCACCACAGCACAGGGGCAGGAAACAAGATGGGCAGAGCACTTCAGAGAAACACTGAATAAGGAACCACCAGAGACTCAGCTGAATGTTCCTGAGGCTGAAAGTGACTTAGACGTAAATACAGACATTCCATGAAAAGAAGAAATTATCACAGCTATCAAAGGGCTAAAAAATGGAAAAGCGCCTGGTCACGACAATCTGAATGCTGAGCTATTCAAGACAGACCCTGAACTAGCAGCAGAACTATTAGAACCACTATTTGCACAAGTCTGGGAAACTGAGACAACACCAACAGAGTGGAGTAAAGGAATAATTGTCAAATTGCCCAAGAAGGGCGACCTTGCAGACTGCAACAACTGGAGAGGAATTACCCTCCTCTCAGTTCCCAGCAAAATACTAGGCAGGATAATCATCCAGAGAATTTCAAAAGCAGTTGACCATAAACTGAGGAAAGAACAAGCGGGCTTCAGAAAGAACAGAAGATGTGCAGATCATATATTTGCCCTCAGGAACATTATAGAGCAGTGCTCAGAATGGCAGAGACAGCTGTACATTAACTTTGTTGATTTTGAAAAGGCTTTCGACAGCATACACAGGGACAGCCTATGGAAAATTCTGAGGGCTTATGGAATTCCCAGCCGCATTGTTTCCATTATAAAAAGCCTCTATTCTAACTTTACGTGCAGTGTTGGATCGAGTAATGTAACTTTCGAAGTGAAAACAGGAGTACGACAGGGATGCCCCTTATCAACAACATTATTTTTGACAGTCATAGATTGGGTGATGCGCCAGACAACAGAGGGCAGTCCAAGAGGAATTAGATGGACAACGTTTTCTACACTGGAAGATTTGGAATATGCAGATGACATTGCACTACTCGCGCATTCACACCAACACATTCAAGACAAAACTGATAGACTGAATAAGTATGGCCAGCAGGTTGGCCTGAACATCAATTTGAAGAAGACAGAGGTCATGACACTAAATGTGGGCAATCCTGAGCCAATAACAGTAAGGAACCAGAAGTTAGAACAGACAGACACATTTACTTACCTAGGAAGCTTAGTAACACCTGACGGCGGAACAAGCAAGGACATTAACAACAGAATGAATAAAGCGAGAACAGCCTTTGCTGTTCTCAACAACATTTGGAAGTCTTCCCAGTACAGCACAAACACCAAATTAAGACTGTATGAGAGCTGCGTACTTTCTGTGCTTCTCTATGGTGCGGAATGCTGGAGAGTAACAGAGAAGGAAATGTCGAAACTGTCCTCCTTCCACACAATCTGCCTAAGGAAAATTCTCCGAATCTTTTGGCCAAACACCATCAGCAACCAAGAACTACTTATTCGGAGTAACCAGGAGGACATGCACACCATCATAGCTGGCAGATGCTGGAGTTGGGTTGGCCATGTCCTCAGAAGGGACCCTGATACCATCGCAAGAACAGCTATGCTATGGACCCCCGAGGGAAAGCGAAAGAGAGGCCGACCAAAAACAACGTGGCGGAGAACTGTGGAAGCTGAGATGCAAAGAATGAACCACAGTTGGGGCACTGTACGAAGGATGGCCGCTGACCGAGCAAAGTGGAATCAATTTGTTGCTGCCCTACTAGACGCCACCAGGCGTGATGGCCGCTGACTGCTTTGACGGTTGGCGGTTATGGATCAAAGAAGAAGAATAGTGGAAGCTATAGAGCAGAAGGTCAACAAGTTCATGAGGAAATGGCTAGGGGTACCACCAGGTCTGTCAGATGTAGCATTGTACTGCAAAAAGTCAAAATTTCTGCTTCCTTTCAAGTCAGTTTTTGAAGAGTACAAAGTTGGAAAGGCAAGGCTTGCAATGATGCTACGCGAGTCAACAGATGATGTGGTTAAGTCCATTCAGCCCACACTGAAAACGGGAAGGAAGTGGAGAGTGGAAGAAGCTGTTGATGCTGCCCAAGAGTCACTCAAACTGAGGGAGGTAATCGGATACACACAAATGAATAGACGGGGATTTGGTCATGGAGACATCCACTGGTGGTCCAAGGCATCAAGCAGGGAGCGTAGAGACATGGTAGTTCAGGAGATACGAGGAGCTGAGAATGATAAGAGGTTGCAAAAAGCAGTGCAGCAGGCCCAACAAGGCCAGTGGACTACATGGGAAGGAGCCCTGCAAAGGTCCTTGACATGGAATGATATATGGCATATGGCACCTCTTAGGCTCAGCTTCGTTTATAGATCAATGTATGACCTCCTGCTATCGGTCACAAACCTTGTGAGATGGGGAAAGTCGGATGATGAGCAGTGCCCCCTGTGCCATGGGAGGCAGACACTTGAACACATGCTCTCAGCTTGCAAGGTGTCATTTGGGCAAGGGCGATACACATGGCGCCACAACAAAGTGCTAAATGAGCTGGCTGCGACAATAGATCTGGCAAGGATGAAGGCAAATAGCAATGTCAGGCCAAACACCGCAAACACATACTTTCTGAGAGCAGGAAAGTCAGCACACCCAAAACCGAGTAAATCATGTAGCAGTGTACCATCTCTCCTTGACTGTGCAAATGACTGGGAGATGGCGGTAGACCTACCTGGACGAGGGGCATATCCAGAGAGTATCATGAAATCTCAAAGACGGCCAGATATAGTGCTGCGTTCTTCATCATCGCACCAGGTTATATTGATTGAACTGACCGTGCCATTTGATTCCAGATTGGAAGAGCAACATTTGTTCAAAGCGGCCAAGTATAGTGATCTGGCCGCAGATCTGAGACATGATGGGTTCACTGCAAGGGTCATGGCTGTTGAGGTGGGTGCAAGAGGGCTCGTGGCTGCATCAGTGTATGATTTATTGAAACTGTTGGGGCTGAGGGGACAGTCGAGAACAAGGGCACTGAAGAGGCTTAGTGAAACTGTGGAAAAGGCATCATGCTGGCTGTGGAACAACCGCAATGGGCTATGGAACTCGGGACAGTAAACTCTGTGGTACAGAAAACATCAGGAATTTTTCTAAGTCCACAATACGTTGAGTTTTTCGGTGTGCTGGTGAAAGGGCTGTGACTGACGGGCAACACGAGGCGTATATTATAAGGTGTTGGGCACAGAATTACAGTTGCTAGCGCGCAGTGGCTAGCCTCATCAGCTTCGCGCAGGTGTGTCAGTGTCTGTCCCTAGTCGTGGCGTGCGGCGGAACGAACGGAATAATTTGTCTTCTCTTTGGTTACTTTCACAGTTGCCTCCACAGCTGGCGGAGTTGTGGATTTTAAAGTCGCTACCAAAGTGAAATGGGTTCATTTTCGATACAAGACAACAGGAGGCTGAGACACTTGGGAGTCGTGACCCAAGTGGGCCCGCCTCCCTTAGAGTGTAAAGGAGTATAGGGCCGAAACACTTGTTCGACGGGGGACCTCTTCTGATGATCAGATTGCCTCCTGTTGTATCGCTCTGTATAGAGTTTCCTATCATCATCTTCTTTTGTATCTTCTTCTTCCTTTTTTTCTTTTTCCTTTTCTTCTTCTTCTTCTTCCTTCTCCTTTTTCCTTCTTCTTCCTTCTTCTTTTTTTTCTTCTACTTTTTCCTTTTTTTTCTTCTTCCTCTTCTTTATCCTTTTTTATTTTCTTCTTTTTTTGTCTTCTTCTTCTTCTTCTTTTTTCTTCTTCTTCTTCCATTTTCCTTTTCTTCTCCATCTTCCTCTTCTTCTTCCTTCTAATTTTTCCTTCTTTTTTTCTACTTTTTCCTTCTTTTTTTTTTCCTTCTCCCTCTTCTTTTTTCTCTTCTGTTTTATCCTTTTTTTATTTTCTTCTTCCTTCTTTTTTTGTCTTCTTCTTCCTTCTATTTTCTTCTTCTTCTTTCTTCCTTTTCTTCTTCCTTCTTTTCCCCCTTCTTTTCTTCTTCTTCCTCCTCTTCTTCCATCTTCTTCTTCCTTCTTCTTAATTCTTCTTCTCCTCCTTCTTCATGAGAATCACGATGATGATCATCATCACTTTCCTAAGTACTCCTCACACAGCATGCAGCCCACCATGTAGCTGATTCCCTTGCAGATGCCTGCACAAAGAAGCCAGGTATTCTTCCAGTGGTGGTTTCTGTGGCAATTTCTTTTACATGCACAACCTCATTTTAGTTGCCTTGTAATGTAGGCTGCCATCTTGGGCAGTGTATAAAGTTATCGCTTCGAGCTGGATATTTTTTTGTCTTGGGAGAGGGGTTGTGTATGTGGTACCTTTTGTTTTTAACGCAGTGCCAGGTGATATTATATTTTACAGTTACAAAGCTCAAAACAGGGTTGGTGTTAGGCTAAGGCTAGCAGTTTGATAAATCCCAAAACAGTGCAGTCCCAATAAGTAGAAGTCACTGGGACTATGTAAAATAATTCTGCTCAAATATGGACATTTATGCCAGAATAAGATGCAAAGCATAAAACAATTATTTTAACCATTCAGAAACAATATTTTGATTTTAAATTTTCATTGCTGCATCTTTTAAAGTTTTCAAAAGCAATTTAGCAAAGCCTAAAATCTAGTGTCGAGTTCATTGCTAGTAGCATAGTCACAAGTGTAAAAACGTTAGGTTCATGTTTTGGCTTCGTATTTTTGTGTGCTCTGTTAGTGTTTCCTTCACAGACTCTAACATTGATAACTACTGCAGGACAAGTAAGCCAATGCAAGAGTTACTACCCATGACATAAAGACTTTTCTGTTGTCTGGTGTTATCCTTCCATCTATTCTATCAGTGCCTGCCAAATACTGCTTTATGTTTATTATTTACTATTCACACATCTTGGGTTTCACTCTTTGTTTATCTTCAGATCTCAAAGGCATAGTCCCGTTACTGTCAGAGTTTAACGCAAGCCCGTTTTCTCGCAAACATAAGTAAACCAGTGTTTGCTCAGTTGGCAAGATGAATAGGCCTAAGTGATTGCTGGTTTAATTAATGTAAGCACTGTAATCTACTGACAGAAGCACAGACGTTTATTAACCTGTTATCGCCTGTTCAGTAAAAAAAACCCAAAAAATTATGTATGGCTACGTAGTAATGTAACTTTTCCAAAGAAGGCAGAACATCTACTTATGCGAGTTCAAATTTGATTTGGGACAGAAAAATTACTTCGACTTATTCCAGAATTCTAGTTATCAGAATTTGACTTAACCAGAGTATTTTTAACAAAGCCAAGAAGACATTTGGCCAAAATCTTCAGAAATGCTTCTACTTAAGCGAAATTTGATTTAAGCGAGTTCTGCTAAAGTGGACTGCGTAGTATATGTTTATTATAAGGCAGCACCTCTACAATAAGAACTAAACGTATAACCCATACCTGTGACAGGAGAAGACACATCACCACAATCACCCAGGTCTACAGCGTTGGGTGGTGTACTGCCAGCACCATCCATTCCATATGTTGTGTAAGGGGAGCTCAAGAGAGGTGATGTATGTGAGTTGTTGGAAGAGTTGGCAGTATTGTCAGGTGACCCGTTGATGACATTGTGGAAACCCTGATGCTGTCCCTTAATTGGAACATCCAGATATTCGCCAACCCTTAAGTAGAATATTTTAAATTATGTTAAAACAGTGTAATCAAATGTCTTGTAACATATAAATAATTAACTTACAAAATCAATGGATTATGAAGCTACTTTTCCAAAATGCTAGACACTTAACTGTCAGTACCAACAGTATCATTATCATGGGTCAATCTCTTGCTCTGTTCCAGACCGAAATAAATAGTAAATAGCTGGCTGTTTTAGCTTTTGATCCATTAAAATTATTCCTTGAGTTTCTGTTGAATATTATAATTATTTACCCCATGCAGTTCCCAGGGTCTGAAGAGATAACAAAAGAATAGGACATAGTCCTATTATATCTTTGTCTCCTCAGAGAACCTCAGGAGCTACCTGCGAACATATTTGCTGTTTCTGTTATTTTGACTGTTGTTAATTTTGTTTACTCTTCTTCTATCATGACTTCTCTCAAGTATATCACCAACTTTCTTTGATCTTAGACTTTGCATTCATATTTGTGAATGCTGCTTGGGCAAGACTGCCCCTTTAACAAGCATACTGATTTCAAGAAAAATATTCCTCCAGCCATTTAAATCAAGATCACCAATGTGGAACTGATGGCATGAGTCAGACAGGTGCCAGCAAGAGAAGAGAAGATGCTGGCAACTGATAGGACAAACATTGAGGCTATATTGTTTATAGAATTACAAGGCCGTCCTTGTTCTGGAATGCACAGGGTAAAAGAGGTAAAGAGAAAAACACACATAAAAGAAAACTGCAGACAGAAATGAAAGAGATAAAGAAGACATGGAAAGATCTCGAGTGGATGGCACAGGACTACAGGACCTGGCCTAACTTTGTTGAAGGCATATACTCCTTAAGAAGCAGAAAGGAAATGGATTAATGACTGAACATTTTGTGACATGCTTCTGTACACGCACATTTTATACAATTAGCTGCACTAGTTCCCCCATTACCTGGGAGTCAACATCTGGAGAATTTCAGAACATTTAAATTTCTTAAGAGCTATATTGGAGTGGATTACTGCCAATTTATTGGAGAAGCACCCTTCTATGCATCTCTTATATCTCTTTTTATATAAAAAAATAAACAAACAAATGTGACTATTTTCAAGGAATTCTCACTTGAGGAACACCTCCTCCATAGTCGTCACTGAAGCTCCAAAGCTACTTATGCCAAGCTCTTTCTGCCTCTGCTCAAGCTCTGTGAAGAGTGCTTCGAAATCTCCCACACAGCTCTGAGGGAGAATATAACTCAGCTCTGCACCAACATTACTCTCCATCTCAGCCTGGTTAATGTGTGACTTGACAAGGTGGGTGATTTGCTTGATGTCACAGTTTGCATCTTTCACCACAACCATATGATATCCAGCTCCTGCAGAACAAAAAACATTTGTTATCAAAGCACTTAGGACCATGAATTGTGGTGTACAAATCAAGTCTACCTCAAGATCTGTAGCTATAAACTCTGGTTTATATCAATATTCGCAGGATAAGTCAACCCCAAACATACGTTAGGTTACCAGTATGTCAGAACTGACATTTCAGTGTAAAGTCTTGGGAAGCTGTTAGTGTAGAAACTGTCGTAACATTGTTAAAAAATGTGGGATTTCAAATGCAATGGATGGGGAAGACGACAATTTGCTGTGACAAGACAGTCCAAAAATACTGAAAACGAAGTGGGAACTTTCAGTGATTCTGACCCGTACGCAGACTTCTTTATGTCAGATGATGAACAGCATTTACAGCAAGATTATGAAGGATTTTGGGAGCCGCGCTGGTGTAATGGCTTCGGCATTGTACTGGCGACCAGGTGTTCATGGTTCAAACCCGGGCGTCAGCGTTTGAAGAAATGTTTACGGCCGGAAATTTGACTGAATAACCTGAACGGCTCCTGTGATAAACCCTCTGTGGATGGGAAGGAGCGAAGCTCCTGACCGGGTTGGAAGGAAAGTCCTCAGGTTCCCCAGCCTCGCAATGACATGTCATTGGGCTGAAGGGCTGAAAGCCCAAGTGCCGCTGGTTAAGGAAAAAAAAAAAAAAAAAAAAAAATGAAGGATTTTAAAATGTGATCATACATGCTTTAATTATCAATAAAATATAACTTTAAAAAGCAAAATTAACCTTGGAGTTGAAATTTTGATAAAAGTTTAATTTTATACTCACCATGTAATATCGACCCCAATGTAGGAGACATTTTTTGTGTGCTTAATAGTGTAGAGTTAAATGCTGCAATTTAAGATAACTTGAAATGGTTTTCTCAGCATCACAAGAACGTTTGTGAGTGAAAAAAAATTTATGAAGTTACAATTGTGTGATTTATATCCATTGCTAGAGTTGCTTTGGATCTAGCCACAGGCCGAGTGGTACGCCCGCTTTATAAGATTCCGAAATTGAACAAATAATTAGAAAATAAGTGGCCATAGAGTGTGGACATCGTATTTTGAACTGGTAGCGAAATAATTATATTAGTTTTTGCATACTTTTATCAATTAATGATGTCATAGGGTTATTTGTTTACATGTAGTGTAGTCACATACATAACACTCATAAACTATTAACGAATCAACCTCAATATATAATTTCGAAATGAATTTTAGCGATATCGGTAGCAATAATAACCTATTTTCGATTCCGATAAGGACGTTGAACAAACGTGATATTTTTAAGTAATAAATTAATTAATTTGCATGGGACAGGAATGTGTAAGTGAGATTCCAGTTCAGCAATATGTGACTTCCCAAAAAAATTAATATAAATTACAATTTTAATTTGTTTTTTATCAAACTTTTTGAATTAGTTGTCAACTGGATATACGTTTCAATTCCTGGTATTTTACTACCAAGGGATTAAGTACAGCTGAAATATTTATGTGTATGTGCATAATTGTTATTCATTTTATTTTTTTATTTTTTGTTTGTTTCTACACTTCACAAGATATAACAAACAATTATAACATCACATAAGAACTCAACAGTATGTCACAACATTCTGCAGCCAATTTCCTAAAGTTTGATGCATTATACATATATCTACTAAATTAATATATGTGTCTACTGCCTCTTTTTAAAACATCACTTGTAGAAAAAAATGTCTGCATATTGGGTCCTGGGTAAAACTGAAAAAATGCCTGGGTTAGAATGAGTTAACATCAAGCTTTGTAGCATGTTGCCATATGAAAAGACTCCCCACGTTTTCAGGTTGGCCAGAAATACCTGTATACACGTTTTCAGTGTAAAAATATTTTTTCAAAGATTTTTTTCCTTGAATTTTTCATTCAGTATCATGCCAGGTTTAACAAAGCATTTCACCACACTTTTGTTGCCAATTAGCCATATGTGTTGACTGGCAAACATTTTGCCTAGGAAATTCTCAACACAAATCAATCAATTCATACGTCTTACGCTTTAACACCCTAAGGAGCATAGACCCTCAACAAACACATGCCAAGTCTTCCTGTTATATACCATCAGCTCAAGTCCTGCTCATTTTTATTTCTGTTTCCAGTTCTCTTCTCCATGTGTTCTTAGTTCTGCCTCTACTTCTCTTGCCCTGGAGATTCCCAAATAAGGACTGCCTGGTAATGCTTCCAAATGGCTTCCTTGGTGTGTATCCATCCATTGCTAGCATATTCTTCATATCTCTTGTTCCACTGGTACTTGTCATCAATTCCATGTTGGTGACCCTGTCGTACCATTTCAATATTTCTCTTCTGCGCAAGCACCCATTTTCAATACAAATGAGAAGGAAAATTCACAGAGCATAAAATGTAGATGTTCCTAAAATGGAATAATATATGATAGTCACCACTAAGACTGGGAGCTGCGGTAGCATAGTGGTTAGTGCACTGGCTTCCTAGCGCAGTGGTCTATGGTTCGATCCCCAGATGAGGCGGGAATTTTTTAGGCCACTAACGGCTCCTGGGTCGACCCAGCCCCAAATGGGTACCAGAGCAACTCTGGGAAGGTTAAGGTGGCCGGCGTGATGCCGACCACATCACCCCTCGTGTGCCGTCGGTCAAGATAATATGGGCCTAACACCATATTCCCAATATGCCTCAATGGGCGTGTAACGGGATCCTTTACCATTACAATAACCGCTTAAGTCAGTGACACAATGCTGTCTCATAAAAGACCTCCAGGAACTAGGCAAGTAAAACTTTTGGTTAGTTTACAATAACCGCCCAAGTCAGTGACACAATTCTCTGTCTCATAAAAGACCTCCAGGAACTAGGCAAGTAAAACACTTGGTTAGTTTACAATAACCGCTTAAGTCAGTGACACAATTCTCTGGCTCATAAAAGACCTCCAGGAACTAGGCAAGTAAAACATTTGGTTAGTTTACAATAACTGCTTAAGTCAGATTCACAATTTTCTGTCTCATAAAAGACCTCCAGGAACTAGGCAAGTAAAACATTTGGTTAGTTTACAATAACCGCTTAACTCTTACAATCCGGCAAGCCCCGTGAAGTGGCGCGGGTTTAGTACCAATTTTACGGCTCGCCCCGTGAAGTGGAGCGCGACGGTAACGATAGCTAAACTAGCGCGTAAAAATGCGGTTTTAGCTCCCGTATAGTAAGAGTTAAGTCAGTGATAAAATTCTCTGTCTCATAAAAGACCTCCAGGTACTAGGCAAGTAAAACATTTGGTTAGTTTACTTCTTCTTCTTCTTCTTCTTGCGATCGCATCTTTGATGATTACACCGTCAGACGAGTTCTCATGATGAATTCGACTGTTGTTTGAAGTTCCTCTTTAACTCCATATAGCTTTGAGTTTAGTGTTGAGTCATTCGGCCAGTATATCTTTCTTAACTGGTCATACAGAGGACAGTCCTGTAGAACATGCTCAGCAGTTTGTTCGTTTAATCCACATGTGCACAGTGGTGAAGCAGACAATCGTAGCTTGTGCATGTGTTTATTCAGTTTGTTATGCCCTGTCCTGAGTCGAAAAATAGTTATCTGTCCCTGCCGGTCGAGAGTGTGATAGTCGTCTTTGGGTTGATTCTGTTCTCTTCTGATAGTCTGGATAGCTCTCTTTTTCTCAAAGTATGTGACTTCATTATCTTCTTGTTCACATTCTCCTCCCTTTTTTGCAAGTTTATCTGCCTTTTCATTTCCGGGTACACCACAATGAGATGGTACCCACTGAAGTATGGTTCTCTTTTTGGCAGCTACCTTGTTTAGTTCATTTCTCAGATGCGGGAGTTTACCACCCTTGAGAGCTTGCAGGACAGACAGTGCATCTGTGAGGATGACTACCTGGTGGCAGTCAGAGTTGGTGTTATAAATCATATTTGCAGCTTGCTCTAGAGCTTGAACCTCGGCTGTATAGTTGGAACAGAATTTACCAGTGGGAATGTGCCTAGTCTCATAGTGGTTGTCAGGATATGAGATAAAGATACCGGCACCTCCATTCCTAACAGCATTTGTTGCTGATCCATCTGTATAGGCATGTATCCATGATTGATCGGGATAGCTTTCTTGGATCATACTCAATGTAGCAGTTCGTTTTTGCAGATCATTATACTCACATCCACTTGTGAGACCACTGACTGATGTATTAATTTGGAGGGCACTGCTGGCCTGCTCCCATGGTACAGGGTATAGGGTGGGCTTCAGTGGTGTTGTCTTCATGGATAGGTCTTCTTGATGCTGTCTTATAAGTCTTTTCCCCCGATGCACAAAGCTGGTACGCTTTAGACGTCCCAATGCCAGATCATCTAGTCTTGCCTTCATTGGGTGCATTGGCATACTGTTGTACTTTTCCATCTGGATCATGGTTTTTGTGTCTCTTCTATGGGACAATGTCTGTAATCCAGCAACCTTCTGCATCTCTGTTATTGGTGTAGTTTTCATGGCTCCTGTAATGAGCCTGAGAGCTTGATTTTGCACCCTGTCCAAAGACTGCAGATGTGAGTTAGCAGCTGATGACAATGCTGCTGAGCTAAACTCTAAGTGTGGTCTTATTACTCCATTATAAATCTTCTTTAGATTTCGTTCATTTGCTCCCCAGTTGGTACCTGCTAATTTTCTGAGTATGCCTAGTCGTCTTCGGGCCTTTCCTTCTGCGTTTTCAATATGCTTATTCCATGTAAGCCTTTGGTCAAATGTCACCCCAAGATAGGTGGGGTAGCTTTCTTCCTTGATCACGGTTGTCCCTAGGTGTATGTTAGCTGATTTGTCCTTGGGGGCGAGGGAGAACAGTGTTGTGGAGGTTTTGTCTGTGTTTATTGTGATAAGCCATTTCTCTGCCCATGACACTAGCATGTCTGCTGCCCGCTGCATTCTATAATTTGCTGTGGTGACATTTTCATCAGCGCACCAGAGTACTAGGTCATCTGCATATAAGGCAGCTTTAACTCCTGCAGGGAGATCTTTCACCAGGTCATTGATGTAAACAAGGAAGAGTGTTGGGGAAATTACTCCTCCTTGAGGTACCCCCTGATGGAGCAACACTTTTCTGCTCTGCAGACCGTCAAGAGTGACTCTAGTTCTCCTGTTATGCAAGTATGACTGGATCCATTTCATCATGTTGCCTTGGATTCCACTTCTCCTAAGTTTTGCAATGAGGCCATCTTTCCACACCTTGTCAAAGGCCTGCTTGAAGTCGACCCAGATCGTTAGGACCTTTTTCTTCTCCTGGAAGGCATCTTCTATTGCTTGAGACAAGTAAGTAACTTGGTCTTCTATACTGTAGCATTCTCTAAATCCAGCTTGTTCCGGCACCAGGATCTGCTCAGACTCTAAATACCATTTCAATCTGTGGTTGACTATTCGCTCCATAGTCTTCCCAACACAGCTTGTGAGACTGATTGGCCGGTGATGCGTGATGCCATATGATGATGGATGGTATCCGCATGTCTGGTTTTGTGTAGTGTGCAGATGTGTTCAGTCAAACAATGTTCATACAAAAATAACAGGGCAATCCACATAGGACGTCAGTAAACTCACGACGTATAAAGTCAATGATTCTTGTAACAGCCGTTGACGTTTTTCTTCATTATTTATTGTGGACGCCACAGTGAAAAAATGGTTACGCGAATATGTAGGCACATCAAACAGTCATTATCACAGCAACATTCAATACAGCAATAGACGGTAGACAGCATTACAATGATGAGTCAGATGCATGTTATATTTCATAGTGCTGTAAATGTAGTCAGGTGAAAAACTCCATCCTTTTCTATAACAGCCAGGAGATAACCAGATGTATGAGATCAGTTCACTCTCCTTAGTCTGACTTCAGCAAGACAGACACGTCTGCCGAAGTATAAATAATGTCCTCAAAAATATCCTCTAGATAATAAAGGTTTTCCAAACCTAGTTCATTTAACAAAGTAGCAAGTAATGGTCCTTGGGACATGCATCAACCGATGCAGTACAATACAGCGACATGTGAGCTGGGAAAACATCTCGTGACGACGACTTTCGAAGACAGGCTATGAATCGAAATCGCTCACGACCCAAAATCGATAGAGTTAATGAAAAGTCAATTTACCTTGCCTTCAGGAAATACACAGAAATATCACGCCTCCCGACATGTGGGAAACACTAGAGGTATTATCTCGAATAAACGAAATATCCATTAAGAGGACTACACATCCCTGACAGAACAAAAAATAGCGGAGATCCCCTCTTCAACGAGGCATCTCTTTCGCCATTCAAATTGCTCACTCCACTAGTGGTGGGCGGAAACCGATCGACCAAAAAACAAGACCAGTCATGCGCAGTCCAGTGCAAAATGACCACAGCTCAAAACTTAACTGCATTCAATACCAACGCGAGAAGACAAATGCTTACCGAGAAAAGTGACTATAAATTTCAAGCAGTTGTTGCCCTTGCGTTATAAAATAGATATTGTAATAAAACGATGTTGCGAGAATTTATCACGCAACATATCACCACCTCCTCCCGATAAAAAAAAATGAGGAACATATTTTTTTTTTTTTAAATATCAAAGAGCATGCGATAAGCGGCTCAAAACGCACGAATTATGCGCTGATAATTAATTAAATTGCCTAACATGAGGCTAAATATAGAGTGTCTGGTGAGGATATACCTCAACAGAAAAATAAATATGTCTTAAAAAATATTCACATCGGGGAGGTGTCACCAACACACATCACGTTAGCATGTAAACACAATATACGTATGCAAGTTACCATAATCATCATTAAACAGCATACTCTAATATTGTCTTTAAAAATGGATGTACAAATCTGATAGGAAAATTTAAATAGTACATTCTTTGACATGTAATGACATAAGTACATAGTAAAGTTAAACTACATGACGATCCAGGACATATGCTCTGGTATTCCGAGGGTAAGTACACAATCTAGAACTCGTCATGCTTGATACTAGTAAGGTAAGTCCTCAGCTCAACAATGACATTCTGAGAAAGTACAAGCAATATAATGCTAATTAATAACTAATATGCTTCATAAGGTACAATACATTATTAATAATTGTGGCTGTTTAGTAAACTAACGGCCCTTATATTAACTACTCAGTCCTCCTCTATCATCTTAAAAAAACGAACAGAAGAAGATGATAACAAAGCGTGGATGAAGCATCACTCCGAAGAACAAAAGTCCTATCAAGAGTAGGTAATCTTAAGATGGGAGGAGAAGAAAATATATTCTTGATTTGGTCTAGTGAAGATTGGCATTCTTCAGACCAACGGACCAGATTAGGCGAACCTTTCTTCAACAATGTTGAGAGAAGTGCCATGATCAAAGATAAATTTGGAATAAATCTCCCATAAAATTGAATTAAACCTAAGAGACTCCTAACTTGTTTCTTCGTTTTAGGAACAGAGATGTTCAGTATTTTGGAAGTATTGTGGTCTCTTCTGTCTTCAAGAGACCATGACCAACACGATGACCCAGGAAAGAGATTTCACCAAAACCAACAAAAGCTTTAGAAGGTTTCGCTGTCAAATTATTCTCACGTAGAGTGGACAGTAAGTCATATAACCCTAAATAGTGATCTTCCCAGGTATCACTGAAGAGACAGATGTCATCTAAGTATGCGATGACATCCGAACGATGTGACAGAATTCGACGCATCATGCGAACGAAAGTGGCAGGGGCGTTCATGAGACCAAAAGGCATAACATTCCATTGAAATAGACCCCTAGGTGTAGAAAAAGCAGTAAGAGGTTTGGCATGCTCTGCTAAAGGCACTTGCCAATAACCTTTAGACAAGTCAAGTTTAGTGAAGAATCTAGAATTAGAAAGTCTAATCAGTAGATCTTCTAACAAAGGCATCGGTTCAGCATCGAACTTTGTGACCTGATTCAATTTGCGATAATCAACACAAATTCGTATGTTCTTATCCTTCTTCCGGACAATAACCATGGAAGAAGAATATGGTGAAGTCGATGGTTCAATTATATTTAATTGAATCATTTCATCCAATTCCTTTTCCACTTGCGACTGAAAGTGTATAGGAATAGGATAAGGCCTAACCCTAATTGGATTATTGTCGGTAAGAATTATGTCATGTTCTATGACATCTGTGTGTCCAGGAATGTCAGTGAGAACATCCTGAAATGTTTGTAACATCGACGAGACTTGTCGATGTTCGTCACCAGAAAGATTAGGAGAAACAGAAACGTTTTTCCAAGATTCCGTAGAATGTAATGGAACCACTGGAAGGGGAAGATTAACATCAGAGAAGGTAGATTCCTCATCCTGTATGACAGACAGGGATGAATAATGACCGTGAGGTGCAGGAGCATCATCCGTTGCCTGGAAAATAGGCAGAAAATAGTCCGGACGTTCGTGAAATTCCGAAAGCATGTTTATGTGGAAAGTTTTATGCTTTCCATCAATATCGACCACATAGTCAACATCGGAAATCCGAGAGACTATTGCATACGGACCTTTCCATGCAATAAGAAGTCTATTTTCCCTACTGGGGAGTAGGACGAATGCTTTGTCACCTGGACAAAGTTGTCGTAGACATCTATTCTTGTTAGCAAACTGTCTTGCCTTCTCTTTAGCAATTTCTGATGAAGCAGTTGCTAGCTTACATGCCTCAATGATCTTTTGTCTAAGAGCAATGACATACTCATATGAGGATTGAGTTTCATCGCTAATATCATCGCCAGTGATGAGATCGTGTAATAAAGACATAGGGCCGCGTGGACGCGCGCCAAAGACAAGTTCGAAGGGAGAAAATCCTGTGTGTTCATTAGGGACTTCTCTATAGGCAAAGAGAGCCGCGGGTAAAACCCTGTCCCAATCTTGAGGATGATCTTCAGTTATCTTACCAAGCAAAGTCTTGAGCGTTCTATTCAGACGCTCAACTACCCCATTAGACATAGGATGGTAGATACTACTGAGAGATCGTTCAATATGTAAGGTAGACATTACCTGTGACATAGTGTCAGATATGAGTTGAGTGCCATGGTCTGACAATATTTCTCTGGGGAACCCCCAAGCGAGAAAATATCAACCAAAGAGCATCTGTGATATCTGTAGTAGATATGCTCTTAAGAGGAATAGCCTCTGGCCAACGTGTGCACATATCGACACATGTAAGGATAAACTGATGTCCTCTGGCCGACTTGACCTTAAAAGGGCCAATAATATCTATGGCCATTTTCTGAAACGGCCGAATAGGAATGTCAGCAGCCTGGATAGGCGCAGCATGTCGTGGTCCTCTAGATTTGACCTCCTGACATACCTTGCATGATCGGCAGTAAATACGAATGTCCTTATTGACAAAAGGCCAAAAGAAAGCCGCAAGGACTCTCGACTTCGTATGGGAAAAACCCATATGTCCAGCACATTGCGAGTCATGAGCATGTTGTAATATTTGCACTCTCATGCTCTTGGGAACAAGAATTTTGCGAATGTGCCGACGTAGTCGAATCTTGTACCATACGTACAAGTACGATACGCCGTTTCTCATTGCAATCCAAGATTTTCTATTTGTATCCTGATTCGGATCACCTTTCTTCGCAAGAACGAAGAATTTTTTTAAAGAAGGATCTTCTTGCAATTTTATGAAAGAGTCACGAGTGATTACTAAGTGACTATCTTGGCTATCAACTTCATTATCACTATTCAGTGAAGTTTCGGGTGTTTGTAGAGCTTGTGCTCTTGTAACTACTGCATTTGTAGCTTGCATGTTATTATCTCCCCAAGCAGCAATCTGCTGTGGGGTACACTCCCTAACTCCGTGAATACGACCAATAATAAGGTCCGCAATAGGATTAGGTAAGAGACAAGCATGCACATCTCCAGTAAAGAAAGGGTGGCAATGCGAATTACAGCAGTAGGATATTTTTCTAGAGTGCCGCCAAATGTGACACATTTAATAACCCTTCCTGTAGCACAAGATGGATCTACAAGCGATTGTCTAACACCAATAGTGGTGCATCCGGAATCGAAAAGTAGTGAGACCGGAGTATCATTAACAAGACCCTTATGTAGAATTAAAGAACCCCTCCCGTCATGCGCAACAGCAGCAGGAAGAAGCGGGAAGTGGGTGACCCACAACTCAAAGTAGTTATGGTACCCGGTTTCGAATAAAGTACTGCATTGGGGGCATTTGTTTGCTCTCTCAAAGTCAAAAGCAGAACCAGTGACAGCGTCAAAGTTTTTACTATCAACAACATGATTACAGGCTCCCTCAGTTTCCTGTTGTACAGCATTAGCCTGCTGATATCTCTTTTTTTTTTGTGTTGAGATCTACCCCGACTATTATTACCTCTGAAGTTATCAGAGTTATTATTATCTCTGCAGTTATTATTGTCTCTATTGTAATTGTTATCCTGGTTCGAATTCCAGTTTCCACGATTACTATCATGTTCACATTGATGCGAACATCTATTTGTTTGGTTCTGAGGGCTTCGGCAGGAATAACCTCTATTACCATATCCTCTTTTGAAATGCTTATAATTATTAGGGTGATAGTAACGAGTACTATCAGGTTGTCTCCAATTCTTCGAAGAAGAATCACCATGAAATTGATTTCCATGATTTTGACAGAAATTACCGCTACTCTTTCGATCAAAATTTTGTTGGAATCTACGAGCAAAGTTTTGGCCATACGGAGCTGCCGAAGCAACTGGTAAACCTTCTTTCACCTTAGAGTTACCCATGGTTATGTGTGGGTGCGCAGTTACGTATTGGCAACAGAAATCTTCCATTTCTTTTATTGTTTTAGGTTTACGTTCATGAAGGAAAGCAAGGAAAGACTCATTGACAGACGACATGACTTTGTCTCTAAGTATTAAGTCCATAAGTCCTTCATAAGTTTTTTCCGTCTTAGATAGTTCAACCCATCGTGAGAAAGTAACGCGTATTCTTGCAATAAACTCGGAGAATTCAACTCCATTTTCAGGTAACATGTTTTTAAATTGTAGACGATAGCCGTCTTCGTTAAGCTGATATTTCTTTAACAAAGCGGCCCTGACAACCTCATAATTGTTCTTCTCAGGTTCATCCACCATATTTAATATACTTAGAGCTTTACCTGTCAGTATCCCTGATAACTGATAAACATATTTTGCTTTGTCTATGTTATGAGCTGTACATGCTTGTTCAAATCTGTCCAGATAGAACATTATGTCATCACTGGAAGGACTAAATGTTGGTAACTTAATCTTAAAAGTATCATTATTAGCCTTACCAGAAGATGAACCCTTGTTTGAATCATTACCATTACTCATGCTCGTCAATTTCAATTTTTCCAACTCTAAAGCTAAGACCTTTTCTTCATGTTCCATTTTTGCTTCTCTTTCCTCTCATCAGACTCTCTCTGTAATCTTCTTTCCTCAGCCTGAGCCTCTTTTTGAAGTCTTCATTTTCAGCTTCTTTTTCAAGTCTTTTATTTTCAGCCTCTTTTTCAAGTCTTTTATTTTCAGCCTCTTTTTCAAGTCTTTTATTCTCAGCCTCTTTTTCAAGTCTTTTATTCTCAGCCTCTAGCTGTAGCTGGAGTTTTCTCTCCTCAGCTTCTGATTCCCTTTTTTGTTTTTCCATTTCCATTTGGAATCTTTTTTCATCCACCTGCATCTGCAGTTTCTTTTGTTCAGCTTCCATTGCTTTATCATATCGAGCAGTTGCAAATTCTTCTAACTTATCACCAGTCTTCCCAAGCAATTTACCATGCTCAATAAAGTGCTCAAATGTAGACATGTTGTCTAACATATGAGTCCAAAACCTGAAATAATTAACTAATTTATTTCAAACCTAAGTGTAACAAGTCTTAATTAAGCACTTGTATATTCACATCACATTATATTATCCCAGTCTCTGTGGGAAACAAGTCTCCAATCAAAGAACTTGTATATGAAATATCAGCACTCAATTCTTGATCATAAGTGCACTTCTCATTCAATAGTGCACGACACTATTCATCATTCATTTTATCATCAGTGTAGTAGTAACAGTGCATTAGCATAGCCCATTAACTAATTACTATAACTGTAAACAATGACTATGTAAACACATGCAGAATGTAAACATTGAAAATGTAAACAATGCAAACAATGTAAACAATAACAATGTAAACAATAACAAAGATCAGCAACAATACAAAAACGTTCGCAGAAATCAACTAAAAATAAAGCAGAAATTAATGAAATATCACAAAAAATGTGACGATATCTGCGCTATAATTAAACAAAATACATGACACCACAGTGTATAAACAAAAATGTTGTATGAAACTAAATTATAGACAAGAGTAGGCTAACAAATACAAACAAATCAAAACAAAACTAAAGAATGCGAAATAATAACGAAAACAATATTAAAACATGTCATCACAGCTAACATAAATAGCAACAGAAGTCGCTTAGCAAATTCCAGTATCGGAAATTTGCAAACCCTACAGAAAACGCTCACAATAGACGACCTCTATGACGTGGCATAATCTAACGGAGACACCACCCAACCGAGAACCCGCTGAAATATAAACATATAAATATACAAATAACATATAGACATATAACATATAGAATGAGATGATACACAGAAGACTCAGCAGAAGTATAAGGGCACAGTTTACATACAAACAGGCCACTTAACTTATAGGCTTCCAATCGTAGAACAGCAGACAAAACGGATGTCAATCAACGTCCTAAAGAGCGAAGCTCCAACGATGATGGCACATCTGAACTGCTTCCACTGCTAACACGATGGTACAAGAGCTTCTGAATTACTGTGTGTTGAGTTGTTTCGGCACTTGACCTTCTAATCCAAAAGTAAGTTGATGGAAATCGGTACTTGGCCTTCTTCAGAAAACAACCCGTTTCAACCGGCACTTGACCTTCACAAAAACGACAGCACTGGAACCTTGACAGCAGCAACTTGCTTGACTTGCGTAAAAGATAACAGCAGTCCGAGTTATCCGGCAACATGTAACAACGCCGGGTACTGTCAAATTCTTGTTTCCGTCAAAAAGTTGAAATTTTGACTTTTACCGGGCAACGCCGAGTACTTTGAAAATTTTGAAGATGTTGACTGTATTGAAGAATGTTAATTTCTTGAAGGTTGCTGATGAATTCTTGTTGAAAATGAAGTGGGTAAGGGACCCCGTGTTTGCGGGTACCAGCAATCAAACCAGCTTATGGCCACCAAATGATGCGTGATGCCATATGATGATGGATGGTATCCGCATGTCTGGTTTTGTGTAGTGTGCAGATGTGTTCAGTCAAACAATGTTCATACAAAAATAACAGGGCAATCCACATAGGACGTCAGTAAACTCACGACGTATAAAGTCAATGATTCTTGTAACAGCCGTTGACGTTTTTCTTCATTATTTATTGTGGACGCCACAGTGAAAAAATGGTTACGCGAATATGTAGGCACATCAAACAGTCATTATCACAGCAACATTCAATACAGCAATAGACGGTAGACAGCATTACAATGATGAGTCAGATGCATGTTATATTTCATAGTGCTGTAAATGTAGTCAGGTGAAAAACTCCATCCTTTTCTACAACAGCCAGGAGATAACCAGATGTATGAGATCAGTTCACTCTCCTTAGTCTGACTTCAGCAAGACAGACACGTCTGCCGAAGTATAAATAATGTCCTCAAAAATATCCTCTAGATAATAAAGGTTTTCCAAACCTAGTTCATTTAACAAAGTAGCAAGTAATGGTCCTTGGGACATGCATCAACCGATGCAGTACAATACAGCGACATGTGAGCTGGGAAAACATCTCGTGACGACGACTTCGAAAAACAGGCTATGAATCGAAAATCGCTCACGACCAAAAATCAATAGAGTTAATGAAAAGTCAATTTACCTTGCCTTCAGGAAATACACAGAAATATTATGCCTCCCGACATGTGGGAAACACTAGAGGTATTATCCCGAATAAACGAAATATCCATTAAGAGGACTACACATCCCTGACAGAACAAAAAATAGCGGAGATCCCCTCTTCAACGAGGCATCTCTTTCGCCATTCAAATCGCTCACTCCACTAGTGGTGGGCGGAAACCGATCGACCAAAAAACAAGACCAGTCATGCGCAGTCCAGCGCAAAATGACCACAGCTCAAAACTTAACTGCATTCAATACCAACGCGAGAAGACAAATGCTTACCGAGAAAAGTGACTATAAATTTCAAGCAGTTGTTGCCCTTGCGTTATAAAATAGATATTGTAATAAAACGATGTTGCGAGAATTTATCACGCAACAGCCGGTAACTTGCAGCCTCGGTCTTACATTTCCCTTTCTTAAGTATGGGTATTGTGATGGCTTCTCTCCATACTTGGGGTACCGTTCCTTTCAACCAGCTGTGGTTGAATATCTCAAGCAGTTTTGTCTTTGCTGCTGAGCTCAGATTTACTAGCATTTCGTTGCTGATTTTGTCTGGGCCGGGTGACTTTTGAAACTTAAGCTTGGAAATAGCCTTCTGTAGTTCTCCTAGTGTGATGGGTTCCCTCATTGGGGCAGGAGTATCTGTCTGTCCCATGGTTGCCAGTATTTCTTTTCTTATCTCTCTCTGATGATCTATGTTAATGGGTAAGTTGCTTTCTGAACTGTATCTTCTAGCAAACAAGTCTGCAGCTTGTTTTCCTCTGAAAAGTTTGCCACCTTCATCCAATGTGATAGTCTGCCTAGGTGAGGAACGCTCTTCATTTAGAGACTTGACTAATCTCCAAAGTTTCCTGCCGTCTTTCTCAAGGTTCAGCGATGCCGTTTTAGTTCTCCAGCTTTTCCGTTTTTCTTCTAGCTTTGTTCTCTGAAACTCTGCTACAGCCTTTTTCCATTTGTTGTGAGTTTCAAGTGAAGGCTGAGACTCTGCGTCCTTTCTAGCCCTGTCCATGGCTTCCTGACGTTCTTGGAGTGTGCTGGACCAGTATGGTATGTAGTTACGCCGGCATCCTTTGGGAATGGTTTCTTTTGCAGCTTGTAGTATGCATCTGTTGAAGTCTTTTACCACTTCATTAATGTCTCTGTTCTGTACCTTGAGGGTAGACAGCAGCGTGTTCACCTGATGCCTGAATAAACCCCAGTTGGCTTTTTTGTAGTTCCATCTTGTAATGGCTGGGCCTGTACTGAGAGTTGCACTCTGGACAGTAAGAAAGATTGGGCGATGGTCGCTTCCCCCTAGTTGGTCTCCTACTTCTCTACTAATAGATCCAGCTATATCTGGTGTGGAGAAGGCAAGATCTGGTGTTGAAGTTGTGTGCCATCCTCTGGAGTAGAAGGTAGGAGTATCTGTGGCATTATTGACTAGGATTAGGGAGTGATCATCTTGCCAAGTTTCAACCTCTTCACCTCTGTGATCCAGATGGTTATAGCCCCAGCTCTGGGAGTGGCTATTAAAGTCTCCAACTGCTATAAAGTTGGTGGCTGGTACCTGTATAGAGCTGAGACTCAGGGGTTTGTTTGTTCGGACAGTAATAGTTCAGGAGTTCTATTTCCATCTTGTCTACCTTTATCTGCAACAGCTGATATTCTGCTCCATCCATGAAGGTTTTCCTTTCGTGTGCAGGAATGTTATTCCTTACAAGAGTAAGTACTCCTCCTTTTCGTCTATCTTTTCTGTCGGATCTGAAGCATTGATATCCCCTTATTTTAAAGGTTTGATCTGCTTTCAAGTGAGTCTCTTGGATACAGCAAACACTGACTTGCTTCTCATACAAGATGTTTTCCAGCTCTGTCTTTTTGCTGTATCCAGCCTGCTTGCTGTTCACTCCCTCTGCATTCCAGTGCATCATGACAAATGGCACTCTGGGTTTCTCTTTTTCTGTTTTGTTTTGGTCAGTAGTTCTCCTCCGCCGTCTGCTGACTCCACAAGACGGTCTAGAGGGTCCTCCAGTAGCTGAGGGTGGGCTCTGTCGAGGCTCAGAGCCCGGCACTGCACCTGCCTGGTGGAGCTCCACAGGGCGAGCACCAGTACGAGATTTATTTGACGGTGTACTCTCCATAGAAAAAAAAAAAGCGAGTTGCGTGATACTGTGGTTTCCGGTGCGCCTTCTGGCCCAGTATCTATGACTTTAGCACCTGTTCAACGGGAGAGTGGGCTCATCCCTAATCTGTTTATGTTCCCAGTAGTAGACTATTCGCAAGCAGCCTGGGGGTGTCACTGCTCTGCGCGGACCTTGTTTACCGAGGCGGCGTCCGAGCTCGTATGGTGAAAATATGGTTGCATTATCTTCAAAATAGCCCTGTCTTTCCTGCCATCCTGCAACTTTGAGTTAGGGAGTTCTGAGCTCCAGTCTCTTTCCCAGGCATTTTATCCTGGCCTGGCACGCATACAGAGGACCCCACTTCTGGTTCTAAGTTAGCAGTTGGGGACAGGTGGGGTAGCACACTGTGCATTCCCCGTCATCCAGGGGGCTCTCCAACTATGCAGAGCTTGCACAATGCTGTGCTCTGGTTCTGGGCTCACCCAAGGAATCCTCACGTCCTGCACAGAGCCACTTCCAGATACCCACCACCTGCCAACCCCCCATTGTAGAAATCTCCTGCATGCGGCCATCCAGTCAAGAGCCAGTATTAAGTCTGGTGCCCAAGTGATTCCCCCCAAGCTCAGTGTGCAATTCTGGGTTCTCATCATGCTGCAACACAGGGGGGATTGTGATGCTCAGCCATCTCTCTCAACTCTGCACCGATAAATGACATCGGGGACTTAACTGTGTCTCAGTACTGGGAGGCCCCGTTCCGGGTACACCACACACAGCCAGTTGAGGCAACGGTCGCCGTGGGCGTGTCTTCAGTGGGGAAGTTGTGGAGTCTTCCTGTCCATGTTCTTGCACATCCTAACACTGCCCGCAAGACATCGGAGGTTTGGAGAGTGGCCTTCTCTGCTTTTTTGAGCCGGGGTGGGCTCCCCGGGCAAGTCTCGATGGGGATCGGGACGTGTCCACGCGCCAGTGGGCCCAGCATCGGCCGCATCTGTTGGAGGACTTGCTCTGCCAGGTTTGAGTTAGTAAATTCCAACTTTGTCATCTTCTTGGCATTGTGATGCTGGGGTGCCTGTGGATTTCCTAACGCCCCGGGTAGAAGCCAGAAGTGTACTGTGCCAGCTCTGGGGGAGATAAAGGGGGTGTTTCTGCGTCTCCTTGTGATACGTAGCCAAGGTAGGGCTCACAGTGCTCTTTCCCCGCCACCAAATTGCCTGCTGGTTACGCCGAGTTCTCCGAGGCTCTAGGCATGTGACCAAGAGTTGAAGGGGTTAGTTTACAATAACCACTTAAGTCAGTGACACAATTCTTTGTCTCATAAAAGACCTCCAGGAACTAGACAAGTAAAACATTTGGTTAGTTTATAATAGATGCGGTAGCATAGTTGTTAGTGCACTGGCTTCCTAGCTCAGTGGTCTATGGTTCGATCCCCAGATGAGGTGGGATTTTTTTAGGCCGCAAATGGCTCCTGGGTCGACTCAGCCCCAATTGGGTACCAGAGCAACTCTGGGAAGGTTAAGGCGGCCGTCATAATGCTGACCACATCACCCCAAGTGTGCAGATGGTCAAGAAAATATAGGCTTAACACCATATTCCCAATATGCCTCAATGGACGTGTAAACGGAATCCTTTACCTTTACAATAACCGCTTAAGTCAGTGGCACAATTCTCTGTCTCATAATAGACCTTCAGGAACTAGGCAAGTAAAACAGTTGGTTAGTGTTAAGTCATATTTTAATTAAGGGGAGTTAAGTGTTAAAGGCTGGAATGTACGGGTCGAATTTTTGTACACGCTAGTAAACACGCTCTGCGTGATGAGATAATTTTTTAGTCGGGGGGTTGTATGCTCAGTAATGTTTAAACTGTTACCTGACTAGTTGTTAGTTTGTTTAAAGATAGGATAAAGAAACTGGTCGAATGTTCTATGAAATAGTTTGGGGGGGGGGGGGGGGGAGCGGGGGGGGGGGGGGGGGGGGGGGGGGGGGGGGGGAGAAGGCGGATGAATTCAGCTCACATCTCAAGCTGCGAGTTCGCACTTGAATGAATTTTTACTGAGCTGTTTTGAGCAGCTGATATTTCGTGACAGTACGTTTTCTGGCAGAGCTTGGGAATGGACGTTATCCATTTCGTTAGTGTGTTCCAGAATATATTTTTGTGACAAAAGGAATATTTGATAATTCCAGAATGTACGTTATTGAAGATTGAGAGATATTATATTCATATTGATTCAAAGCCTTGGATATTATGGCTTACCAATGTACTGTGTATTCAATTGAAGATTGAGAGATATTATATTTATATTGATTCAAAGCCTTGGATATTATGGCTTACCAATGTACTGTGTATTCAATTGAAGATTGAGAGATATTATATTTAAATTGATTCAAAGCATTGGATATTATGGCTTACCAATGTACTGTGTATTCATTTGAAGATTGAGAGATATCATATTTATATTGATTCAAAGCCTTGGATATTATGGCTTACCAATGTACTGTGTATTCAATTGAAGATTGAGAGATATCATATTTATATTGATTCAAAGCCTTGGATATTATGGCTTACCAATGTACTGTGTATTCAATTGAAGATTGAGAGATATTATATTTATATTGATTCAAAGCCTTGGATATTATGGCTTACCAATGTACTGTGTATTCAATTGAAGATTGAGAGATATTATATTTATATTGATTCAAAGCCTTGGATATTATGGCTTACCAATGTACTGTGTATTCAATTGAAGATTGAGAGATATTATATTTATATTGATTCAAAGCCTTGGATATTATGGCTTACCAATGTACTGTGTATTCAAGTGAAGATTGGGAGAGATTATATTCATATTGATTCAAAGCTTTGGATATTATGGCTTGTTAATGTACTTTTTATACTGTATGCGTATATTATGAACTGTCGATGCTCCATGACTTGATGTGAACTGTATTACTGTGATGTCTACGTGACTGTGTAGTGAATAAACAGTGTATAACGTTATCAGGAGTTTCAACGTTCCTGACTCCTATGTTTGTTGTGGTATGTGGCTCCAGTCTGTTCAGGTATGCCAGAACCCTTTAACATTCCCGTATGTTATAATTTACATAGTCACACACCTGTTGGCCATCCGTAAGCCCGACCTATGCTGATCGCCATTCATCAGCGAAACTATATATTAACTTTGTCCAGCCATCCCGCCTGCAGAAGGTGTTACAGTAATACACAACTGTAACAGTTAGTTTACAATAACCGCTTAAATCAGTGGCACAATTCTCTGTCTCATATTAGACCTCCAGGAACTAGGCAAGTAAAACATTTGGTTAGTTTACAATAATCCGCTTAAGTCAGTGATACAATTTTCTGTCTCATAAAAGACCTCCAGGAACTAGACAAGTAAAACATTTGGTTAGTTTATAATAGCCATGGTAGCATAGTTGTTAGTGCACTGGCTTCCTAGCTCAGTGGTCTATGGTTCGATCCCCAGATGAGGTGGGATTTTTTTAGGCCGCAAACGGCTCCTGGGTCGACCCAGCCCCAATTGGGTACCAGAGCAACTCTGGAAAGGTTAAGGCGGCCGGCATGATGCTGACCACATCACCCCTAGTGTGCCGATGGTCAAGAAAATATAGGCCTAACACCATATTCCCAATATGCCTTAATGGGCGTGTAACGGGATTCTCTACCTTTACAATAATCGCTTAAGTCAGTGACACAATTCTGTCTCATAAAAGACCTCCAGGAACTAGGCAAGTAAAACTTTTGGTTAGTTTACAATAACCGCCCAAGTCAGTGACACAATTCTCTGTCTCATAAAAGACCTCCAGATACTAGGCAAGTAAAACATTTGGTTAGTTTACAATAACCGCTTAAGTCGGTGACAAAATTCTCTGTCTCATAAAAGACCTCCAGGAACTAGGCAAGTAAAACATTTGGTTAGCTTACAATAACCGCTTAAGTCAGTAACACAATTCTCTGTCTCATAAAAGACCTCCAGGAACTAGGCAAGTAAAACATTTGGTTAGTTTACAATAACCGCTTAAGTCAGTGACACAATTCTCTGTCTCATAAAAGACATCCAGGAACTAGGCAAGTAAAACATTTGGTTAGTTTACAATAACCGCTTAAGTCAGTGACACAATTCTCTGTTTCATAAAAGACCTCCAGGAACTAGGCTAGTAAAACATTTGGTTAGTTTACAATAAGCGCTTAAGTCAGTTTCACAATTTTCTGTCTCACAAAAGACCTCCAGGAACTAGGCAAGTAAAACATTTGGTTAGTTTACAATAACCGCCCAAGTCAGTGACACAATTCTCTGTCTCATAAAAGACCTCCAGAAACTAGGCAAGTAAAACATTTGGTTAGTTTACAATAACCGCTTAAGTCAGTAACACAATTCTCTGTCTCATAAAAGACCTCCAGGAACTAGGCAGTAAAACATTTGGTTAGTTTACAATAACTGCTAAAGTCAGTGACACAATTCTCTGTCTCATAAAAGACCTCCAGGAACTAGGCAAGTAAAACATTTGGTTAGTTTACAATAACCGCTTAAGTCAGTGACACAATTCTCTGTCTCATAAAAGACCTATGGGAACTAGGCAAGTAAAACGTTTGTTTAGTTTACAATAAACGCTTAAGTCAGTGACAAAATTCTCTGTCTCATAAAAGACCTCCAGGAACTAGGCAAGTAAAACATTTGGTTAGTTTACAATAACCGCTTAAGTCAGTGACAAAATTCTGTCTCATAAAAGACCTCCAGGAACTAGGCAAGTAAAACATTTGGTTAGTTTACAATAGCCGCTTAAGTCAGTGACAAAATTCTGTCTCATAAAAGACCTCCAGGAACTAGGCAAGTAAAACATTTGGTTAGTTTACAATAATCCGCTTAAGTCAGTGACACAATTCTGTCTCATAAAAGACCTCCAGGAACTAGGCAAGTAAAACATTTGGTTAGTTTACAATAACCGCTTAAGTCAGTGGCACAATTCTCTGTCTCATAATAGACCTCTAGGAACTAGGCAAGTAAAACATTTGGTTAGTTTACAATAATCGCTTAAGTCAGTGACACAATTCTCTCAACAACAACAAAAACTTGTACTACACACCATATTTCTTTTTCAAGAAGAGTGAGCTCCCACAACACTTGACAATGCCTTCAGCCATGATAGCGATCCTGTCCCCAAGCAGGTCTGCCTCATCCATGTAATGTGTGCTTAGTACCATGGTTCGTCCTGCCCTATTTTTCTGCAGAACTGTCCAAATGTTGCGCCTAGCATTCGGGTCAAGGCCAGATGTTGGTTCGTCCAGAAATACAACCTATATGAAGTAAAACATCTGCATCAGTGTGTGCTTTGAAATAAATTCAGAATGTGCGTGTTTGTGTATGCACTGTGTGCTTGTATGCAATCGTTTGTGCAGATATGTGTCTATATATATATATATATATATATATATATATATATATATATATATATATATATATATATATGTATATATATATATAGATATATATATATATATATATATATATATATATATATATATATATATCGAAGGTGGTCATAGCTTGTCCCCTTGCAGGAAGACTACATCAAGCATCCACATGCTCTTGCAGCAGTGAATTCTGTTGCATTTAAAAAAAAAATGATGAGGCTGCGAGCCCCCTTATTATTTTCCTTTGCGCTGCTTAGAGCATGGACCCACCCACAGGAAGCCTGCATCAAGCAGCCACATGCTCTAGCAGTGGTAGTTTTTGTGGCAATTAGTTTTACATGATGAGGTTGCCAGTCTTACATACAACCTCATATTAGTCACAGTGTATGACATGCCTGAGGGTGCAGCAGTCCTGTTCTTTCTTTGTCTCTTCAGAGCGCCCCCCCCCAGGGACCTACACGGGACAAACATTGTTTGCTAGCCTAATAAACAACATGGTGAGTGCAGAAAAGCATACGAAAATGAACATATGATGATGGCACCATCTATAAGAGAGCTATCTCATATTGACCTGTTGTGCATTTGCTCCCAGCCTGCATTATTTTGAATTCATGATTACATGCCAAGTACTACATGTTACCAGTAATCTGTACAAGAAATTTGCATTTACATAATTTCTGTACAGGTTCTCGCCTAATTATTAAATATATATATAAATCGATCGTCCTGCACCACACCTTAGCCGATATTTGCGCTGTGAGATTCGGCAAGATGTTAGGTCACATGAATAAAAAAACAAAAAACTAATGAAAGCAAGCTGTCTATTTCTTGATTGATGCGGAATTTACGAGAGTCCACATGGCATGTGCTTCATTCATCATTCGTTGCTAATGCTGATGGCAGGTTACTGATTATTTTAATGATTACGTAGCATTGAGCAGAATTTATTATTTACGGCTGCTAATAAGCACACAAAAAAGCGGATAACACAACATATTACTTGATTTCACTAAAACTTGTAGAATCTGCGTAAGAAATGTACATTTGAATAATAATATAATAATTATGAAATTGAAAAAAAAAAAATCACGAATGCAAGGCATATTTGCATCTTAACCCGATCAGAGCCCAGGGAAAAGTTTATCTGGAGTTACTTCTCTTGTAAGTTTTAATTTCACTCCTTTAAAAACATTGGCTGTGATTTTTCTTTGGTAGATATATCATCATTACGAATGAACGAACAAACTTTATTTTTAAAGAGTTAAGAACTGGGCACGCAGGCCCGTCTTACATTCTGCCCTTCTTCTCTCTGTCATTTTACATACCGTATCCTTTCAATCGCACATGTATTTTGAGCATTATTTAAGCATACAACATTATCAAGGTGAAATAATAACATACATTTGTAACATCCAGTCATAATCAAATTTAAGTATGTTAAAAAAAAAAAAAAGAGAGAAAAAAAAATTAATTAAAATAAATTTAAAAATTAATAATAAAAAAAAAAATAAAAACAAACAAAAAAACATACAAACAAAATCTAAACCATTCATACAGTAAATTAGACATAATTTGAAACGTAATCAGATTATGGTGGCATATAATAAGAACTCGTGACATATTGGAAATCTGCTACTGAATGACCTGGGACTTCGTGTGTTGTCAGCGCATGCGGAAAATGTTCCCACAGGTGAGCAGCTTTGAGTCCCAAGCAGATACTGCCACAGGGAGTGAATTGTTGACGCCTCCACTATACGAGATCCAGCTTTATGACCTATGCTCCTTAGGGAGGGACAGGGTATTGACTGATAGATGAGAATCGTGCATATAGACGATCATCCAGTGAGTTATTTATGTTACATAATTAATTACTGTCACTGTTTATTGTATCGATGATTGACATTCAAAGTCATATGGGTATTTAAAACTGCCAATTAGGCTAAAACGTTTATTTAAATGTTTGAAGTTCTGAAGAGAATAAATTACGCAAGCACCAGTTTATATTTTCATTGCAAATTATGAGTTTTTTTGTTTAAAAAAATTAATATGATCACATGATTTTATTATTTTTTAAAATTACATAAGATATTCATTGAAATAATTCAAAACCGCCCTGGAAACTTCCCCATTCCATATCATATAACAGGATAATATAGTTTAGTTCAATTTTTCTCTTTGCAATAAAAATAATAACGAAAAAGTAAAATTAGTTGTGAGAAATGTGGGACATCTTCTTCGGTGTCATTCTTGTAAGTCGCAAACGTCTTTAGGGTCAAAATTAAGGTTTAGGTTCAGGGTTAGGATTTCAAACCCTTACCCCTTATTACTGTGTCTCAAAATTCTTTTATAAGGTCCTATCGAACACAAGATTTCCCAGTCTGTTAGTCATAGTTAAGTGTAGAAATAGACTAAATGATAACACGATCTAATCATTTTTACAGTGTTAAATAAACTCAAAACATGTTTGGGTTTTAAAACAAGATCTGCTTTAAAATGCAAAGGCCTCGTGTCTCAATTATAATGCATCCCACTGTAGTTGAAAATATTTGTACCCGAATACTCTTTCGATACTGTTTTTTCAGTCTTTGGACAGGTTTTAATGGGTCTTTGCACAGGTTTTTCATCTTCGATAGGTCGTACGTATGTTACATAAACTGAGATCGTGTAAAATT
Source organism: Oreohelix idahoensis (assembly GCA_024509875.1). Classification (NCBI taxonomy): domain Eukaryota; kingdom Metazoa; phylum Mollusca; class Gastropoda; order Stylommatophora; family Oreohelicidae; genus Oreohelix; species Oreohelix idahoensis. The sequence continues at coordinate 176,905 of JAMPIV010005401.1, read as the reverse complement.
AGTCATAGACATTCACTTACTTGATGCAAAATACTGTCTAGAATGCTAATATAAATACTGTTGGATAGCCTATCTTTGTAACAACATACCTTAACTTAAACAATACATTTGGCAGACTATATTAACTTTAAAAAAAATGTTGGATAGGCTGGCTTAGTCAGATAGGATAAATTTAACAAATACTGTCGGATAAGCTGACAGACACAAACAGTTGGACAGGTTACCTTGGAGTTTCCTATAAGAGCTATGCAGACAGAAAGCTTCCTTTTCATTCCACCAGATAATGTTTTCGACTTTGCTTTCAGTTTCTGAAACAGCTCCATGTCCTTCAGCATTTCTGTACACTGCGGTAGCACCGCTGTTTTGGGAATACCCTTCAGCTGCATTGGCAAAAATGGGTTTTCAGATATGTAGCATAATGGAAAAATATGCTTAGTTAGATTTTAGTATGTAAACACACTGCATCGCCAAAGGGTTAATTGCCACAGTACTAGCAGACGCATGCGCAGTCTTAACCTCGCTGGGGAAGGAGAGGAAAGGCAAAACTGTCATAATGGTGAAGCAATTTGTGCATGAGGACGGATGGAATTTCTTAAAGGACGAATTGGGGCAGTGTTGTTTTACAATAATAATAACTGAGTTCGCTAGTGGGAATGTTCATACATGGAAATCTAAAAGGAAATTGGTAAGGAGGATGTACCTACTGAAATATCGATAAGTTTGTGAGATGGCCACGTTCAAAGGTAGGCCTAGTTTGTGAGATGTCTATATCTAATCCTTGCCACAGATTATTCACAGCCTTGATCTTCTTGTGAGGGTGAGACCAGTGAACCCTAGACACTGGGACTTCACAATTTTTCAGGAGAGAACACTACTTCTGTCAATACTATCACTACATCTATATAAACCACTCGCTACACTGGGGGCCGGTCCGGGATATTCCTGTGTACCCAGAGCCATATCCTATCTACACTATCTATCTTTAGTCTGTCTAGAGCCACTAGTAGTGTGTAAAGTAAATTTTTTGAAATTGAATTCTAAATTGAATTTTCATTAGGAAGTACCATTGAGTACTAGAAAGACAGTAGAAGCTCACATAGGTTACTTGGATTGTATTGTGGTTAATTAATTAAGTAATTTAATTAATTAATACAGTTGGTAGAACTAGATACCCTCTTATTGGTAATACATCATGGCTGAATTGTTGAAGTTTAGAGCTGCGATTATGCAGGAAGGAAAAGACTTGGGTTTGGCAGGAGATGCTCTAATCCGACATATCACAACTGAAGTGGATAAATATTTAGATAGAGAGACTAAAAGAATGGAAGTTGAAGCTGAAAGAGAGACTAAAAGAATGGAGGTGGAGGCTCAAGCTAAGAAATTAGAGGCTGAAAGAGAAGCTGAAGAAAGAAGGTTGCAAAGAGCTCATGAGTTGAGTTTAAGGGAGCTTGAACTCCAGGGAACTGCTAGCAATCATGGTGGTAGCTCGCCTCAGTCTGAAAGTAACTCCAACCAAAGTACTTCTAAGGGAGCCATAAACTTTCATTTGGATCCCTTTACTGAAAAGGACGAAGGAATAGAAAACTACCTTGACAGGAATGAGCGGGTGGCTACCTCATATGGTTTAGAAAGAGAGAATTGGAACTTGAAGTTGTCACAAGAATTGAAGGGAGTAGCTTATAATGTGTACTTGAAACTTCCCAGAGAAGATCTGAACAATTATGAAGCCTTAAAGCAAGCCCTATTGCTTAGGTACGATCAGAATGCAGAGTCTTACCGTAGAAAATTTAGAAATGCTAAACTTCTAACAGGAGAAACATATCAGCAGTTTGCCGCAAGGTTAGAGATGTATTTGCTGAGGTGGTGTCAATTAGGAAATTTTACTCCAAATTTTGAAGGGATCAAGGAGATGATTTTAATAGAACAACTCTTGGAGTCCATGTCTCCTGAGACCAAGACATTCCTAATAGAGCACAAGAGAGAGACTTGAAGAAATAATCATCTATTCAGAGAGCCATAAACTGGCTCATCCCACGTCTCAAGTGAATAAGAGGAAACAAGGAGAAAGATTTAAAGCAAACCAAAACTCAAATAAGTTTGAACAAAAGGACAATACAACCAAGTACAAAACCAGATATGAAAAGACAAGGACCCTCTAGGATTAGATAAGAAACCTCCAAGAAAGGAGCCTCATAAGTGGTGTAAAACTTGCCAAATGAGTAACCACAATACTGCAGAAGGAAAAGCCTTCCTCATTATGCTGCATGTCTCCAGGTGAAGACTTCTGATAGGAAGGATCTGACAGTGAGTTAGAGTAGCCTCCATCACCCACCAATACAGGAGGAAGTGACCGCAAATGGCAAACAAGTCACAGGGATATATGACACAGGTTTGTCTTATGATGCGGTCATTTGTGCATCTCTAGTGCGCCCTGAACAAATCACCACAGAAACAGTGGACATTCAAGGGCCACTTAAGGGAGCATTACCCCTAACATTTTCCCACAGCGAAGATTCTAGTCGCTATGTGGAAGGGGAAATAAATGCAGCAGTACTAGAGAATCCCCTCTACCCCTTGATGTTGGGGCATAGATATGTGTTCTTGGGAAATCAGATAAAACCTGTAGTTGCAGAAGATACCCTGACCAGGTCAGGCTCCCAGAACCAAGAGAGTGACAATAAATTTAAATTTCATCCTATTGAGATGAAAAAGTCTCAAGTAGCAGACAGCACATTGAAGCCTTGTTTTGGCAAATTGCCAAAGGCTCATAACCCTCTTGAGAAAGGAGACTATTATATGGGAAACGGACTACTCTACCGAAAAGCTGGAAAAGGACCTAAAGGGCATGGACAGCTTGTAGTGCCAAAATCATACAGGGAGGAAGCTATGCAGCAAGAGCATGCTATACCAGAAAATGGTCACAGGGGAAAGGGGGCCACTTGTCAAAGGATAGCATTGCAATATTACTGGTCAGGAATCACAGAAGACATAGAGCGGTATGTGAAATCCTGTTCAGATTATAACCAGGTAACATCAATAGGAAGAGTAGACCAGTTACAGGGCCTAGGGAAGCATTGTGGCAGACGTAGGTCTAGGAAGAAAAACCAGAAGGTAGATACAGTGGTTAGGGGAAAACAAAACCACAAAAAGTCTACCAATACACCAGTAACCATGGCAACTCTCAGTATTGTACCGAGAGGAGACTCAAGACATCCCACCCCGACTAGATTATGTTCAGAACCCCAAGAACTGGAAAATCAGAAAAGTGTGGTTAGGCAGCAAACAGTAGTAAAGAAGCTGCGAAAAAGACCCACAAACAAAGGTGATAGAAGACCGGGTGAACTGAGTTCGCTAGTGGGAATGTTCATACATGGAAATCTAAAAGGAAATTGGTAAGGAGGATGTACCTACTGAAATATCGATAAGTCTGTGAGATGGCCACGTTCGAAGGTAGGCCTTGTATTAATCTTTAAAAATTTATTTAGACTGCATGCCCACATGGAAAGCTAATATCAAGGAACGGATTTGAAGCTTGTTGCAGGGGATTTTGAAGGATAATGACCAGATGGTGATAACCCAGGCCATTTAAGAGATACAAGCCTTAATAAGTTGCAAGGTTACACACAATGAGCCCACAGACGGCATTTTCTAGAAGTATTTCTGGCCAATCGGTAACGACTCCGTCGAATGTACGCGCCACTGATATATAAGGGTGACAGTTTCGAAATTCATTTATCACACACAACCTTGTTAAGTCCAGCCAGAAGAAGCAGAGTAGAGCACTGTCATTGCCAAGCCATTTTTGACTGTATGCAGGGCAGGCATCTTCACTAAAAGTGTAATTCTGTGTTGGAGAAAGATTCTCAGAGGGATCATAGTGCACATACCACAAGTGTGATCATATTTATGAGGTCTGAGGTCCTATATCCTGCTGTATGTGAAGCCCAGAGATAGAAGGAGCCTATTACTGTCATTCCATTACAGTTTGGGAGTTTGCAGAACAGACTATCAGTGTGTTATTAAAGTGCAACTGACTTGGACCTGAGATAAGTTTCATGAATCTAGTAACCAGTGTAAGACAAGATACTACTGTCAACAGAATGTTTTAAATTATGAACCTGAGCTGTAAAGATAGAAGAGACAGATAAACTTTATTTTCTCTCTACTAAAATAAATACAGAAGGATGGTGAACATTCCTGGTGGACAAGATAGAGTGCAAAGGAGCTTGTTATTTAATAAGATCCAAAGTGGATCCTTCTTTTTTAGTATTTACTTACAAATAGATTGGAATGTACATACTCTACCGTAATCACCATTGCCTCAACATTCACCCATCATCACAATAGTACATAGTGTACATAATAAATTAATTGAATTGTAAGCCACTTGAGTTATTAATTACTTTTATTCAAAGGAGTTACAGTTCTATTTTCAAAGTTAAATAAGTACATCATAGGGGATCAAAAGGTGAGAGGGCGCCAGTATAATCTGCTTGTCTATATCTAATCCTTGTCACAGATTATTCACAGCCTTGATCTTCTTGTGAGGATGAGACCAGTGAACCCTAGACACTGGGACTTCACCATTTTTCAGGAGAGAACACTACTTCTGTAATACTATCACTACATCTATATAAACCTCTCGCTACATGATACAATTATATAATAAAACATTGAAACCTTTAAAGAAATATTAGTAGTTCTCAGTCCTGCAACCATTGGGACCCCCTTAATTAAAAATAAAAAAATAAATCCCATGCACATGCTAACCTGCATTTTAAGTTCTATGAATTGAGAAAATATGTAATGACCATGATCATTATGTCCTTAGCAACTATAATGAAAGGATTCACATTGTATTAGAATCTCAAGTGATAAAGGATGGTGAAGGAGGAGAAGAAGAAAGTAATTTTGCTAACAGACCTGAGACAGAAATAGACTCTGCACGTACCAAGCCAAAGAATAACATGTGCTCCTCCACTGTGAGATTATCAAACAAGATGTCATGCTGTGGACACAGGCCAAGACTGTTTCGCACCTGGCTGATTTCACGACGGATATCAAAACCGTTGACTATGGCTGTTCCACTGGTGGGTGGATAAAATCCTGTAAACGAAAAATGGTGTATTAAAATAAATCAAGGTCCAGACCTAATTTAATTATAGTAGAAGTAACTGCATTCTATAATAACCCTCTTCACTTTCACTTTCCTGCCTGTTGGAACACATGACTTCAACTAGATGTCCTCAAGCCAACATATACTGCAATAGGTATAAATAAAGAAAAGGGCTGCTGTAAAGCTTCAATAGAAATAATGAAAGGGCTGCCATAAGGCTATGAATAAAAATAATGAAAGGTCTGCCGTTAAACTGTGAATACAAAATAATGAAAGGGCTTCCATTAAACTGTGAATACAAAATAATGAAAGGGCTTCCATTAAAATGTGAATACAAGATAATGAAAGGGCTGCCATTAAACTGTGATTACAAAATAATGAAAGGACTGCAGTTAAACTGTGAATACAAAATAATGAAAGGGCTGCCATTAAACTGTGAATGAAAAATAATGAAAGGGCTGCCATTAAACTGTGAATACAAAATAATGAAAGGACTGCCGTTAAACTGTGAATACAAAATAATGAAAGGGCTGCCGTTAAATTGTGAATGCAAAATAATGAAAGGGCTGCCGTTCAACTTACTTACTTACTTAGTCGTTTCCCTTCTACCATGAGGTGTAGAGGTTTGGAAGAGAGAGCGCCAGACTATCCTATCGGCTGTCTTCCTCCTGGCCTGGTTCCATTCTAGTCCTCGGTCCTTCAAAGATTGTCTAATGTTGTCCTCCCAGCGGACTCTGGGTCATCCTGGGGGTCTGGATCCCTAGCTCTTTGTTTCCCATGCTTGTCGTGGTAGCCGATCTTCTCCCATTCTGCAGACATGGCCAAACCATCTTAGTTGGGACTGTTCTACTTGGGTCTGCAGGGGGTGGGATTTTAGGCCTTGACGTATCGTCTGGTTGCGGACCATGTCTCTTCTTGTTACTTCAGCCATGTTCCTCAGATACCTTATTTCTGAGGTTTGGATCTGGCTTTTATGGGTTGTAGTCATTGCCCATTACTCGCATCCATATGTCAAGACTGGGACATAGGTGGAGCGGTATACAGCCATCTTCGTTTTCTTACCAAACTCTTTCTTGCTGAGGAATCCTCGATTTATGGCCTGAAAAAGTCTCCCAGCTGCTGCTTTTTGAGTGGCCAACTCTTCTTTGATGCCTCCCTTTCGGTCTATAATAGCTACGAGATATTTAAAGTGGTTTACCTGCTCCAGGACCTGTTCTCCCAGCTTAATCTGATGTCTTCTTTCTTCTCGTGATATCACCATGGATTTTGTTTTAGAGCTACTTATGACCATCCCTCTCTTCTCCAGCTCTTCCTTCCAGACTTGCAGGTTGGATTGGAGATGTGCCTCTGATTTAGCAATCAGGGCAACATCATCAGCAAATGTCAGCTCTGAAATACATACCTGTCTCATCTTTCAGTACCCCACTGAATACTTCATGTTCTCTCCTTACATGACTTGATAACATTGTCCATGAGGAGTATGAAAAGATAAGGTGACAGGATATCACCTTGTCTTACACCAGTGGTGGTCTTGAACTCTTCTGACTTATGGTTTGCTGTCCTCACATAATTCCTGCAAGACTTGTAGAAGCTCTGTATAGCATGAATCAGAGGTGCTGGAATGTTCTTCCTTGCCAAACAGTCCCAAAGTTTGCTCCGGGGGACCCTGTCAAACACCTTTTCCAGATCTATGAAACAAAGATGGATCTCACTCTTATACTCAAGGGCCTTTTCACTCAGCTCTGAGTGTGAAGATTAGGTCTTGAGTACTTCGGTACTTCAAAAGAACAACTGAAAGAGTTGCTCAGCCTAGGAACTGCCCAGCATCATGCAAGAAACCAAGTAAACGAACGGAAGAAATGAGCATTAAGACCTACAAGCTGAGATAGCCAGAAATTAAGACCAGATATCAGGGGCTTATTGCTACAGCGATGAGAAACACAGAAGAACAACCTGATGACTTGGAAAACCTGTGGCTTAAATTCAAGGACATCATAAAGACAGCTGCTGCAGAAGCATGTGGTGAAGTCCGACTTGGGAACAAGAAAAAGAGGACACCTTGGTGGACAGAGGAAGTCAAAGAGAAAATAAGAGAGAAGAAAATGGCATGGAAACAATACTTAGGAGCTAAAAACACAGCAGGACAAATAGAGAAATATAGAGAATATGTGATACTCAGAACAGAAGCAAAGAACAAGTTGCTAGCAGCAAAACAGAAGTCCTGGGAAGAATTTGGAGAAAAGCTAGAAAAAGATGCGCAAGAAAACCAGAAATTGTTCTATAAGACCCTAAAGAACATGAGGAAGGAAAAGCAACGCCCTCTCAAATTTATAAAGGACAAGCAAGGCAAATTGCTTACTGCCCCGAAGGAAGTAATGGAAAGATGGAAAGAATATTTCTCAGAACTCCTTGATGGTGAGCAAGGTCAGTCATCAGAAATGATAACCACTAGCACTCTAGCACAGAAGAGGAAACAAATGGTGATGAAGATGACATGAAGATGGAAGAACTGAAGGCAGCACTGGAGAAAATCAAGATGGGCAAAGCAGCAGGGCATGATGGTATAACACCAGAAATGGTTAAGTACATGGGAGCATCAGGCGACCTATTACTCTTAAGGGTCCTACAGGCAGCGTGGTGCAACAAGACCATACCAAAGGACTGGGAGATTGCCATCATAACACCAATTGTCAAAAAGGGTGACAATCGACAATGTGGAAACCATAGAGGCATATCCCTTCTCAGTATCCCTGGTAAAATCTACTCTAGAATCCTAGAGCAGAGACTCCGATGCCTAGCTGAGCCACAATTGGATGAGGTCCAGTGCGGATTCCGAGCCGTTCAACTGTGAATATAAAATAATGAAAAGGCTGTTGTCAACAGAAAATATTGAAAGGCCTACCGTAAAACTGTGAACAGAAAATAATGAAAGGGCTGCTGTAAAATTATGAATGGTTCCAAAAGCCAGAAGTTGTAGTGGGGATAAGTTCACACTGCAGATAAATGCTTCTATGGTACGCGTCTCAAATAGCCTCTGAAAACCAAGCCCAGCTCCTGGCCTTCGCGTATGGCTCAATCTGAGCCCAGCGGAACTGTTTCACTGATAGGAGAAGGGGCGATGGTGGGCCGCCGCCACTGTCACCTTAAAACCAGCAGCTTCGGGCAGAAAGGGCCCATGATCCTTGGTAAGTAGCATATCTAGGAGAAGGTAAAACTCTGATTTCAAACCTCCGCTGCCTTGCAGGAATATTCATTTATGGGAAAGACTTCGGGAGTTAACCCTGATAATAAATTCAGAGCCAGAATCCCTAAGGCAGTCTAATGTCGATTCAACATTATTCTGGCAACTCTTGAGACGTGGCTGTTACATAACCGTTTCCACTGGCAGGAGAAGGAACAAAGGTGGGCTACTACTGGCGCCTTAAAATCAGCAGCTTCTGTCCTTTGGACCTACCGGCTACGTGGAAGGGGGGAATATACTGCATATGCACCAGCTTTATCTCCATATAACTGCACTGGAGAGTACACTCCAGCTTCACACTATGGTGTCGGCACAACACAGGAAGGAGCATTAACAGGTTATAAGCATTTTGCTCAATTGGAATAGGACATGGAGCCAGGGGCTACATCTGACACTGGGTGAGGTTCTAGGATCTCACTGAACAGTTACCGCCAGCTTCAAGCTTGGCAGCTCCCAGCCAGATAGTAGCTGTGCCGTCTCTATCTGCTTTCCCCACTGGGTGCATAGGAATTAGGGTCAAGCCCAAACTGCAGACAGAACATTTTGAACGAAGCGATAATAAGAAAACAAGAAATAGAAAGAAACTGACTATTAGGTTGGGATGCTGAAAGATCTGGACTGTGTTGACTGAACTATCCAAAAACTTACAAGATATACACGATGTCAGGAAGACAGACATGAAGGGGATGAAGAAGAGATGGAAAGACCTTGAGCTGATGGTACAGGACAGGAAGATCTGGCATACGTTTGTTGAAAGCCTTTGCTCCTTGGGGAGTGAAAAGGTGATGATGATGATAATGCAATGCCTTGTAGTAGATGAATACTCGAGTATACATCTTACAAAACACATTGCAACAAAACTATGTGAGTGTGACCACGCCTTCTACTTACCATTACGTGTGTCATAACTAGAACCATTATGATTGGTCAACATAATATAAAAATAGAAAAAGCTTCAAGGTGCAACATTACCTGTAAGCATGGACATAGTTGTTGTCTTTCCAGCTCCATTATGGCCAAGCAATGCTGTGATTTGTCCTTCATACATGTTCAGCGTCATTCCAGCTACAGCCACTTTCTGTCTGGATCCACTGCCATAAACCTACAGACAAATATTAATGTTCCATATCATGATGTTACTATTATTGTTTTTCTTCAGTGTTGGGGCAAAGTCTACAGACAGGGGGTATGATGTGCTGGTGTTGTGGGTAGTGGGTTTCCCCCCTTGCTTCACCCTAGGCCTAGTGAATTCTGTTCATGAAAGGAGCGACCATTGCGGTGTTAGTCTCTTGGCCTAGCAAAACCTCTCATACCCCAAGATCGTTGTGCGTGGTGAAGAGCCACACCCTCCTCGAGGTAGTCCTGGTAACTGAGGGTGCGAATCCTCAGGCTAAACACAACGGATCTAGAGGAGCAAACCTCGATAATAAAACCGGTGCACTACACCGTACACGCCCTCTGTGGGTGGGAAGGAGCCAGATGGATACTGAACAGGTCCTGGGAGTGGGAACGAGTGTGGACTGCTCCCTGAAGATCGGAACCCATCGTACAGGCACAGAGACTCAGGACGTGACGATCCTATTGCCTTCAACTCTTGGTCACATGCCTAGAGCCTCGGAGAACTCGGCGTAACCAGCAGGCAATTTGGTGGCGGGGAAAGAGCACTGTGAGCCCTACCGTGGCTACGTATCACAGGGAGACGCAGAAACACCCCCTTTGTCTCCCCCAGAGCTGGCACAGTACACTTCTGGCTTCTACCCGGGGCGTTAGGAAATCCACAGGCACCCCAGCATCACAATGCCAAGAAGATGACAAAGTTGGAATTTACTAACTCAAACCTGGCAGAGCAAGTCTTCCAACAGATGCGGCCGATGCTGGGCCCACTGGCGCGTGGACACGTCCCGATCCCCATCGAGACTTGCCCGGGGAGCCCACCCCGGCTCAAAAAAGCAGAGAAGGCCACTCTCCAAACCTCCGATGTCTTGCGGGCAGTGTTAGGATGTGCAAGAACATGGACAGGAAGACTCCACAACTTCCCCACTGAAGACACGCCCACGGCGACCGTTGCCTCAATTGGCTGTGTGTGGTGTACCCGGAGACGGGGCCTCCCAGTACTGAGACACAGTTAAGTCCCCGATGTCACTTATCGGTGCAGAGTTGAGAAAGATGGCTGAGCATCACAATCCCCCCTGTGTTGCAGCATGATGAGAACCCAGAATTGCACACTGAGCTTGGGGGGATCACTTGGGCACCAGACTTAATACTGGCTCTTGACTGGATGGCCGCATGCAGGAGATTTCTACAATGGGGGGTTGGCAGGTGGTGGGTATCTGGAAGTGGCTCTGTGCAGGACGTGAGGATTCCTTGGGTGAGCCCAGAACCAGAGCACAGCATTGTGCAAGCTCTGCATAGTTGGAGAGCCCCCTGGATGACGGGGAATGCACAGTGTGCTACCCCACCTATCCCCAACTGCTAACTTGGAACCAGAAGTGGGGTCCTCTGTATGCGTGCCAGGCCAGGATAAAATGCCTGGGAAAGAGACTGGAGCTCAGAACTCCCTAACTCAAAGTTGCAGGATGGCAGGAAAGACAGGGCTATTTTGAAGATAATGCAACCATATTTTCACCATACGAGCTCGGACGCCGCCTCGGTAAACAAGGTCCGCGCAGAGCAGTGACACCCCCAGGCTGCTTGCGAATAGTCTACTACTGGGAACATAAACAGATTAGGGATGAGCCCACTCTCCCGTTGAACAGGTGCTAAAGTCATAGATACTGGGCCAGAAGGCGCACCGGAAACCACAGTATCACGCAACTCGCTTTTTTTTTCTATGGAGAGTACACCGTCAAATAAATCTCGTACTGGTGCTCGCCCTGTGGAGCTCCACCAGGCAGGTGCAGTGCCGGGCTCTGAGCCTCGACAGAGCCCACCCTCAGCTACTGGAGGACCCTCTAGACCGTCTTGTGGAGTCAGCAGACGGCGGAGGAGAACTACTGACCAAAACAAAACAGAAAAAGAGAAACCCAGAGTGCCACTTGTCATGATGCACTGGAATGCAGAGGGAGTGAACAGCAAGCAGGCTGGATACAGCAAAAAGACAGAGCTGGAAAACATCTTGTATGAGAAGCAAGTCAGTGTTTGCTGTATCCAAGAGACTCACTTGAAAGCAGATCAAACCTTTAAAATAAGGGGATATCAATGCTTCAGATCCGACAGAAGAGATAGACGAAAAGGAGGAGTACTTACTCTTGTAAGGAATAACATTCCTGCACACGAAAGGAAAACCTTCATGGATGGAGCAGAATATCAGCTGTTGCAGATAAAGGTAGACAAGATGGAAATAGAACTCCTGAACTATTACTGTCCGAACAACAAACCCCTGAGTCTCAGCTCTATACAGGTACCAGCCACCAACTTTATAGCAGTTGGAGACTTTAATAGCCACTCCCAGAGCTGGGGCTATAACCATCTGGATCACAGAGGTGAAGAGGTTGAAACTTGGCAAGATGATCACTCCCTAATCCTAGTCAATAATGCCACAGATACTCCTACCTTCTACTCCAGAGGATGGCACACAACTTCAGCACCAGATCTTGCCTTCTCCACACCAGATATAGCTGGATCTATTAGTAGAGAAGTAGGAGACCAACTAGGGGGAAGCGACCATCGCCCAATCTTTCTTACTGTCCAGAGTGCAACTCTCAGTACAGGCCCAGCCATTACAAGATGGAACTACAAAAAAGCCAACTGGGGTTTATTCAGGCATCAGGTGAACACGCTGCTGTCTACCCTCAAGGTACAGAACAGAGACATTAATGAAGTGGTAAAAGACTTCAACAGATGCATACTACAAGCTGCAAAAGAAACCATTCCCAAAGGATGCCGGCGTAACTACATACCATACTGGTCCAGCACACTCCAAGAACGTCAGGAAGCTATGGACAGGGCTAGAAAGGACGCAGAGTCTCAGCCTTCACTTGAAACTCACAACAAATGGAAAAAGGCTGTAGCAGAGTTTCAGAGAACAAAGCTAGAAGAAAAACGGAAAAGCTGGAGAACTAAAACGGCATCGCTGAACCTTGAGAAAGACGGCAGGAAACTTTGGAGATTAGTCAAGTCTCTAAATGAAGAGCGTTCCTCACCTGGGCAGACTATCGCATTGGGTGAAGGTGGCAAACTTTTCAGAGGAAAACGGGCTGCAGACTTGTTTGCTAGAAGATACAGTTCAGAAAGCAACTTACCCATTAACATAGATCATCAGAGAGAGATAAGAAAAGAAATACTGGCAACCATGGGACAGACAGATACTCCTGCCCCAATGAGGGAACCCATCACACTAGGAGAACTACAGAAGGCTATTTCCAAGCTTAAGTTTCAAAAGTCACCCGGCCCAGACAAAATCAGCAACGAAATGCTAGTAAATCTGAGCTCAGCAGCAAAGACAAAACTGCTTGAGATATTCAACCACAGCTGGTTGAAAGGAACGGTACCCCAAGTATGGAGAGAAGCCATCACAATACCCATACTAAAGAAAGGGAAATGTAAGACCGAGGCTGCAAGTTACCGGCCAATCAGTCTCACAAGCTGTGTTGGGAAGACTATGGAGCGAATAGTCAACCACAGATTGAAATGGTATTTAGAGTCTGAGCAGATCCTGGTGCCGGAACAAGCTGGATTGAGAGAATGCTACAGTATAGAAGACCAAGTTACTTACTTGTCTCAAGCAATAGAAGATGCCTTCCAGGAGAAGAAAAAGGTCCTAACGATCTGGGTCGACTTCAAGCAGGCCTTTGACAAAGTGTGGAAAGATGGCCTCATTGCAAAACTTAGGAGAAGTGGAATCCAAGGCAACATGATGAAATGGATCCAGTCATACTTGCATAACAGGAGAACTAGAGTCACTCTTGACGGTCTGCAGAGCAGAAAAGTGTTGCTCCATCAGGGGGTACCTCAAGGAGGAGTAATTTCCCCAACACTCTTCCTTGTTTACATCAATGACCTGGTGAGAGATCTCCCTGCAGGAGTTGAAGCTGCCTTATATGCAGATGACCTAGTACTCTGGTGCGCTGATGGAGATGTCACCACAGCAAATTATAGAATGCAGCGGGCAGCAGACATGCTAGTGTCATGGGCAGAGAAATGGCTTATCACAATAAACACAGACAAAACCTCCACAACACTGTTCTCCCTCGCCCCCAAGGACAAATCAGCTAACATACACCTAGGGACAACCGTGATCAAGGAAGAAAGCTACCCCACCTGTCTTGGGGTGACATTTGACCAAAGGCTTACGTGGAATAGGCGTATTGAAAACGCAGAAGGAAAGGCCCGAAGACGACTAGGCATGCTCGGAAAATTGGCAGGTGCCAGCTGGGGAGCAGATGGACGAAATCTAAAGAAGATTTATAATGGAGTAATAAGACCACACTTAGAGTTTAGCTCAGCAGCATGGTCATCAGCTGCTAACTCACATCTGCAGTCTTTGGACAAGGTGCAAAATCAAGCTCTCAGGCTCATTACAGGAGCCATGAAAACTACACCAATAACAGAGATGCAGAAGGTTGCTGGATTACAGACATTGTCCCATAGAAGAGACACAAAAACCATGATCCAGATGGAAAAGTACAACAGTATGCCAATGCACCCAATGAAGGCAAGACTAGATGATCTGGCATTGGGACGTCTAAAGCGTGGCAGCTTTGTGCATCGGGGGAAAAGACTTATAAGACAGCATCAAGAAGACCTATCCATGAAGACAACACCACTGAAGCCCACCCTATACCCCGTACCATGGGAGCAGGCCAGCAGTGCCCTCCAAATTAATACATCAGTCAGTGGTCTCACAAGTGGATGTGAGTATAATGATCTGCAAAAACGAACTGCTACATTGAGTATGATCCAAGAGAGCTATCCCGATCAATCATGGATACATGCCTATACAGATGGATCAGCAACTAATGCTGTTAGGAATGGAGGTGCCGGTATCTTTATCTCATATCCTGACAACCACTATGAGACTAGGCACATTCCCACTGGTAAATTCTGTTCCGACTATACAGCTGAGGTTCGAGCTCTAGAGCAAGCTGCAAATATGATTTATAACACCAACTCTGACTGCCACCAGGTAGTCATCCTCACAGATGCACTGTCTGTCCTGCAAGCTCTCAAGGGTGGTAGACTCCCGCATCTGAGAAATGAACTAAACAAGGTAGCTGCCAAAAAGAGAACCATACTTCAGTGGGTACCATCTCATTGTGGTGTACCCGGAAATGAAAAGGCAGATAAACTTGCAAAAAAGGGAGGAGAATGTGAACAAGAAGATAATGAAGTCACATACTTTGAGAAAAAGAGAGCTATCCAGACTATCAGAAGAGAGCAGAACCAACCCAAAGACGACTATCACACTCTCGACCGGCAGGGACAGATAACTATTTTTCGACTCAGGACAGGGCATAACAAACTGAATAAACACATGCACAAGCTACGATTGTCTGCTTCACCACTGTGCACATGTGGATTAAACGAACAAACTGCTGAGCATGTTCTACAGGACTGTCCTCTGTATGACCAGTTAAGAAAGATATACTGGCCGAATGACTCAACACTAAACTCAAAGCTATATGGAGTTAAAGAGGAACTTCAAACAACAGTCGAATTCATCATGAGAACTCGTCTGACGGTGTAATCATCAAAGATGCGATCGCAAGAAGAAGAAGAAGAAGATCTTCAGTGTTCTGTGGTACACTCTTCTGCAAGGATACATTTTATCCCCTTCTATATTCTTGACTAACTAATCATCTACACTATGGTTATGAATAGTCCTCTATTCTCTCATGGAGAATGCCAAATCCTTTATACTTCTGTACAGCATGACTAATCCTCTACCCTTCTGTTGGGCATAACTAATTATCAGCACTTCTGTGGAGCATGACTAATTTTCTACACGTCTGTGGAGCATGACTAATTTTCTACACTTCTGTGGAGCATGACTAATCCTCTACCCTTCTGTTGGGCATAACTAATTCTCAGCACTTGTGTAGCATGACTAATTTTCTACACTTCTGTGGTGCACGACTAATCCTCTACACTTCTGTGGAGCATGACTAATTTTATACACTTTTGTGGAGCATAAGTAATTCTCAGCACTTCTGTGGAGCAAAACTAATTTTCTACACCTCTGTGAAGCATGCCTAATTCTCTACACTTCTGTGGAGCATGACTAATCCTCTACAACTCTGTGGAGCATGACTAATTTTCTACACTTTTGTGGAGCATGACTAATTTTTTACACTTCTTTGGAGCATGACTAATTCTCTACACTTCTGTGAAGCATGATTAATTTTCTACACTTCTGTGCAGCATCACTAATTCTTTTACACTTCTGTGGAGCATGACTAATCCTCAACACTTCTGTGCAGCATGGCTAATCCTCTACACTTCTGTGGAGCATGACTAATCCTTTACAATTCTGTGGAGAAATGCAAATTTTCTACACTTCTGTGGAGCATGACTAATCATCTACTCTTCTATAGAGCATGACTAATACTCTACACTTCTGTAAAGCATGACTAATCCTCTACACTTCTGTAAAGCATGACTAATCCTCTACACTTCTGTAGAACATGACTAATCCTTTACACTTCTGTAGAGCATGACTAATCCTCTACACTTCTGTAGAGCATGACTAATCCTCTACACACACTGTAGAGCATGACTATCAGTAGAGGAAGGCTAATTCTCTAAACTCCTGTGGAGCATAGTTAATCTTCTACACTCCTGTGGAGAATGACTAATCCTCTAAACTCTTTTACAGCACAAGTCTTCACTGCATCTCTTCGCAAGATGCTGCATCTACAGATTTGCCTTCCCCAAATTTATTCTGACGGATCTGAATTCAGAGTCCAGAGTTATCTGCTTTCTTGTGTAGGCTTTCTCCTTGCTGTCTGCCTTCTGGGTTCCATGGCTATCTGGCAAGACTGCATTGTTTTTTGTGAGGCACGTGTCATAGTCGCCCTGATCGGTTCCCAAGAGTCTCTTACGAGACAAAAAAAAAAAGAACAGGACTACTACACCCTCAGGCTTGTCGTACAAAGTGACCAATATGAGGTTGTACATGGGAGTGGCAACCTCATGATGTAAAGCAAATTACTACAGAAACCACCACAACAAGAGCATATGAATGCTTTATGCAGGCTTCCTGCAAGGGGGCCAGCTGCAATGGTGGCTTCATGCTCCACAAGGAGCACAAAGGAACATCATGATGATGATGTGTCATAATCATGTCCAGATGTGTTTCTTGATGTTGTGAAGATTTATGCCTGTTTTTTTTTTTTTTTACCATAATTCTCTGTTGGAAGTGTCTTAAGCAGTTAACTTAGATAAACATGTACTGAATAAAGTCTTACGTTTGTGCTTCAAGCTACCATGTCTCCACTCTACATGAAAGAATAGTTTAGCAACTGTGACAACTTGCCCAATCTTCTCTTCATTTTTTTATTATTTACGGACATCGTTTTTTTTCTCATCCTCAATGCATGATCGCAAAGTCCCGGGAAGTGTCACTTGCGGAAATTCTCCTAGTATTCAGTATTTTCTCCTCGCTATTTTTAGATACGACGTCATTGTTGACCAATGACCTCGGTAGCTAGGAACCTGTTTTAATTTAAGACTGCTTAAGCTGATAAAACCAGTTTATGCCACTTTAGGAAGACCCCACGTGACTTTTAACGCTATTGATTGGAGCGTTTATTTGACGCTAATGTCACATGATGCACGCTATGGATCACGTGTCCAAGCGGAAATGTCCCGCTAAAAGTGCGCCAAACACGGGCAATCTTCACTTGCCCGGAACCCTTGAGACAGCTAGGTCTAACCCAATTATCGGCGAATTCTCGCATTAAAAGCACTGAAGCCACGTGTCTAATTGCGGGTTAGCGTCCATCTTTGAGTAGGTAAGTGAAATCTCGCTAGAATATAATGTGATGAAATGTGTAGTACATTGCAAAATCGACGCAAGATTGGTATGTTTACTTTATTCATATTTATGTTTTACGATCACATCCAGCCACATGTGATCGGGTATATTTTATGATCCCACGGGATATGTACATGTTCATAATAATGTATAACGGGAATATATATATATATAGCTATTAATTTCCATATTATTTGATTATTTTCGACCCGACGTTTAGACTAACGGAAATTAATATTAACGATAATGTTGACCGACCGTGACATATATTCATTATAAATTATATGACGAGGCGACCAGACATGAAGTGTGTGATAATGTTGTCAGACAATTCTAAAAACACGGATGTCCAATTATTTGTTAAATTCATCATAATGACATGACGATTAGGCTAGAGGCACAGAACTAGAATACTGTTGCCGACATTTCTATGATAAATTTGGTGGGTTTAACTGACATTTATAATAATTCATCGGGTTAAGCTGACGATAAATCAGTCTAAAGAATTATAATACTGCCACTGGGGCAGAGAAATATAATAAAGGACAGACAGGAGAAACTTGAATTCAAGATTAGACTCTAGACATATGATGTTAGAGACTAAAATCTGATATGACTGGCAGAGGGACGGCTTAGGGAAAGACTGCTTTCTAAAGCTAGAAAATTAATGACGCCGTCGTATTTGTCTTTAGTCTATGGTGGAGCCTTGCACGACAGTCCAATCTCAGCGCAGAATACGGAGTCGAGCACAGAGAAGGCAAATCCGAACCATTCAAGACCTACCGGGGCAACGTCAGGAGACCGGAGAACTAACCACACTTCACTATCAGCCGGGGGCTGAAAAGCTAAGTCCACGACAAAGGAAACTCACCTAATCAATGCCACAAAGTTTAGTCATCCATGATGAAAAACACGTGAATTGTGAGACACATAATACATACAGCAGACACTAATTCCATCGACAATACTATCATTCACCATCTATTCACTTTATTGCAATAAACCAATTGGGTGTATATACTGTACCCCACGCTTTGTTCCTTCCATTAGATGTTGAATATTGTCTATGTTTATCTTCCTTTATAAGGGAGGGGGGGCTCGTAAAATATAATATAATTTAAAGAATAATAATAATAGATAACTGAGAAGGGGACGACGGTAGCGAGAGACCAAATATCTCCTTACAATCTTTTCCAGACCTGTCGAGTTAGGAGAATTTACCCTCTTCGTCACCCTTCGGAAGTGGGAAAACCCAGCAGGGATTCCTTGAGCCAAATCTTCCACATCAGATCTATTATTTCCTCTAAATAATTCTCTTATCCTTTAAACGCTACGTGACACTGGTGTCTCGGTCCGGGATTTGAACTTATGTATTTTATCATACCTCTGGGATAGTATCATCCATTCAGTCATTACAGTATACCATTTTAACACATGTATTTTCACACAGTGAGCTCTAGAAAGACAGAAAACATTTTTTCTAGAAATTCAGGCATTGATTGGTGAATCCCTTTATATATATGTTGTGTTTAATTAAGTTAGTTCTTGATTTTGTATTTCATTGAATTACAGACCTTAAGTCTCCATAACTGTAGTAATTTCATTCTACAGCAGTCGGATAAATAATTAGTATTTACTTGTTGCTAGAAATACTATTGGAAGGTAGCACTAGCTTACTCAGTGTGGACTTTAACTGCAAAAGATGGCTGAAATAGTTAAGCTTAAGGCAGCACTAGGGGAGGCCGGTCGAGATCTAGGTTATAGTGGGGTGGACCTTGCAAATTATGTCAGTGTCGAGACTGATAAGTATTACGCTCGAGAAACAGCGAAAGCTGAAAGAGAAGAGCGAATAAAGTTAGCAGAAATAGATGAGAGGATAAAAGCTGTAGACGCTAGAGAAAGAAGCGAGAGAGATGAACGCGAGCATGCATTGAAGATGAAGCAGTTAGAGATGCAGGGACAAGCTCAAAGAGTTGAACCAGTAGCCGGTGCGACCGCATCTACCTCCTCAGGCAACCTATCGCCACGGTCAGATGATATGCCCTCCTTGCACGCAGGGGGCACAGGACCTTTGCCATCCTCACTCATGTCAACTTTGGGACCCTTGACGTTTCCATTCGAAGCTTTCTCGGAACAAGCCGACTCGATCGATAGGTATCTGGACAAATTTGAGAAGTTTGCCACCACGTTTGGTTTGGAGAAGAGCAAATGGAACCTGAAACTGTCGCAAGGGCTTAGAGGAACTGCTTATGACGTGTATAGCAAGCTTCCTCCAGGTTTACAGGATGACTACGACTCTTTGAAAAAGGCACTATTGGTTCGTTATGAGCTACATGCTGACGCCTATAGGAAGAGGTTCCGTAACTCTAGGAGGGAAGTCGGAGAGAACTTTGCTCAGTTTGCTGCGAGACTGGATTCCTACGTGGAGAAGTGGGGTGCCCTAGGGAATTTTACTCATGATTGGGAAGGCCTGAAGGAAATGGTCATGATCGAACAACTGAAGGACACCATGACTTCCGACATGAGAAGATTCCTGACAGAGAATGGGGCCAGCACTTTAGAATCCATAGTCCAGTTAGCGGAACGATATCAGGCAGCACTATCAGAGAATCCACCACCCAGACGGAAACAACCAGATTACGTACCTAGACAGACAGCTCAGTCACACATGGACCCCCAAGTGAAACCACCGTATACTAACTGCAAAAAGCATGACAAGCCAGACTACAAGACTACTCAGAGATCTAATTTCCAGCAGCAGAGGCAAGGGGAAAAATGGTGTAAGCACTGTAGAACCATCACCCACAATACGCAGGAGTGCAACCGGAAAAACCCACCTCATCATGCTGCCTGCTTACGTAAAAGTGCCGCAAGGGGAAATGGACCGGAAGAACCTCTGGACAAACCCCGACATCCCCCGGTCGTTGAGACAGTCCTCGTAAATGACCAAGAGGTGACCTGCCTTTATGATACAGGCCTTGCATTCGACGCAGTTGTCTGTGCATCCCTAGTCAAGCCTGACCAGATGACAGAAGACACTATAGAAATACAAGGACCTACTAAAAGTGCAGCACCTATGCGTTTGGCCATAGCCAAGATTAAGGTCAAATCAAAATATGTGACTGGGGAAATCCGTGCAGCGATCTTGGACGACCCTATTTATCCCTTGATCTTAGGGTGTAGGTATGTGTTCTTGGGAGAACCCATTCACCCTCTGGTTGTGGCGGCTGTCACCACTAGAGGACAGGCCAAACGGAATACGGAGTTGGAATCCCCACCCAACATCCTTCCTGAGGAATTAAAAAAGGCACAAACGGAGGATCAATCTCTAGCACCCTGCTACAAAAAACTACCGAGAGCGCACACTCCTCTCCAAAAGGGAGACTTCTACAAGAAAAATGGGCTGTTGCATCGGAAAGCAGGAAATGGAGGACAGGAACATGGGCAACTTGTGGTTCCATCAGCATACCGAGCCCAGGTCCTAGAAATGGGCCATGCCCTTCCGTTTAGTGGCCACATGGGCATAAGTGCCACGATTCAGCGTATTTCATGTCATTATTATTGGCCAGGTATCAACGCCGATATCCAGAGATATGTGAAATCATGCCCGCAGTGCCAGAGGACAGCGCCGAAACACTGGACGGCCCCAGCCACTCTGGGAGAAATGCCAATCTTGGGCACACCCTTCGAACGAGTAGCGGTGGATATTGTGGGTCCACTTACTCGTAGCAAAAAGAGAAACAGTTATATACTCACGTTAGTGGATTGTTGCTCCATGTGGGCAGAGGCAATTGCTATGCCCGCCTGTGATTCTAAGCATGTTGCTGAGGCTCTGCTCACCATATTTACTCGGCTAGGGTTTCCGTCACAGATCCTGACAGATAATGGTTCCCAATTCCGAGGAAAACTCACCGAGGAAGTGTTTAGGATATTTCAGGCCCGACATATCCACACCTCTCCCTACCACCCCCAGGCAAATGGCCA
The DNA here is from genome assembly GCA_024509875.1 of Oreohelix idahoensis. Classification (NCBI taxonomy): domain Eukaryota; kingdom Metazoa; phylum Mollusca; class Gastropoda; order Stylommatophora; family Oreohelicidae; genus Oreohelix; species Oreohelix idahoensis. The sequence continues at coordinate 155,590 of JAMPIV010005401.1, read as the reverse complement.
GGTGGAGCGGTTTAACGGGACCCTTATTTCCATCCTTCGGAAACTTGCGCAGGAAAAACCAGAGAGCTGGGATCAATACTTACCCGCAGCACTATTTGCTTACCGCGAAGTACCCCACAATTCTACTGGGATGCCTCCTGCCACATTGCTGTTTGGTAGACCTATAAAAGGACCTTTAGAGGCACTGTTACGTACTTGGACAGATGATAAAGCTGATGAGACGGTCACCTCTGCATCCCAATACGTGAAGGAGTTGACCCAACGCCTTAAAACAGGATGGGAACTGGCAAAGGAAAATGTACGCCGTGCCCGTCGTAAACATGCGCGTTACTACAACCGCACTGCGAAGGATAGGGAGCTAGAAGTAGGAGAACAGGTATTATTACTCCTGCCCAGTAGCAATAATAAATTGCAAATCGGGTGGAGAGGTCCATATAAAATTGTTGAGAAAATGTCGCGCACCAATTACAAGATTGCCATAAAGGGGAAGCAGAAAATTTACCACATAAACCTGCTGAAGCGATATTATGAAAGACCAGGTGCAGAACCAGCACATTTCCTGACACTGGCTATTGCGACGGAAACTGAGGCAGAACCCCTGACCTCCTGTGAATACCCTCTTCGTCAGTGCGAAACTCATCAAGATGTTCAGATTAGTTCAACTTTAACGGAGGATCAGCAGGCACGGGTTCAACAGTTGTTGAGAAAACACCCTAGTACACTCACGGATAAACCTGGCATGACCAACCTGATAGAATTTGATATGAAGCTAACAGACCTCGCCCCGGTACGAGTTAAGAACTATCCTGTTCCTTATGCTAAAGCAAAGGCATTGAGTGAGGAAATCGAGTACCTGCTTAAGGAAAATATTATCTCAAAATCAGAGTCGCCTTATAGTGCGAGTGTAGTGTTGCTTAGAAAATCCACAGGAGAACATCGCCTCTGCATAGACTACCGAAGGCTCAACGCTGTAACGGAATTTCAAGCGGAGCCCTTACCGGATCAGAATCAGCTTTTCACCAAGCTGAGTAGAGCACGATACTTTTCGAAGATAGACCTTAGCAAAGGGTACTACCAGATCCCGGTAAAAGAGGAAATTCGACATATGTTAGCATTTAGTACTTCTGAAGGCCATTACGAGTTTAATGTATTGCCATTTGGGCTAAGCAACGCCCCAAGCGTCTTTACTCGTATGATGAGGAAGCTACTGGAACCCCTGAACCACCCTGGGATAAGTAATTTCATGGACGACATACTTATTGCCACGAACACCTTTGAGGAGCACCTGGACGCAGTTTCCCTACTCTTCGAAAGACTTAGAGAAACAGGACTCACCGCTCGCCCTACAAAATGTCAAATTGCCTGCGAGCAACTAGAATTCCTGGGACACACTATCTCGCATGGATGCATGTTCCCAGATGCGCGTAATATTGAGAAGTTACAGCGGGCCCCACGACCCCAGACTAAAAAGGATGTAAGGTCATTTGTGTCTCTATGTGGCTTCTACCAGAGATATATTAAAGATTTTAATACCCTGAGTGCGCCATTGACCGCATTAACCAAGAATGGGAACCCGGACAAAGTAACCTGGACAGCGGAGTGCGAAAATGCCTACACGCTGCTGAAGGAGAAACTCACAGCTAGGCCAATTCTGCGACTGCCTGACTTAACTCTGAACTTTACACTGCGAACAGATGCTAGCAATATAGGGATAGGAGCCACTCTCCTGCAGCCTAGTGATAGACCTTCTGCAACTCTATTCCCCATTGCATATGCTAGTAGGAAATTGAACCCTGCTGAACAGAACTACTCTACCATCGAACGAGAATGTCTGTCGCTAATATGGGCTGTGCAGAAGTTTCAACCATATTTATACGGGAAAAAGTTCACGGTGCAGTGTGATCACCAACCGTTGATATTTCTTGCAGCGTCGAAGAACCTTAATGCCCGGCTTATGAGATGGTCACTCCTGTTGCAGCCATATTCCTTTCACATAGAATACATACCTGGGAAGAACAACGTAGGGGCAGATTTTTTGAGCAGACATCCGGACGCAACCGAGGAGATATGAGAAACTGGAAAAGAAGAGGAAGACAGGACAAGAGGAGTTGGACGGAACGTCAAACTTGAGGAGGGGCTTGTGTGACAACTTGCCCAATCTTCTCTTCATTTTTTTATTATTTACGGACATCGTTTTTTTTTCTCATCCTCAATGCATGATCGCAAAGTCCCGGGAAGTGTCACTTGCGGAAATTCTCCTAGTATTCAGTATTTTCTCCTCGCTATTTTTAGATACGACGTCATTGTTGACCAATGACCTCGGTAGCTAGGAACCTGTTTTAATTTAAGACTGCTTAAGCTGATAAAACCAGTTTATGCCACTTTAGGAAGACCCCACGTGACTTTTAACGCTATTGATTGGAGCGTTTATTTGACGCTAATGTCACATGATGCACGCTATGGATCACGTGTCCAAGCGGAAATGTCCCGCTAAAAGTGCGCCAAACACGGGCATTCTTCACTTGCCCGGAACCCTTGAGACAGCTAGGTCTAACCCAATTATCGGCGAATTCTCGCATTAAAAGCACTGAAGCCACGTGTCTAATTGCGGGTTAGCGTCCATCTTTGAGTAGGTAAGTGAAATCTCGCTAGAATATAATGTGATGAAATGTGTAGTACATTGCAAAATCGACGCAAGATTGGTATGTTTACTTTATTCATATTTATGTTGTACGATCACATCCAGCCACATGTGATCGGGTATATTTTATGATCCCACGGGATATGTACATGTTCATAATAATGTATAACGGGAATATATATATATAGCTATTAATTTCCATATTATTTGATTATTTTCGACCCGACGTTTAGACTAACGGAAATTAATATTAACGATAATGTTGACCGACCGTGACATATATTCATTATAAATTATATGACGAGGCGACCAGACATGAAGTGTGTGATAATGTTGTCAGACAATTCTAAAAACACGGATGTCCAATTATTTGTTAAATTCATCATAATGACATGACGATTAGGCTAGAGGCACAGAACTAGAATACTGTTGCCGACATTTCTATGATAAATTTGGTGGGTTTAACTGACATTTATAATAATTCATCGGGTTAAGCTGACGATAAATCAGTCTAAAGAATTATAATACTGCCACTGGGGCAGAGAAATATAATAAAGGACAGACAGGAGAAACTTGAATTCAAGATTAGACTCTAGACATATGATGTTAGAGACTAAAATCTGATATGACTGGCAGAGGGACGGCTTAGGGAAAGACTGCTTTCTAAAGCTAGAAAATTAATGACGCCGTCGTATTTGTCTTTAGTCTATGGTGGAGCCTTGCACGACAGTCCAATCTCAGCGCAGAATACGGAGTCGAGCACAGAGAAGGCAAATCCGAACCATTCAAGACCTACCGGGGCAACGTCAGGAGACCGGAGAACTAACCACACTTCACTATCAGCCGGGGGCTGAAAAGCTAAGTCCACGACAAAGGAAACTCACCTAATCAATGCCACAAAGTTTAGTCATCCATGATGAAAAACACGTGAATTGTGAGACACATAATACATACAGCAGACACTAATTCCATCGACAATACTATCATTCACCATCTATTCACTTTATTGCAATAAACCAATTGGGTGTATATACTGTACCCCACGCTTTGTTCCTTCCATTAGATGTTGAATATTGTCTATGTTTATCTTCCTTTATAAGGGAGGGGGGGCTCGTAAAATATAATATAATTTAAAGAATAATAATAATAGATAACTGAGAAGGGGACGACGGTAGCGAGAGACCAAATATCTCCTTACAATCTTTTCCAGACCTGTCGAGTTAGGAGAATTTACCCTCTTCGTCACCCTTCGGAAGTGGGAAAACCCAGCAGGGATTCCTTGAGCCAAATCTTCCACATCAGATCTATTATTTCCTCTAAATAATTCTCTTATCCTTTAAACGCTACGTGACAGCAACATTAATTTTTTGTCAGGCTGTTTGTTAATCTAGGCCAGGGGTTCTCAACCTTTTTTTGCTCATGGCCCCCAGCTGAGCCTCATTTACCTCTGTGGCCCTCCCTCATAGTTGATCCCTGATCTAGACTGATGTGGCAGTTGTAAAAGCGTGTTTTTTACAATAACATTTACATACGTTTTTTCATCCTTTGTGCTCTATATGGAGAATGGAACCACCACCGTAGCTGGTCCCCGTGGCAGGAAGCCTGCACCAAGCATTCATGTGCTCCTGAAGTAGTGGTTTCTGTGGCAATGTGTTTGACATGATGTGGTTGCCAGTTCCATTAACAACCTATTATTAGTCCTCTTGTACAACATGCCTGAGTGTGCAGTACTTCTATTTTTTCTTTTGTCTCTGTACAGACCCCCAGGAATAACACTGGGGCACATGTTTTAGTTACTTTATATCATATGAAAATATTGTAAATGGTATGAGAATACTGTAAATGATATGAAAATATTGTAAATGGTATGAGAATATTGTAAATGATATGAAAATATTGTAAATGGTATGAGAATATTGTAAATGGTATGAAAATATTGTAAATGGAATGAGAATAATGTATATAGTATGAGAATACTGTAAATGATATGAAATTATTGTAAATGGTATGAGAATACTGTAAATGATATGAAAATACTGTAAATGGTATGAAAATATTGTAAATGGTATAAGAATACTGTAAATGGTATGAAAATATTGTAAATGGTATGAGAATACTGTAAATGGTATGAAAATAATGTAAATGGTATGAAAATATTGTAAATGGTATGAAAATATTGTAAATGGTATGAAAATATTGTAAATGGTATGAAATTACTGTAAACAGCATGGCACTATTCTAAATGGTATGAAAATATTCTAAATGGTAAGAAAATGCTGTAAATGGTATGAGAATATTGTAAATGGTATGAAAATACTGTAAATGGTACAAGAATATTGTAAATGGTATGAGAATATTGTAAATGGTATGAAAATACTGTAAATGGTATGAAAATATTGTAAATGGTATGAAAGTACTGTAAATGGTATGAGAATATTCTAAATGGTATGAACATACTGTAAATGGTATGAAAATACTGTGAATGGTATGAAATTACTATAAATGGTATGAAAAAATTGTAAATGATATGAAAACGCTGTAACTGGTATTTAAAAAACTACACTGTATAAAAAATACCATAAATGGTATTATACTGTAAATGGTATTTTAGTTGTTTTTATTTTTAGTAGCCTCCTTTAGATATAACTGACAATGGGAATGCACCCCTGAAGTGATAGCCCTCAGCTTTTTTTTTTTTTTTTGCTTGGTGTCTTTCGGTGTGTTTTTTTCTCTTCTACCTGTTGTGCGAGCTTCTTTTCACATTAATCTGAGGAGGCGCTGTAGGGAGCATCATCACTTTGTACAATCAGCAGCTTCATCCTTCCAGGAAATGGCATAAGCATATTGTAAATGGTGAAAATATTGTAACTGGTACAAAAAAGTTATGAACAGTAAGAAACTTCTTTGCTGTAAATAGTGTATAAATGCTGCAATCAGTTTATGCTATACAACAGGGGAAAGTTTAATGATTAGCACTCCTTACCTTACGCAGATTCCTAATTTTGATCCCTGCATTTTCCCCTGCAGGTTCCTTCTCAAACATTTCAGGATCATGTCCTACACCTAAAGCATCGTCCCATATTCTATAGTCTTTGTGTTGTTTGCCACAGCCCCAGTAGCTTGGCTATAAAGACAAAGAAAAGAGTGAAAAACCTATTTTCTGAGTTTCATGTCTGGAAGACGACACCGGCAGATTTATAGACGAACTGTTCAACTACAATTTTGGATTAATATTTGGAAATACAGAGAAACTCTCTCTCCCTCTCTATGATTTTTAGCTTCCTCTGAAGCATAGGTCTTTAATTAGTTCATGCCAAACATTCCTGTCATGCACCATTCAATGATTTTGTTTCCATATCTTCTGTATCCTTAACCTTTTGAACCCGAGGTTCCGAAATTTCGGTCCGTGCGTAAAAAATCCTCTCCCCGAGAGACCGTAATCTCGGTCTGACACACCTAGCTTAGCAAAATGGGGTGGGAATGGAAATGTGTAAAAAATAATGACGTCAGGAAGTACACATGTCTTGTGGAATGTTACTCTAAAATGGCGGCACCCACGAAGTGATAATATTTTGCAATTTTTTAATTGTTTTCACAATGAAAAGGCGTGTTGAAAATCCAGGAAATAGCCATTCTAAAAGGCTAACAACAGAACAAGCTGTTGAACTTGTGCTCAATGATACGGAGGATGATGAATATAGATTTAGATGGTGATTATTCTGAAATCAAAATTGAATTGAGTGACGGAACTTGTGAATCAGGTTATGATCAGGCTAGTTCTAACCCTGTGGTGCAGGGGCGTGGAAAGGGGCGTATCCCACATAATGTATCAAGTAAATTTGATACAGGTTGGTCTCACAACTGTGGATGTTCAATTTCCACAACTTTGTATTGGCTACAATACATTCATGGGTGGCTGCGATGTTTACGACCAAGTTTTTCGTCTCAATAAAACGCACCGGCATTATCGCTGGCCTCGACGGCTCATAGTGAAATTTTTTGCTCAGGAGCCCAGGGGAATGAAGTTTTACGGGCTGGGTGGCCAGGGTTCTAAGGGTTAAGGCTGTTTCCAGTTCACTTCTTCAGGTGTTTTGGGGACTGAAAATGCTTTATAAAAAATGTGAGACTTTTAAAAATTGTAAACTGTTTAATAGCATTTTACAAGCATGTTAATAAATCCTAGCTAGGTCACCTGTCGCCCATGTGTTGCCAGGGGCCCAAAAACAGAGCAAAGAGAAGTAATACTAACATACCATGCATGATATAGGAGGTGATTAAGGAAGGTTGGGCAAGGATCCAGCTATCTCAATCTGTTAAAACTTAAAGTCACAAGAAAACTTCAAAATATGAACAAGTCATGCAAAGCAAGTAATTCAGTTCAACCACATAAGGTTAGACAAAGAAAGAATAGGGACTATTGCACCCTTGAGCACATCGTACAAGGTGACCAATATGAGGTTGAACATGGGGGGGGGGGCTGGCTACCTCATCATATAAAACAAATTGCCACAGAAACCAACACTGTACGAGTTAGTGAATGCTTGGTCTAGGCTTTCTGCTAGGGGACTAGCTACAGTGGTGGTTCCTGGCATTTCACGATGAAAGTGAGTTTTTGTAAACTAGCTCAAGAGTTTTCACTGGAAATGCAGAGAAGGTAGCACATCATAAAGGGGTTATATAATACACAGAACTCAAATGTATTTGTACAAAATAGAACATTGACAACGAACATTATATAATACACAGAACTCAAATATATTTATACAAATTAGAACATTAACAACTGAATCATCATAAACATTATATAATACACAGAACTCAAATGTATTTGTACAAAATAGAACACTGACAATGTGAATCATCATAAACATTATATAATACACAGAAATCAAATGTATTTGTACAAAATAGAACACTGACAATGTGAATCATCATAAACATTATATAATACACAGAACTCAAATGTATTTGTACAAAATAGAACACTGACAATGTGAATCATCATAAACATTATATAATACACAGAACTCAAATGTATTTGTACAAAATAGAACACTGACAATGTGAATCATCATAAACATTATATAATACACAGAACTTAAATGTATTTGTACAAAATAGAACACTGACAATGTGAATCATCATAAACATTATATAATACACAGAACTCAAATGTATTTGTACAAAATAGAACACTGACAATGTGAATCATCATAAACATTATATAATACACAGAACTCAAATGTATTTGTACAAAATAGAACACTGACAATGTGAATCATCATAAACATTATATAATACACAGAACTCAAATGTATTTGTACAAAATAGAACACTGACAATGTGAATCATCATAAACATTATATAATACACAGAACTCAAATGTATTTGTACAAAATAGAACACTGACAATGTGAATCATCATAAACATTATATAATACACAGAACTCAAATATATTTATACAAAATAGAACATTAACATTATATAATACACAGAACTCAAACGTATTTGTACAAAATAGAACACTGACAATGTGAATCATCATAAACATTATATAATACACAGAACTCAAATGTATTTGTACAAAATAGAACACTGACAATGTGAATCATCATAAACATTATATAATACACAGAACTCAAACGTATTTGTACAAAATAGTACACTGACAATGTGAATCATCATAAACAGTATATAATACACAGAACTCAAATGTATTTGTACAAAATAGAACACTGACAATGTGAATCAAGATACCTAACTTTAGTCGCATTCTGTAAATAACATTTTCTCAAAATAAACTTGTATATCTTTTAAGCATTTCTGGCATGTTTTGCAAGCTAGAAGATAAAGGGGTGTGAGGCTTCTTAAGATGCTGTAAAGGTGTGCAAGGCATCTTAAGATGCTTTAAAGGGGTGCGAGGCTTCTTAAGATGCTTTAAAGAAGTGCGAGGCTTCATAAGATGCTGTAAAGGTGTGCAAGGCTTCTTAAGATGCTGTAAAGGGGTGCGGGACCTCTAAAAGGTTAAGAAACACTGACCTAGAGGTCTATCAAATCATCCATTTTGATGAACCAGTAAATCGAGATATGCAATATGCCAACCCCTGCGATAAAGTATCTCAGGCATCAACATGGAAAGAGGGGGATGGAAAAGCCAAGATGAAGAGCCATCATCATTTCCCTTGGCACTCCTTACAGAGCATGGAGCCACCACTGTAGCTGGTCCCCTCAAAGGAAACCTGTTCAAAGTATTCACATGCTCTTGCACCTGTGGTTTATGTGGTGATTTGTTTTACATGCTGAGGTTTCCAGCCCCATGCATAACCTATTATTAGCCAATGTGTATGACATGTCTGAGGGTACAGTTGTCCTATTTTTGTTCTCTTCAAAGACCTCTGGGAATAAACAGAAAAATTTCAGAAAAGCAAGATTTTTGGATGTCTGTGATCAGTGACACACATACTCAGGGGAGCTAAAAGATATAGCTGATACTTCTATAGTATTAGCGGTACATCTATAACATTATGTATTCAATCTCTCAAATAGGTACTTCTACAGCACTGTACATTCACTCCCTCAAACTGATGATATCCATCAGAATACATTCAGTCCCCCAAACATTTGTTAAAATGTCACTAAATGAGATCACTTCTTGGCTGTCGAAATATTCATAAGTATAAAGAATTAAAAATGGTATTCAGAAGATCAGATCAGACCAGCTGCAATCTTTGCGACGAAAGTCAGCCGCAATGGATCTCCAACATCCTCTGTTTCTTGCTTTGATGGTACTGTTATGATAGACTCTGTTCTGATCTCTTTACGTTTTTTCCCACATACCCATATACAGAGATGTCTTCTGGTGGAATGTTTCCTTCCAACTTTTTTTCCATTACGATTTTCAGAAAAGTGTTACATCTTTTATTTGTCAAATTCTAATCTCTTTCATTAATTATCTTTTCATTGTAGGCTTTTTCTACATCTTTATTTGTTATCTTCTCTTTCCATGAGATACTAAAAGCAGTGGATTAAAATTCTCCACCAGCGACATCTTTGCAGAAATTCTTAACATAACATAAAAATCCTATTAAAATAAAATTACTTACTAGAAAAGGAAAGTAAAAGGGCTGTGGTACACCAAATTCTCCTGGAAAGACAGCCTCCACATACCAGGCAATGAGACAATGGATCAGAGAATCAACAAGCAGCATGACCAACACTGACAACATTGAGAAGTCATCATCTACAGACACACCTCTAGATAAGTTGGAAAACTGGACACCTTCACCTGAGAATAGATCACCATCAAAATTAAGTAATTATTCTTCCTTCACGTCATAAATTATCTCTTAGTATACGAGCGGCCTTCTAGAGAGGCCGATGATCGATCCCCGTCAATAGCGAAAATTTATAGCTGAATGCATGTTTAAAACCACTGAACAATTTAGTTACGTGCATGATATAGGGGTTTCATTTCTTCACATTTTGATATATAACACTTATGTTATCTTTATAAATAAATTATTTATTGCAAAATCTGTAATGGTAGTCATGAAAGGCCGCTCGTATACTAAGAGTTAAATAGCATTAGATGAAAGGGATTAAAATAATCTAACACAAATCTTATTTCTTCTTTTGGGCACTGCTTATGCTATGAAGCATTGCAAAGAGGTTTGTTATTCATTACTCGTCTGGTGCAAGTGCTGTCCTCAGATGAGAAGTAATGTTGTGGTGTTTCTTAAGATGTCTTCTTCTTGGTTGTCCTCTATTCATGATTACTTCTCTTTTGACATTATTAGCATGTGCAGTTTATCATTTCCCTTCTGCTCCCAAAGGAGCATAGGATCCCGTTACACACCCATTGAGGCATATTGGGAATATGGTGTTAGGCCCATATTTTCTCGACCATCGGCACACAAGGGGTGATGTGGTCATCATCATGCCGGCTGCCTTAACCTTCCCATTGTTGCTCTGGTACCTAATTCATGAGGCTGGGTCGACCCCGGAGCCGTTTGCAGTCTAAAATCACCTCAACTGGGGATCGAACCATGGACCACTGAGCTAGGAAGCCAGTGCACTAACCACTGTGCTACCGCAGCTCAAAGGAGCATAGGCCTTCAACAAATTTGTGCCAGGTTCTCCTGCCATCCACTTCAGATCTTTATTCATTTCATTTCTTCCCCTATAATCTCTTCACTGTGTGTTTTTGGTCCCCTCTACCTCTTTTCCCCTGGGGATTCCAGAACAAGGATTGCCTTGTGATACTATTAACCTCTTTTCTCAAAGTAATGTGCAACTGGCTGTTCAGAATTCATTCTCACATTGCCAAAGAAGTTTATTCTTTATTTCTCAAAATATTCCTTCAATGACACTGTTACAATAATGACTGAACTTTTATTTCTCACCGGGACCTCAAGACGCAGCAATAGAGACCGCAGTCAGCGACTCATAGCTTGACTGCCTGCGTCAGGACCAGCGAACCAGAGCTGGTCAAGACCGTGCTCCACCTCCACGTGGTGGTCCTGGAAACAGTATGCAGCAATGCAGGCTGGCTGATCGAGCACGGATCGCAATGGGAAGGCAAACCCGGTCCTAAAAAATGCCGTGCAGAAGTCGGATGTGTCGACCGAAAGGTGCAGATATCACAGCTACGTTGTAAACAGACACAACGCAACCACCGTCCTTTTCAGGGCGAACGAAGAAGAAGAATTTCTCACCAAGTCCTTGCCCATTTTATTAGTTGCTTTTCTCAAAGATCTCATTTCACAAGTGGTGATCTTTCTTTCCTGTTGTTTGGTTAGTATCCAGTTCTGACACTGGTGACATAATACTGGTATAAAACACGGTGTTTACTTGTTGATAGCATTACAGGGCAGTCCTTGTTCTGAAATAAAAAATATTTTTATGCGAGTGCATTTTGTTGAATTCTCATAATTTAAATGCAGATGTGTCACAATTGTTGTTGATTCATGAAAAACAAAAAATTATAATTCTTCTATTACAGTCATCACGGTATGTTTTATGACAAACAAGCCATCCCGTCCTTGGTTGATGATCACATGACCATGTCATGTGATCTCGGATTCACGAGAACTGAACAGCTCAGACTAAATCTCTGAGCTGTCAATAACAATACATTGGCTATGCTCCCAGGGAAGCATATGCCTGTTACGTTTGTCATGAAACACACAGTGACAAAGGTAATTTACTATTGCTGAAGGAAAGGTCGCAATGCAATGGAAATATGCAATACCTATACACTAATATACATACATGTAATGAAAGCTATATGAGCAATATGGTGTCCACAAAGAACAAGCTCATTTATAGTAGCCCCTTCAGTCATAACTGAATATGGGAATGTGCCCCTGAGGTGATAGCCCTCAGCTGTTTTTTTCCTGGTGTACCTTTCAGCATATTCTTTTCTCCTGCTTTTTGTGAGAGCTTCTTTTTGCCCATTCTGAGGTGGTGCCATAGGAAGCATCGCCACTTGGTGCCATCACCATCTTCATTCTCCCAGGTTGCTGGATTTATATCCAGTGCCTTAATGTCTCTTTTGCACACATCTCAGAGCCTCAGCTACGGTCAACTGGCCTGTTTTATTTTGCCATCTGATAGTTGTCCGTAGAAGATATCTTTAGCTCATTTAATGTCCCTAAATCAAATACATACCCACTCCCTCAAACATTCCCAGTAAAGTTCCTCCAAATGACATGGCTACTTGGAAGTCCAGGCAAGCAGCAACTTTGGACATCAAGCTCAGTGTTGAATATCTTCTTTGCAAAAAGAAATATGGTATGTAGAAGCAAAAATACAGAATTCCTCCTACCGCTGCCCCAGTGTTAGCTGAAAAAAAGACACAAATTTACATTATGTATAAGGTGCATAGCTGATTAATTAAAAACGGGTGCCAGTAGTAGTAGTAGAGAAGGATGGCTCTGAAACAAAAACAACAAAGCATTTATAGACTTTCATAAATAGATGCTTGCGAAGAATGGAAGAACTAAAATGGTATGACAAGATCACCAACATGAAACTGGTGACAAGAACAAGACAAATACCAGTGGAACAAGAAATGAGAAGACACTGGTGATGGATTGGATTGAGGAAACCTTTTGATAGCATTACCAGACAGTCCTTGTTCTACAATCCCTAGGTAGAGGCAGACCAAATAACACACGGGGGAAGAGAACTGGAGACAGAAAAGATAATGGAAGACAGAGAAAAACCTTGAACTAATGGTATGCAACAGGAGGACTTGGCATGTTTTTGATGAAGGCCTATGCTCTTTGGGAAACTAAAGTGTATTGGCTGTGTGACAGGATGCGGTTACTATAGCTAGAACAATGAACTTTAGAAGCTGACTCAGGGCAGGAGAATGTCACACAAGAAAAAAAAACAGTAATTCTTTTAAATTGGACTAAGAGACAGGTATCGATTTTTTTTAGAACTTTGTTTTAACCTAGGCATGCTAATGCTAATGTGTTTTAACCTAGGCATGCTAATGCTAATGTTAATCAGAATCGACGTCATTGCACTCTGGCAAACCCATAGGTGCTCAGTCTCCCTCAGCAAATGTTGAAGGGTATGAATGCTAATTGTTCCTGTTGTGCACTGGTTGTATACACGCCGGAAGCGTCCTCTCATATGTCCATCCTTGCTGGTCTTAAGTTTGATGCCTCATTCCAGCAGTCTTAGCCTTGATGATTCATCGATTGCAGTGTTATTCTCTAATAGGCGATCATGAATTGCCTTCATTATTTCTCTCTTATCCATGTCCTTCTTCTTCTTCCTCCTCGTTCGTCCTGAAAAGGACGTTGGTTGCGTTGTGTCTGTTTACACTGGAGCTGCGATATCTGCGCCTTTCGGCCGACACATCCGACTTCAGCACAGCAATTTTTGGAACCGGGTTTGCCTTCCCTCTTTGATCCCTACTCTCTCAGCCAGACTGCAGTGATGCAGCCTGTTTCCAGGACCACCACATGGAGGTGGAGTAGGGTCTTGGTCAGCTCTGGTTCGCTGACCCTGACGCAAGCAGTCAAGCTATGGGTCGCTGACTGCATTCTCTATTGCTGCATCTTTGGGTCCCTTATCCATGTCCAATGCACCTTCTATGGGTGCTCTTGAAGCTAGTCTGTTAGCTCCTTCATTGCTGCGTACCCCTGCATGACCAGGACAGTAGATTCATATCAGTTCTTGAAGATTCAATGCTTCTATGAAGGTTTTCCATTCATGTCAGAGCCATCCATTTTGGACCTTTTGAAGCATGGATTGTGAGTCTGATACAATAACTGCCTGTTATTGTTATTGACAGTCATCTTAACTTCCCCACATAGTATTTTGGGAAAGGTGACCTTAAAGGCTGGAAGCTAATAAGTTTATCGGCAGGAATCTGCGCTTTACTTCACGCAGACAATGATGTAGTATCGCAAAGAAAATTAAACAAGTTCTCAATTTTCTGAAACGGTGGGAAACAAAATAACGACCTTTAGGTAGAACAATAAAAAATTACAAGAATGAGAAGACAGTCAACTCTGAGTCAGGTGTACAGCGAGACATTGACTAAACTTTGCTCTCAGGAAGATGTAGATTTAAAGGAGAGAAGAGAATAATTTAGCAGGTTAGAATTGTTTCAGGCAGTCTGAGAAAAGAAGCCAAGGCGAAAACATTGCAGGAAGTTCATGCTGCAGTTTAACAGTTACATGATATAGTGAGAGATATGATAAAGAAGATTAGATAAGGAAGTTGCTATTTTTACCTTTAATCAGCATCAAAGTTACAGTAATATCAAGTGAACGCAGAGCAGTATTTGTGCTAGCAAGAATATTTATACACAAGGACATTCGTGCAGTGATCTATCAGATTGACCTAGGAATAAATAATGAAATTACTGCAATAGAACAAGTAGATATATATTTATAATGGGGGAGAAAAATTAATAACCCCGGAGTTAGTCCAGTCTGACTTACAAGATACCTCAGACCTCAGAGATCGATGTTGAAGTAGAATGATTGAGAACATTGCATAGCAATTATTCTGTGTATATAAACATCTCTGACAAGTTGATGTATCATCAAGCAACAATATTTTGAGGGTATCAACGATTGAACCTTCTTATCTTAAGGACATTTCCAATAGAGAGTTGCATCTGTTATTATCAAAAGATATATCTTGGACATTTTCATTAAGTTTTATCTACTTTGGTTTGGTCTTCATTCTTATGAGAAGTTTGTGATTGAGGAGTCATTACCATCTGTGTGAGGATATTACTATCACCACTACTATCACGTGCCCAATTAACATCAAACATAAATTGCTGTCAGGTCTATGATCTTTGGGTTGAAACAGTCATCCATCATATACATGTGTATAAAAACAACCCCCACTGGTACAACTGATTGACTGACTTGAATATCAGAGAAAATGACAGCACTGTGATAAAGCTGATGACTTCCTCACTTGTGTGCCCTAACCACCTTTGAGGTCTTTTCTGAACCCCCTATTCCACTGATGTTTCTTCCTCAGGCATACTGTAAAAGGAAATTAATATGAGGTTGTGCATGGGGCTGGCAACCTCATCATGAAAAACAGAGTGATACTTCTTCTTCTTCCTCGTTCGCCCTGAAAAGGACGATTCAGGTTTTTTAGCCGTTTGCCTTCCCATTGCGATCCGCACTCGCTCAGCCAGACTGCACTGCTGGTGACAGAGATGAGGAGGAACAGGAAGTGCTTGGTGAACCAGGCAACCCAGTGTAGCCAGTTGTTGATTCCCATCATCTTCATGGATTCCTGTGATGGTGTAAACAAAACAAAAAAAAAGACCAAACAGTGTGTTAAAAAGAAGGCAAAAATTTAATGTTAATAAGAAAGCCTTTATTCATTCTTTACCTTTTACTTCCATGTGAAGCATAAATTATCAACGATTTCACATCAAGGCCTTCCTATCTTTCAGTGTCTTCTTTATCTCTTGAAGACTGTCTCAAATTCCCTTATCCGTGTTTTTTTTTCAGTTACCCTCTTACCCTGCTGATTCCAGTATAAGGACTGCCTTGCAATGCTATCAGCTGGTTTGCTCAATGTGTGCCCTTTCCAACATCATAGCATATTCTTCACCTCTTGTACCACTGGTATTTGTCTAGGTCTTTCCATCAGTTCCACACTGATGATCTTGTCATACCATTTTAATCCTTTGTCGCATAGAGATTATGATCAATAAATTTTCTATATTCTTTCTTCTTTTTCTACCCGTGTCCTCTACTTTATTATCGCTTTTTTATCCTTTTCCTGTTCTTCGCATTCGTTGGTTTGCGAAATAATATATTTCTTTCCCATTCTGACTTTACCGTTTTTTTTTGCTCATGTTAGCCACGCATTGTATTACATAAGATGTCAGTCCCGGGATGTGAGCGAATGGTGTTAGAAAGTCGTTCTCGAGAGACCGAATGGCAGACATTCGTCTCATTTTTTCCCATGGCACGAGACGAATAACCGTGAATATACGTGCTGGTCAGACATAGAGAACAGACATCTGTCTACAGTTTCCCCTGTCACAGTGTTTCTTCGGCCAAGTGCTGGGCCTAAGGTGTGGAAACTGTCACTCTGCATGGCTCAGGAATAGCCGTATGTCAGGAGAAGGTGTTAAGACGCGGCTGGCAGCTATGGCTGGTGTCTGGGTATGTGCAGTGTTAAAGACGGGAAAGGGGAGATGAAGGTTTTGAAAATAACGCTCACCCTTTGTCTGTTTAAGATCTATCTACCGAGAGAGTTTTAGACAAGTCATTCATACTCCTAAATCTGCAGTAGACAGATCCCTCGTGCTAGGAAATATCTTGTATATTGCTAAAGTTCTGAGTTTCTTAGCAATATTTTGCTGAGTTCTAGACTACCAGTATATTGAAGGATTCTAGTTTGTGTTATTAATCTGTAGTTCTGTGTGTGGAGGTAAATATTATATTAAGTATCTAATATTTTGTGAAGTGTTTAAAGTGTTAAATCGCCAATTTCATTTCACTGGTTTCTTTTGTGCAGAGTGATTAAATTATAAGTCTGTTATATTCTCTAGTGACGTGGTGCAGTGGAAAGCAGAATAAATTATAATTTCTAGCTTAACTCATGCAGCGATAATAAATTTAATTTAACTGCTAAATACTCAGGCGAGAATATTTTAAAACTAACTTATAACTGCACAGATTCATCATTGAGTATTGATGAAATACCCAGATATTTCTAATTCATGATGATTGATTTTATGAACATAACTTATTTCACGGGAAGGGTTTAAACGATAAGTCAAGCCTTCGCTTGCAGTTCATAATGTAAGTTATAACCCGAGTACATAGTATGTATTAGTATTTTTTTTATAAATATTGCATATTGTTGTTTTTCTTTATTCAGTGAATACTAGGGTGACCCAACTTTTCCAGCGTTTAGTACAGAGAACCTGTGAGAAACATTGACATTTCTTATCTTTAACCACGTGGGTTTTCAAGTAACATCTGTCTGACAGTGCGTATGCCTTCAGAGATAGACAGAATACCAATCCCACTAACGGGTTTTTTAAAGACTAAATGGTTATACTGGGCCTTTGAGCCAGGTCATATTTCTTCACAAACTCTAATGTACATGCTGCCTTGTGGCGAGAATAATTACAGAAAAACATTAACTTTTCCGACATTTTTGACCAAGTGTGTGGTGAACCAAGACTATCTGTTGAGAGAAGTTGTCCACCGGTCATCTTCCTAATTAAGGGAAACCTCGTGTTTCTGACACTGTGTGCCCGGTTAAACTTTCTTACCCTAACTGATTCAAGTAACCTTAAAAGTAATCTTAAAATAAACTGGTGAAGTGAATGCTCCCCGGATCAGTGGAAGAAACCTGTATCTGCAGAGCTGGGATTCTCTTTATCCAAAGAATACAGATTCACTGTAAAGAAGTGTCCTAAGTTTGCGCCAGACGGCGAACAACAGCACGATTGTAGGTAAGGTTGTGTGAGTCAGGGCCCTGATGAAAGAACCGAGTGAAAGTAGACGGAGGGATGTTCTTTGTTGATTCACCCACTTTTTGTAACTTTCTTTATGCCAGATCTGTTGCTAATTATATTTTCCTTATGATAGACCATACTCATATCCAAGTCTGTTCATAATTTTTAACAGGGAAAATATTAGACCCAATCATATGTATCTGTGACTCTTTGGGGCTATCACTTTCTTCTAATGGGACTGTGAGCTATACATCGAGGGAAAGGATCATACCAACGGGTCTATCATTCTTGTAGCATTCTGTTAAGGATAGATTTGAGATGCAGATAAAATAGTGTGACATGTTACTACACGCTAGCAAATTTCCATTTTTATGTGAGGAATTGTGTTCGCCTGTAGTCAAACTACGGTTTGCACGAAGCGTCCACCCGTGGTGAGCGATGTGTTCACCCGTGTTGAGCAACGGTCAACTAGTGACGTTTCGGTCACATGTCGTGGGGTTCAGTGTGTAAATTAATTGGGCTTCCGTCTTTGTGTTTGCGTCCGAGAGAGATGTAATTTTTCGAGCTCCGGGATAATGGAGCGTGATTTATAAATATATATTGTGGCATTGTTGATTTTCGGAGGCCGCCACGTTATGTGTAAGATGGTTCATAAAACTTATCTAGAAGTTCATACCATAAATTATTACAAGTAACTTTGAGATAATGAGGCAACTAATATTTTGTTTGGCCTGATTTCTTCTGCCGCATTACTTTGGTTTTCATGGATTGCCCGAACCTTTAGTACAACGGCCAGGATTGAGTGGAGATGAGAGGATTGTATTATTATTATATTGTTGCCACTTAAAGATGCCTAACGGTTGAAACTTATTGACGGACGAGGGATAATCTACTACGCTTATCCATTGCTATGTACTTTTGATGTTTTGATGGACGTTATTGTGAAGTGACTTTATTTATTAAATGTCAACCATGTTTTCCCATGGACCTGTTCACCTGCCGGTTTTGTTATGTATACTGACCATAATGTCCTGAATGAACACCTGCTATCATTCGCGTATCCATGCGCGATCCTCTAATTTATCCCACAGTAACACATTCCTTGATCCTTTTTTATGATTTTTTTGTATATGCTTTGATGTAATTTTATATGTTGTGAGAGAAGTTTGTTATGATAATTAAACTACTCATAATTATTCCAGTGTGTCGGTCAGTTCGTTCCAAAATATCTATATAATCACTGTTATAGTTTTTCCCACGTCTGTGTGTCTAACTGTCGTCACTTGTATGTGCGTGCACGTGAGTGGATAGAGATATATTAATATATATATATATGTGTTTAAACTGTCTGACTCCTCTAAATCTGTCGTAGAAGATAGGCAGAGAGAGAGAGAAGATTTCTCGATCTCAGAGACAGCCTCTATCACATTCTACCATTTCACTCGTGGAAAACTATTTTTTCTATTACTATCTCTCACTGTGACTATCACTCATTCTAATCTATTCAGAAGGGACCAAACTAAGTCTTAATCACCTATCACAAATCTACGACATCCTTATAGTCTGCACAAGCACTCAATTATGAAAGTCTGTAACTTCTTGGTTGTCACTTTTATTATTCTCCATGTTTCAGAGCTAACTATATGACTGTCTTGACATTTCAGTCAAAAATTCTAATTTTTGTGTTGAATTTGATTTCTACTAATTCTCATATATTTCCCAATGCAATAAAAGCCCCTCTTGCCTTCTGTATTTTTATTTTGATATCACGATCTGTTCCTTCAAGTGTGCGTACTTTGCTGCCAAGATATATATGTGTAGACGTCATTTCCGTTTGTGGTAGTTGTGTCTTGATGGTGCATAGTATGACTTCTATCTAGATCGAATTGGTTACGCGAATATTATTTGAACAAGTGATAATCCGTTAACTGGAATTTCAACTGGGGCACGTCAACAAGTGCCAAGACGATCATGGGAGAACTCGTCGATTTAAATTGGTACATAGTTTAGTTTTGACGAGAGACGGTTGACGAAACAAGACATTCAGCGTTGACTTTTGACATTTCAAATAACATAATATGAGGTGAGATATACCCTCAATGATCAAATCAAACAATCCCATGATAAGTTCCATTAATTAACTTATAGCTGGGTATCGTAGTTAGTACAACAAGGTTAGTCTGTTAACCGTTGACCTCCCAAGGTCATAGACAATGGTTATGATCCTTCTTCTTCTTCCTCGTTCGCCCTGAAAAGGACGGTGGTTGCGTTGTGTCTGTTTGCGCCTAAGCTGTGATATCTGCACCTTTCGGTCGACACATCCGACTTCTGCACGGCATTTTTTAGGGACCGGGTTTGCCTTCCCATTTCGATCCGTACTCGCTCAGCCAGACTGCACTGCTGCAGACTATTTCCAGGACCACCACGTGGAGGTGGAGTACGGTCTTGACCAGCTCTGGTTCGCTGGTCCTGATGCAAGCAGTCAAGCTATGGGTCGCTGACTGCATTCACTATTGCTGCATCTTCGGGTCCCTGGTTATGATCCATAATTTAGTATACATCTTTAAATACTTTCTCCTTTACATGGCCTCGTCAATAAAACAAATCAAGAATCTCTGAACATTTATAGTTGAGGCTTCTTTGCGCATATATATATGGTTAAGTACTATCACTTGATTAACCTCTCCTTGTAGCCGTGACTCACATGACGGCGATCCAATACTTCATCTTAGTAGATACATTTTTAAACAATCATTCCTTTCTAATGCATGTAGGCTTTCAGTGAATTGACTCCCCAAGTTTATCCATTATAGTACCATTGAGTGTAGGTTCTAGCTAGATGCAAACTTGGGTGAAATGTCACTAAAAAAATATATAATATTGTTCACTTCCTTCTTGAATGAACAAAACAACTTACGCTTATGACATATGGCAATGACTTCTAATCAGAAGGCCATGTCACAGAATAATTACATCTGCCCAACACCTAGGGCTCACAACGGGCTGATCACCCGTTTGCCAGTCACTTCGATTACGGAAACAACAGCAAATGGGTTGATTTGCCGTTGCCCTAAAGACGCCACTAGGCGTGATGGGAAACAATGGCAAAGAAAACCTATCTGCTGTTGCCCTAAGACGCCACTAGGCGTAATGACCACTGACTGCTTTGACAGTCGGTGGCTAAGGACGGAAGAAGAAGAAGAAGAACACCTAGGGCTACAAATCTCTACAGACAATATGTCTGGCTGGGATGATAGCTTGCCTCTACCAAGCTCTGACGTCATCTACCTTGTTTGGCAACAAGCGCGCCAGAAATCCTTATACCAAAATTGTACGCTATCGTGCGCGATAAATTAAATCTACAAAATGTATTACCAACATATATGTTGATGCGTAATCTCTTAACAGAAGTAGGACCTGTGACTACATATGCCTGTTAAGGACTCAGAAAGGACGCAACAATTTGTTAGTTTATAATTTGAAGGTTTTTTTCCAAATGCAGTATGACTAGCATTTGTTGTACGATTAGCATTTGTTGTACGATTAGCATTTGCTGTATGACTAGCATTTGTTGTACGACTAGCATTTGTTGTACGACTAGCATTTGTTGCATTTTTCTCATAATCGTTACCTTTTCTCTAAGGATTTTCAGACCCAGTTGCTGTGGTCTCTTATCCAGTATTTTTATGTTTGTCTTGCATCTGGCTTTTGCTATGGGATGGAAGGACCTTGTCATCAGCACAATAATGACGGTGAAGCTGTTTCATCCATTGAATTCCATTTTTGTTTGTTGACGTCATTGTTTTCATAATCCAGTCTATAGTCAGTAAGAAAAGAAATGGAGACAAGAGGCCATTTGGTTTAGTTTGGTTTTGTTTGGTTTTGTTTTGAGGACCATCTTCATTGCACATGGACAACTCCATCAGTACTCCGATCCTCTCCCTTAGATCACACAAGGAGAATCTCAGCACAGTGCACGACCTCCGTAACACCGGCGAGGATCCCAATGTGTGTATACAGAAATCACGCATTCTATAAATATTTTGTGGTGGGTAGGTTTCGCAAATTTTTGTAAATTCACAAAGAGACCATTTGCACCTAGGAAACTTGTCAACATGCATCTAATATGGTTGTGTCCATGATGAAAATAATTTTAGAAGTATTAGGGTACATTTTTATTCACATTAAAATTTTATACGTAAATGCTGATTGCCCTTTTCTCTATTCAGAAGGCAATTTTTATTCATTCAGTTATCATAACAATGTTCAACATTTCATTTCTAGAATTCTTACGGGCTACAAATTCAAATTCTTTATCAAACATTACAAAATATTCACATGCCTTGGTCGAGTGGAAGATTTCTGGTAATTTTTATCTGTCGCAACAATGATAGATGCCACTTTGCGTATTCACCGCACGATTCCGACAGATAAATGGGTTGTATCATTCTCATTTATTTTTCATGTTTCTAACTTTCTCCCCTTTCTGTCTAAGTTTGTTTGTCCCTGATGAAGACCTTGTGACCACAAGTAGGCAATTTTCTTTGTCCTGCTTCCTAGTAAGGCTTATTGTTTATTTTTGACAAACTGTTTGTCTGTCACTTCAGCAAAAATTTTAAACAAAAGTGGCGATTAAAAACTTAGTAGCTATAGCAAATAAAGTGTGAAATTAATTTTTTTTTTAAAACTGGTTTCAATGTTATTTTATATTAGTCGAGCTCTTTAAAGCAAATATTCACACAAAATGTTTTTTTTTAAAAATTATTTATGTTTTAAATTAAAAAGCGCAGTATATGATCTGGAGGAAAAAAAAACACCCTACCTTCAGTCGCCGTTCCTTTTCCAACACAATATCCCGCACAATTCCCAGTACCAGCACCACAAAACTTAGCATGACCACAAGCGGAAACTGCTGTTGTAGAACCAGAACAAAGTTGTCCTCTATGTATGGTGGATACGGATGTCGGCGCAAGAACACTTCTGTAGCTTGATATTTTTCTAGGGCTTCAGCCTCCAAATATTCATGCATAAGGGAATCATAAACCGCATGCTGAATAGCTAGGAACCCTTCCTTCTGGTAGCCTAAAGAAAGAAGATTTAACAGATGAAAAGTTATTTCATTCAACACACTTCAGTTCCCCAAGGAGCACAGGCCTTCAACAAACTTATGCCAAGTCATCATGTCCTGTGTCATCAGCTCAAGATCTTTCCATGACTTCTTAATCCCCTTTATGCACGTCTCCAGTTCTCTTCTCCATGTGTTCTTTGGCCTCCCTCTACCTGTCTTACTCTGGGGATTCCAGAACAAGGACTGCCTGGTAATGCTATCAATAAGTTTCCTCAAAGTGTGTTCTATCCATCTCCAGCATCTTCCTGCCATCTGTTGCTCCACTGGCTCTTGCCTAGTTCTTGTCATCAGTTCCACATGAGTGATCTTGTCATGTCACTTCAATTCTTCTATCCTACACAAGCAGCCCTTTATGAAAGTGTATCTTTTTGGTTCTTGGTTTTGTTGTTCCTCCATGTTTCAGAGCCATACAATAGTACTACTTAACATTTGAACTGAGGATATAGGTGAACAGATACATTTATCTACCTGCAGCTTAACCCTCAAGGTATGGCACAAAAAGGAAATCAATAGCCCACTGTCGATTATTAGACTCAACTAAAATATAAACAAAATATGTATTTTTAGTGATGAAAATTTAATATATAATAATATACAGGTGTTAATTTTGATACAATAACTACTAATATAGAGCATTCAATTGACAGAATGGATAGAGCACTGGTCTCTCGCGGCAAAGGTGTGCCAGGTTCAATTCACGGTATTGACATGCTCCAGTTTACCCAGCTGTAAATGGGTACCTGACTTTGCTCTTGAGTTAAGGAAGGAAATTGCAGCGAGCAAGGGTACTGGTCATCCCACCTCTTCATGCTGGACCTAGTATAGTGACGTCACTTCAATCCCCTTTGACATTATCTGCTATGAGACTACCTTTACCGTTAACGACTAATATAAATACCTCTACACCAACAACTACAACTTTTGAACA
The DNA here is from genome assembly GCA_024509875.1 of Oreohelix idahoensis. Taxonomy (NCBI): domain Eukaryota; kingdom Metazoa; phylum Mollusca; class Gastropoda; order Stylommatophora; family Oreohelicidae; genus Oreohelix; species Oreohelix idahoensis. The sequence goes on along the minus strand of JAMPIV010005401.1, from coordinate 131,915 downwards.
ACAATAACAACACCAAAAACAACTACAAAAAAAATAAAACTACAATGAAGACTAATACCACAACACCTGGGAACACTGAAACAGAATGAGTTACCACTTCCTTTATGGCTGTTTCTACTACAACAATAATTACAGCTAAAACAACAACAAATTCTACAATAACAACAGCTGCTACTATTGCTTCTATTACTACAACTGAAACAACACCAACAAAACAACTACTACAAAAATGACTAACTTCTACAACATATGCAAACCACAACAACAACACCTAATATCATTACTTTTATGGCTTCTTCTACTTCAGCAACAATTAAAACTTCAACAACTACCACTTTTATGCTGTACAACAACAACATATACAGGGTGTCCGAAAAGTTACTGTGCACTTGAGTATATGGCAGACTAGAGTAGCGGTTTTGATGTGAGAGTTGTCTGTTCTACCCTGCGGAAGATCTTCGACAATATGAAGAAGCATGTTCAGACATGTCTTTAGGCCCATAGTGGACATTTCCAACATCTGCTGTAGAAGAAACTGCTGCGTGGTACTGCAATGTTGTATGAGGTACTTTACTGCACAGTAACGTTTAGGACACCCTGTATTACAACTGCTTCTACATCTACTACTAATATATATATATATATATATATATATATATATATATATATATATATATATATATATATATATATATATATATATATATATATATATATATGTATGTATGTATATATATATATATAGATCTATATATATATATATATATATATATATATATATATATACATATATATATATATATACATACATACACACACACACATATACACAACATCAGCAACACCATAGTGATTACAAATTCTACAGCTACAACTACTACTGCTGCTGATGCTACTACAACTACAATAAGTTTAGGTTTTTTTTCACCTACTAAAATAAAGCCGGCGTGATGCTGACCACATCACCCCTAGTGTGCCGATGGTCAAGAAAATATGGGCCTAACACCATATTCCAAATATGCCTCAATGGGCGTATAACGGGATCCTTTACCTTTTTTTTTTAACTAAAATAAGTGGTATATTGTTACGGGTCCTTTTGGAGTATATTTGAGAGGCTGGACCTTGGTGTCCAGATGGGTCTAGGGTTTAATATAGTACAGTCCGACAAGCACAGTTCAATAGAAACGTGAGGCTAGTTTAGCAGTATAAAAACTTGAATAGCCAGTTTGACGTTTTACAATATGTAGATTTAATCACAAGGACGAAGCTCCTCAATACTTGCATCATATACATGACATTGGCAATCACTAGCCAGTCCATAAGTAAGTCTAATGTCTTGTAGACTATAAGAACACTTTCAGAGTCATCATGCTGAATTTATTTAATATCAAATTACTCATCCTTTCCAACTCCATTCAGTGCTGACACGTCCTTAGAAATATAATCAGACTTAGGCTCTAACTGGTAGATGACCTAGCTGAATTAAATATATGAATTATCTGTACTCAAAGTACACATCCAGGAGCACATAAGAACACAACCTTCTCCCTCGGAGACACAATGCCAAAGAGACCGAATACTAGACCGAATCTTCGATCATAGCAAGGCAAACGACATCTGCTCAAAAATCAGCAGGTTATGTGACGTACTTCCGGGGTCATCGTAGTAACGCTTTGTAAACAAGGAAGTCAGCCCACAAACCAAGTTTGAGAGCGACCGAAAACTGTTATGAATTTACTCATAACATAGATCTTTAGGCAACGGTAGGGTAAAAAAAATTAAAGACTTTTTAAACTAGGGAAATTTCTAACTAGACCTCTTCTGCCGGCATTTAAAATCGAGGTGTCCCCAGAATCAAAGTGACTTTTTCCACATTCCCAATGAAAACTCTCTAACTGGCAACTATAAACTATTTGTGAACTGCATGAGATAGGAATGCAATCTTTTCTTTGGAAGGTTAATCATTTCTTCTCCCCCCCCCCCCAACAAAAACAATCACACATACATATATATGGTAGATCTTTAGAAGGCTCAGTGTTACTAAAGTAGATCCCAAAAAGCTCCTGGGTTGCCGACCCCTGGCGTAAGGTATACAAAAACTGGGAATACACTGTACCACCAAAGAGCTTAAACATTTGTATTAATGTCTTTTTGTTTTGTGTAGTATTTGTTATTCTCCATGGTTCTGCTATAAACAGCAGAATTTCAGACTCAAAATTCATGCTTCAAAAGGTTCAAAATGGATTGCTACAACATGAACGGAGAAAATACACAGAGACATCAAATCTTCAGGAGCTGGTGTGGATCTACTGTCCCGGTCATGCAGGGGTACAAGGCACTGAGACAGCTGGCAGACTAGCCTCGAGAATTCCCATAGTGGGGATGCTGGATATAGATAAGGGAGAGGTACTAAGCACAATTAATGATTGCCTGCTAGAGAACGACACTGCAATTGATGAATTGACAAGACTGAGACTGATGGAATTTGGTAACAAACATAAGACTAGCAGGGATGGACATGGTAGAAGATGGATCAGGCGTGTATAAAACCAGCATGCTACAGCAACAATTACCATTCATACCATCTGACATTTGCTGAGAGACATTGAGCCCCTACGGACTTGCCTTGAATGCAATGATGTTAATTCTGGACAATAACAATAACATCAAAACAGCATATTGATATCTGTGTTTAAAGTTACTTCTTTCTTTGATCTCTCTAAATTTCCAGAATTTCAATACTAACAGAACTGGTCTTGCTGCACTTATTCTTATACACAGCAGAATTCCTCATAGCTGAACCTGGTCTATTTTCATAACGTTTACATGACTTAACAAATGTTGTTAAAATTCATATTCTATATTGATTTACTTAACATATACCATTCCGATATACTGCTATTTGATAGCATTAACAATACACGTGATAAAGAAAGGGTGCTGCTTTATAGTTGAAACATAAGAAGTGTAGAATGTGGTCTAAAAATAAAATTCATTTATTCAAGCTATGTTGACGCCTGTAACACAATTATCTCTTCAACCACCTGTTAACACACAAACTACTGAATTGAAAAACACGCTGTGGCTGTGATGCAGTACTGTAATTCTGTCCTTTCAACAGGCCCCAGTTAAGTCTTCTATACGAGTTTTCATCAGTCTTCCCTTTGTAACTTTATGTGGTTGCCATGTTTCTTCTCCTTGAAATATATCGAGTTTGGTCTTTTTCTGTAGGTCTAAAAATTACGTTTTTAATAGAGACTACAGGGGAGAATATTAGATTTTCACCAGTTCGTTTTGTTCACCGTTCTTTTCGCGAGATAATCGCGAGCAGGGTATCCCATTTTCTTTGTTAATGTATCGCGGGTGCCACCTAATGTGACGCAATGGGTTTTGGACATGCGGTCCGAGTGTCACTTTCAAATCTATTGGCTAAGGCTCGGGTGTTTAAATTTTGTAAGGTTTTCATTGGCTGTAAGAGGTACGCCAGTGTGACGTAAGGAATATGTTTGCGCGGTTTAAGATATATACACGTGCCAATTAAGTAAAATTGTCTTTCTTCCGAAGAATTTGCAGCCGCGAGGAGCTACGTCATAAGCTCTTGCTCTTCAGTGAGATATTTGACTTATTGGGTAAGCCATAATTCTTTAGCGTGATGCTTGTAATTCGCTTCTTATAGAAACTAGACTGTTTAAGTATAAGCTTTTCTCAGGAGGTTTTAATTTATTTCGTAAACCGAAGCGCCATCAATTACGATCTCAGTGGAAGATGAAATGTAAGAGGCGCAGAGAATTCTTATATGATAATAGTCGCAGCTAGGAGTGTGTAAAGATTGTGTGACCTGTAATGTGAGCTCCTTAATATTTAATAGACGGTCTAATTGTTTAAATAAGGTCGGAAGGAAAAACCTGCATCTTTGATTTATGATAAACTGCTGTATTTAAACAGGAGCGGGATTTTGTAATTGTAAGCACGTGGGCATGGATTGTATTGAGTTTTAATTCGGGAATGTTACCCAGAGAAGGGCGAAGTAACATCAGGGTGAACACAGGAACATGAATTTAACTACGGGGGATACACTGATAACCTCGGTTGTTTACCATTTAATTGCAGTTAAATACGCTAGCATAATTTTGGCATACGTTATTTTTGTGTGCATTTTTATTGTTGTAAATTTTGTATGGTGTATTTTTACTGTGTATTAAATTACCACGAGGTGTAATTTATATATGTCTGATAAGGGAATTTCTTTTTACATAGACGGGAGGTTCCCCTTTCTAGATTTATATTTGTATTGATAAATGTACACCAAGGGTCAGTGAGAAAGTAGCCCAAAGTATTTTCGGACAGGGATTTCCTCAGTGTGAAAAAAATGTTGTGACACGTGGCTAGTCATGCAGAACTAACGATCTGAGCCAGCCGATGTTTACTGGAATGGGAGAGAGAGGGGAGATTGACCTTTTGGGGGCATAAATATTTTGTATCGTGGTCCATAGCGGGAGATAGAGAAGGGGAGCTGGAATTGATTTAAAGTGGGAAGGGAGTTAAGTGTTTGAGATGTGTAACTTTTTATATAGCTGTTGCGTTGTTTGTTCCACAGCGAGAGTTTTCACGGTCTGTAGGAGGGGCAACCAGCCTCAGTCCTTTACAACAGCAAGTTGTCATCTCAGGAGCATATTGCTCGAGAGATCGGGAAAAGTGCAAGAAATACCATATGTTCCCCAGGTAGCGAAGACAATCTTCAGCTGGGAACAGGATTTGTCTTATAATCCAGAGCTCTTAAGCTCATTATACCACTCCGACAACAGCACGTGGCTGGGAGATTGGTCAAAAGTTATACAGCCATAATAAAGCTGTATGTCCCTAAACCTTGAGCGGGTTAACGGGGCAAGTAAGAAGTCGGTCAGCAGCAGTGAAGCTTCTACAAGTGAATCAAGTACCTCAAGCTTGAAAATCAAGTCATCATTTCAGGAGTCAGAACAAAGGAGACAGGGTGATCATTCCTGGTTCTGACAAGTCACAGAGAGAAGGCGTAAACGGAGATGCCACCTCAGCAGATGTCAAGAGTGTCAGAGAGGCACTGAAGCAAAGAAAGAGAGAGAGAGAGAGGAAATAGACAAGACCAGGAGAGTTTTATTATCCATTAGATGGATCGACTCTGAGCAATAGTTGTAATCTCAGTCTACAAGGGTAGCAGCCAGTGGTGTTAAATTAGCGGCGCGTGTCTAGCCTAAATAGCCTGGAAACTGTGTGTGTGTAGAAAAATAGTTTAGGCAGTGTCAGCAACCAGTGACAGTAGGAAATAGATTGTAGGAGGGAGTGGTGGCTAAAGTTGATGCCCCCACCCATTAATTGTGGTTAACTCAGTAATCATTCTATTTTTCCCCAGCAGGGTGAAAGGAGTGAAAGTGGTTGTTTTCTATTATCTACCAATTTAATTGTTTTCAGGTCTGTACAACATTGCATATTATTGATTTTGGTTCTATGCGATTTGATTCTTTTGTTGATTATATATTTTTTTTTTTTTTGTAATAAAACTATATAAATGTTCACTGGATCAGGTTCTCTAATTTATAGCTAACTATACTGTACCTTTATGTTGTCTGTAAATAGGTGTCTGTGGTCCTGATTTATACCTTATCTCCTATATTGGCAGTTAGAGGGGATGAGGTTATAGCATAATTTTAGTCACAAGTGGCAAGGGAGAGTTAATCCAGGTTCTCAACCTTGAGCCAATAGCCTCATCTGTCCAGTCACTAATATTTTCACATCTAAATCTATCATCTCAGTCTATCTCATACTAGAGTCTTGTCTATACACTGGACACACTCTAAACTTAAAACCACTTCGTGACAGTGGCGTAATTAAATTTTGTTTCCATTTTCACCCTGTAAGTGTATGCATAAAATAACCTGTAGTTTTCTTAATTTTTTTTATGAATTATATGTCATTTTAAAGAGAAATGAATGTACTATAATAACTAGCTGAAAAAATGCATGTTTACATGGTATGATAACTATTATTAATAACATAAAATGATTGACAGACAAAAAAACTTACAAAATTTGTTAAAGTTATCAACCTGCCAACATACTGCTAGTTTCTAAGGCAGTTAATGCCTTTATGTATGTGATTATCATGTAGTATATTCAATGACAAGAAAAAGAGGGCCAAAAAAACATAAACAGACTAAAATTTATACTGTTAGTAACTTACATTACCACACCTACACAACTTCCACAAAATTTCAAGATTTGCATGCAGATCTGGTTCATGAGTTGGGACAAGATTAAAACTATTGGTTGTTTCACCCTCACTCATTTGCTGCGGTTGTTTTCTTTCTTTTGTCACCTTGTCTTTTCATTCTCCTCATGGACGATGTCATCAAGGCAGGTAAGGAGAAGACAAGAAAGTATTCAGTGGGGTACTGGAAGATGAGACAGGTCTGTATTTCAGAGCTGGCATTTGCTGATGATGTTGCCCTGATTGCTAAATCAGAGGCACATCTCCAATCCAACCAGCAAGTCTGGAAGGAAGTCTGGAGAACGAACGAACTTTATTTTCGAAGGGTAAAGAATTGGGCGCGCAGGCCCGTCTAACATTCTGCCCTTCCACTCTCATTAATCTTGCATACTATATCCTTTCATTCCCACATGATGCTTTAAGCATTAATTTAAAGGCATGCAACATTATAAAGGTACCATAACAGCATTCATTTACAGTATGCAATCATAATAAAAAAGATGAGTAGGTTTTTTTTTTTTAGAAACAAACAAGCTAGTAAATGGGGGAAAAAAGTAATAATAAAATAAAATAAATAAAACAATAAATAAAAATAAATAAATTCTGTATACCGACACTCACTCATGCAGTCAATCCATCTACAATTAATCTGTATTTTTGGTATGCGGGTACATTCTCACGACTCACATTTCTAAAGTACAGCATTATGTGGGTACATTCACACATACATTACATTATATAATAATATTTTAAAGTGAATATAATAATGATATTACATGGATATAAAACAAATTATTCACACACAAAAATGAGCGGAAGAGGACAAGAAATGTTGACCTATGGATGAGATGTTGACAGGCAAATGCTGTTTCTATGGGGGTAGATAATCAGTGTTGAGGAAGTGTTTGAAAAGTGCTTTGTTAAAAGAATATTGTGTAGGTAGGCTTTTTAGGTGGTGTGGAAGGCTGTTCCATAAGTAGGCACCAGAGTAGGCTAGACTCTTTTTGAACAGGGCGATCCTAGGTTTGGGCAGACGTAACTGATGTAATCGTTGTCCCTCCCTTCTACTGGTTTGAAACAATGATCTTAGGTACGACGAGGCATTGTTAGATAGAATTGTGTGAGTCAGCTTGGCTTTCTTGTAGAGAAGACGTTTTTTTAGCGACAGTATTTTGGGTTCTTTTCCTGTCCTTGTGTGTGGTGTCGTGCGATTATCGGTGATCAGACGTACTGCTCTCTTTTGCAGGGAGTGCAGTCTCTTCGAGGTGGAAGCAGGGCAACAATCCATAGTGTAGAGCAGTAATCTAGATGTGTCTGTATATGTGAGGTGTAGAACAATAGTCTAGTGTCTGCGTCTAAGAAGTGTTTTATATTGGCTAGCTGGTACGTCTTTTGTGCTATGTGTTTGGTTAAATTCCGTACATGGGAGTTCCACGTTAAGTGCTGGTCAATCGTGATCCCCAGAACTTTGTGTTCTGTTACATGTTCAATTTGTATTGATTCCGCGTGTAGCTATAGCGATCTTTTGGTGCAGCTTAGGAGTTTCTGTCTGGTGGTAATCAACATAGATTTCGTTTTTGTTGTGTTTACTGGCATATGATTCATATTACTCCATTTTGTTAGATTGTCTACATCGCTTTAAAGAGTCATTTCAAGTGCCACGCAGTCATTGTCACTAGTTTTTTTTTTTTTTTTTTTTTTTTTTGCGTTCGCCCGCTAATACTCGAGGCGAAATCTCAGGTTATTATTTTTTTTTTTTTTTTTATGTCTAACCTGACATTGATTTTACGTGAGTATCCCTTTATTTCTGGTGTCCCTCGCCATTCAGGCAAATACTCGCCGATTTCGGAGGTACCCATTGCAGCTGGGTCGGCTCAGGAGCCGCCAGTCCCTGGTCAACGACACTCCTTCAAATGTCCTCGCCAGGTCTTGAGTTAATCCAGTCCAAATCCCGGTCGACGAAAAATCCTCAAATGCCGTCGCCCGGGTTTGATCCTGTATCACCCGGTCGCCAGAGCGGTGTTGTAACCACTACGCTAGCGCGGCTCCCGATAGTACAATCATCTGCAAAGAGGTCACAAGTTGAATATTTTAGATGTAGTGGCAGGTCGTTGATGAACATTGAAGAGAAGAGAGGGATGGTCATAAGCAGCTCTAAAACAAAATCCACGGTGATATCACGAGACGAAAGAAGACATCAGATTAAGCTGGGAGAACAGGTCCTGGAGCAGGTCGACCACTTTAAATACCTCGGAGCTATTATAGACCGAAAGGGAGGCATCAAAGAAGAGTTGGCCACTCGAAAAGCAGCAGCTGGGAGACTTTTTCAGGCCATAAATCGAGGATTCCTCAGCAAGAGAAAGGTTGGTAAGAAAACAAAGATGGCTGTATACCGCTCCACCTATGTCCCAGACTTGACATATGGATGCGAGTCATGGGCAATGACTACAACCCACAAAAGCCAGATCCAAACCTCAGAAATGAGGTATCTGAGGAAGGTGGTTCAAGTAACAAGAGACATGGTCACCAACCAGACAATACGTCAAGGCCTAAAATCCCATCCCCTGCAGACCCAAGTAGAACAGTCCAAACTTAGATGGTTTGGCCATGTCTGCAGAATGGGAGAGGATCGGCTACCTCGACAAGCAGGGGAAACAAAAAACGAGGGATCCGGACCCCCAGGACGAACCCAGAGTCCGCTTGGAGGACAAAATTAGACAATCTTTGAAGGACCGAGGACTAGAATGGAACCAGACCAGGAGGAAGACAGCCGATAGGATAGTCTGGCGCTCTCTCTTCCAAACCTCTACACCTCACGGTAGAAGGGAAACAACTAAGTAAGTAGGTAAGTTTACTTTCTTTAATTACATTATTTCCTACTTACTTACTTACTTATTTGTTCCCCTTCTACCGTGAGGTGTAGAGGACATTATTTCCTACACAATTTGTAGGAATATATAATATATATAGGTAATTTCCTATCTTTCGTACCTTTTTGCTCCGCAGTGAATATGTATAGTTAGGTGTTGTTTCGTAGTGCTTAGGGTTAGTGTTAGGATTAGTGTAAGAATTAGGGTTAGGATTAGGGTTAACGATAATACTAACCCTAATCCTAACTGCTACGAAACAACACCTAACTACATATATTCACTGCGGAGCAAAAAGGTATGAAAGATAGGAAATTACCTATATATATATATAACTATAATAAAATTATAATTAATTTTTATTATATTATTTTATAAGGTAGTATGTTTTGCTAAGTGTTGCAATTCTAACAGAACATTTGTTGCTAAATAGTGGAATTCTAACGGAATATAAAATTCAACGGAGTATGTGTTAAAAATTCACGCTACTGATTCTATTCAATAAACAGGTAAGTAAACTAGTTTTCTTCTTTTTGTTTTGGTAGTTGAAATACAAAAATAGTACAAATATGTGCTACTGTATTTGCATCTAATTTTTTTTCAAATTATTAGTTAACCTAAACGAAAATGCATATTGGGTCTGAAACTCGCGATTGGGTCCATTTTCCTGCAATACGGGTACAGCCGAAAATGGCGGCCAAATTTCGCGTAACTCTTATATGATAAAGGGGCACTAGACCTACCCTCCCCCACCGTGTTTATTCAGCCCTCATTTCATTTGTAGCCACCTAGCCAAAGGAACGTGATGGTTTACCGTTAAAACTTTGTCATCTCTACCATGTGGGCTAAGTAGGCTTACATTTTTCTTATTTAATTTGCTTAAGATAGATAAATCAACATTTCTTTATTAGGAACCTTAACCCTAACCCCAATCCTAACCCGAAACAACACATATTCTGTGCGGAGCAAAAAAGCACGAGTATTAGGAAATTACAATGAAATCAGAATAATTTTAAATAATACAAAAATATTGACATAAAATAGTAATTTATCTGTGGAAAAAAAAACAATTGCGGTGCGTCCAAGCCGGAGAGAGCCCTGTAACCGTAATATAAATAAAATGGATGTAGGCCTACGGCTAGGGCAAATTTTAACTTTCTAATTTTACTTCTATTCAGCTATGATTTCTTCTTCTTCTTCCTCGTTCGCCCTGAAAAGGACGGTGGTTGCGTTGTGTCTGTTTACGCAGTAGCTGTGATATCTGCACCTTTCGGTCGACACATCCGACTTCAGCACGGCATTTTTTAGGGACCGGGTTTGCCTTCCCATTGCGATCCGTACTCGCTCAGCCAAGACTGCACTGCTGCAGACTGTTTCCAGGACCACCACGTGGAGGTGGAGTACGGTCTTGACCAGCTCTGGTTCGCTGGTCCTGATGCAAGCAGTCCAGCTATGGGTCGCTGACTGCATTCACTATTGCTGCATCTTTGGGTCCCAGCTATGATTTGATATTAGTTTTTTTTTAAAATAGATCTCTTACTAAAAGCGGACATACAAATTGGTTGCTGGTCTAAAAAAGTGCATAGAAAATACAATGCTTCTATCATCTGTTTTGATTACAAAAACAGGTCAATTTTGTTGTATCTTATATGATTAGAACTTTATAATATTTTTCTTAGAAATAGGTTGATCCAATTGAAAGGAATAATTCATAGCAAATCTTTGTTGCTTAAATTATATTTTAAGCATCTTCAATCAAATGACTGAGGCTGCATCTAAAAAAACGTAAGTGATGTTATAGCCAAAGACGTCCCTTTCTACTTCTGCCTGAAAGGATATCACGAAACAGCGAAAACACGTGATTCTGTCTGTCACATGGCAAATGTGCTGATGACACAAGCTCAGCTGACAGTTCAAGGGACAAAGGTGACCTCAGTGCACATTTGTTTGCATTGATGTATTAGTGGTTGCTAGTACAAACCATTTCAATTTTATCTCTCCTGGGACATACTTCGTTCTTCCCCCCCCCCCCCCCTTTTCACATATGAAACTCGGGATCCAATGCAGTATCATCATCATCTTCCCTATGGAGCATGGAACCACCACTGTAGCTGGCTCCCTTGCATGAAGCCTGCACCAAACATCCACATGCTCTTGCAGAAGTGGTTTCTGCAGCATTCTGTTTGACATGATGAGGTTGCCAGCCTCATGCACAACCTAGAATTAGTCACCTTGTATGACATGCCAGAAGCAGCACTAATCCTTATTCTTTCTTTGTCTCATAAGCGATCCTTGGGAACTACAATGGGGCAATGCAGTATCCACACATAATTTAATAATGGAATAAGTAAGCACTTTCTGAGCAGCCATCTTGCATGGATACTTATATGCACATCTCAGATATACTGCTACAGTTTACAACTTCTTATCCCACGTGAATTACAAATGTAGCAGAAAATTATGTGTCCAAATGATGTCACAGCATTCATTCAAATCAAAATCCCAGAATGAATAAGGAACATGACAGATCAGCAATACTTTTCCAGACACACATAACTGGAGTTTTATACATTGGGAATTCTTTCATCAAACATTATAAATTAACTCTACCACTTCAGTCAATCCAATCTTTCCATCCTGCAACCAACTTACCCAAGACTAGTCACATTTACTTTGACAAAAATCAGCACTGTGCTCACTCATACGTTCACATTTCTAAGACATTTTTTTTTTTTCGTTCGCCCGCTAACACTCGAGGCGAAATCTCAGGTTATTATTTTATGTCTAACCTGACATTGATTTTACGTGAGTATCCCTTTATTTCTTGTACAGAGACAGGTGTCCCTCGCCATTCAGGCAAATACTCGCCGATTTCGGAGGTACCCATTGCAGCTGGGTCGGCTCAGGAGCCGCCAGTCCCTGGTCGACGACACTCCTTCAAATGTCCTCGCCAGGTCTCGAGTTAATCCAGTCCAAAACCCGGTCGACGAAAAATCCTCAAATGCCGTCGCCCGGGTTTGATCCTGTATCACCCGGTCGCCAGAGCGGTGTTGTAACCACTACGCTAGCGCGGCTCCCGATTTCTAAGACATGATGATCACATACTTACAACAGTCAACCAAGAAATAGGAACACCCCCCTAACATGCCATTTGACTCTTACAGCACTTGTAACCACAACATAAGTTAAGCTCCCTGTGAAGTAGGCGAGTTCAACACCTGTAAAATAAATCTCTTCACAAACCATTCTTGACAGTACCTCATACCTTCATCAGCTTCAACTTACCAGGGTCACCATTACACTGTGTATCATCTTGCCGTGGCCCAACTTCCTGATAGGGGGGAAACATGAAATCAGTAGACCATGATGTGTCACTTTTGAAAGACAGTTTGCTCTTGTGTGAAGATATCCGGGGTGCGTAGCTGAGACGAATCTTGTAGTTCACATTATTTTTGAGCAGCACTGTTTTATTCTCAGTGTGAATAGCTTCGTCAAAGACAACTCCCCCAAGATAAAGTTCAGAATTATTGATCTGGTGACTACCAGAATTGTTGACTAAAGTTATAAACGTCACCATTACATCTTCAGATGAGAATGCCTCTGGAGTTTTTGAGAAAATAAATATTAATCATGTGAGTAAACATTATAAACCTTACCCACTCAAAATAAAGAAATTTATTTTCTGTAGACCAAAGAAACAACAAAGTCAGATAATAATGAGTGTCACAGTAGGTTTTACAACTGCCCTGACTCAAATGCTTTGGTAGGGGCACGACACTGTTTACAAGAGTGAACTGTGATTACACCTCGTGAAACCAAGTCACATGGTATCAGAGGTATGGTGGGAAGCGGGAGAAGCTTGATCATGACTCTCCAGACGCCGGCCATCTTGGCAATTGAGTTTTTCAGCTGATCTCTAGACAACATCACATGGCTGTGGGATGGACTTGAGTCACAGCAGTCACAAAACATACCATGACAGTCATTATCATCACCTTTCACCTCCTCATGGAGCACAGGCCTTCAACAAACTCAAGCCAAGTCTTTCTGTCCCGTGCCATCAGCTCCAGGTCTTTGCATGTATCCTTCCATATTATTATCAATATGCCTCAATGGGCATGTAACGGGATCCTTTACCTTCATCCCATTGTGTATGTCCTCTCCATGTGTTCTTTGGTCGCCTCTGCATCTCCTATCCTGGGGATTCCAGGATAAGGACTGCCTTGTAAAGCTATCAACAGGTTTCCTCAGTGTCTACCCTTATATCGCCATCATCTTCTTCTTATTTCACTAGCACTTGCCTATTTCTGTAATCAGTTCCACATTAGTGATCAAAGTCATACCGCTTAAATCCTTCTGTTATATGAAAGCACCCATTTATGAAAGTCTACAGTTTCTTTTGTTGTTCTCTATGTTTCACAGCTATACAAAGGGACTGACTTGACATCTGAGTTGAAGATTCTGATTGCAGTGTTGTACCTGATTTCTTTACATCTCCATATACTTCCTAATGCAACAAAAGCTCCTCTAGCCTTTTATATTCTTATATCATTGTCTTTCCATCCCACGCTAATATATATTAGACATGCTCTAAGTAAGCCTTCAGCTAGCATCACCAGACAGATCTTGTTCTGGAAGAGAGAAAGACCTCCAACAACACGGAGAAGAGAATGTGAGTCTAAAGTCAGAAGAAAAGTAGGGAAATGGAAAGATATGGTGTGGACTGCTCAGGACTGCATCACTTGAAGAAATATGGCTGAAGTGTTATGCTTCACACCGAGTATGTACAGTGATATTTTTTTAATGACCCACAGATAAATAACTATACATTATTTTCTTACTATGCTTATTAAGCAAAGTTAGGGGCTACTTTCATTGTTTAAACATACACAAGTAACCAAAGAAAGCCAACTTAAATTTAATCATCTATTTAGTTTTAACTATCTATGTGACCGTATGGCGTACTATGTTGTTTTAGCACTAGGGTGCTGCCATTTATTAGAGTTAGAGTAAGAGTACTTAAGCAAGATTAAAACACTAAGTATTTGAGTAAAATAAACACTAGTCACAAACCTATGACGTCATTCAATCATGGTGTACATGAACTCATGACATCATCAAACCTTGTGTGGAAATCCATAAAAGTTAGAACGGAAGCCTTTTAGAATAGATAGTTTCCGGTCTATCCTCCAATAGGTAATAACATCCGACCAGCTGGGCACTGGATGACAGGATACAGAGACGGGACATCAAGGGTCCAGTCAGTCAGTAAGTGAGAGAACCATTGCACATTAGGCGTTATCCACTTTATAGGCGTGGAGCAACTGTGGCGCATCCCCTTGGGTGATAACATAAGCCTACTGTTCCAACGTTTTGGAACAAGAATTGTGTATTTCGTATTCTTCATGAGATCCCCAACCAACCAGGGAGTTCAGCGAGCCAGAGCTGCACCCTGCTACGATTTGTTTAGTAGTCCCTCTGCTCTTATAGCAGATACTACCACAAGTATCGGATTAAAGTCTCGATCGAACATTTTCATTTCAGTTAGGAGTCCACAGTACACCAGACATGCCAAATTCACGGCTAAAGTAAGCAGAAGCTTTTTATTTTGTTTACCACGAGGCTAATTGTAGCAGTCCCACCTCTCACTCAAAACCGTTCTTCTTGATTTATATTGCTGGTTTTGTACACGTCTGGTGATATGTAATCCATGATCCAGCATGGAATGCCAGAAATAGCAACAGCTAAATAAAAGAACTTTTCTAAGAAAATATTGGACTTATTTGTTGATCTCCAAATTGAAAGTTTTTTTGACGCCAAGTTATTGGAATTGCTGTAGCCTACTTAATTTACTACGATCATGCAGCCATAAACACCAACATACACGGGCCTCCAAAACCAACCTGGGTTTCCTCGACACTTCTGTAACCACCATCTCTGGCGGTAGCCAGTTACGCAACAGAAGAACAGTATCACCATTAGTACAGTGATTATTTTCCCTTGACAACATCAGGGGATGTGACTATATAGACTGTACTACACAACCGACCCAGTAATTCAGTAACATATACACTAACGAGGTATTGCCACTTTCTTCCCACTGTCACATCTACAATAGCAAAAATCTGGCAAATGAGAGAAAAAGATAAGGTGCAGAGAATCAGTTTTGTTGACATTTCGTGAAGTGAGAAAAGCTAGACAGTTCTGTAGCGTAACTCAAAGAGGAGAAAAGGAAGACAGGAGAATAATTTTCTTCTTTAAGTACCATGCCTGGTGGTGTAGGCAATCAAGTAACTCCACAACTTCTGGTCTCCAGTACTGTTTATCAACTCTGTTGTTGTCTTCTTTCCATGCTATGATGTGAAACTGTACAACATCATCTCTCTTTATCATCATCTATCTTTTTCTTTTAATCTTTCTTGTTGCCATGATATAATCCAACTTTCTACTTCTCATAATGTGCCTGAAGAAAGTGGAGAAATACCCTGCTAAAATGACCACGTGGTATGGAAAAAAACACACACAAAACCGAAACTACAAGCTGATTCAAGACATGTTAAAGTACAGGAAACGTAAAGAAAGGACCACCAATGCCATTTGGCACTGCTGTCCATGAAGTGAGATCA
Source organism: Oreohelix idahoensis (assembly GCA_024509875.1). Classification (NCBI taxonomy): domain Eukaryota; kingdom Metazoa; phylum Mollusca; class Gastropoda; order Stylommatophora; family Oreohelicidae; genus Oreohelix; species Oreohelix idahoensis. The sequence goes on along the minus strand of JAMPIV010005401.1, from coordinate 116,182 downwards.
GAGACTTTTACCTGTTTTTAAGCCCAACGTCTTGTTCACTCTTCCCATGATTCTTGCTGTCAACTCATTTCCTGGACTAAATGCAAGAGTTTTATCATTTTTCAGTGCTGGATGGAGATAGTGGTAGTTGCAGGGATTCCACAGGGTCATGTCTGGGTGTGGTGTGGATGACACTTGCAGCCGTAGAACCATCAGTATAAGTGAGAAAAGGGTAGGAAGTCCTATTTCAAAAGCAGTTGCGACTGGCTTCCGTTTCTGAATAAGGAAGTTTTTCCACAGAAGCAACCGGAATTTTAAGAATGATCTCATTTCACATGGAAGATTGAGTCTCATATCCAATCTTGATACCAAAGAAATAGTTTCCTTTCACAAATCAGCACTGGAAGTGTCAAAAACACTGAGGAAGTTGTGTGTTACATGAAGTCCACAGCCAATCAATGCCACTCTCCCTATAAATAGAAAAGTTTTACTTTAAAAGATATATGTTTAGTTTCTTTTTTATGTTACAAATTCTTCAGTTATGCACTACTTTTATTTTTAATCTGTCACACTATTCAATGGGAGACACAGTAGCGCAGTGGTTAGTGCACTGGCTTCCTAGCTCGGTGGTCCATGGTTCGATCCCCAGTTGAGGTGGGATTTTTTAGACCACAAACGGCTCCGGGGTCGACCCAGCCTTATGAATTGGGTACCAGAGCAGCTCTGGGAAGGTTAAGGCGGCCGGCGTGATGCTGACCACATCACCCCTAGTGTGCCGATGGTCAAGAAAATATGGGCCTAACACCATATTCACAATATGCCTCAGTGGGCATGTAACGGGATTCTTTACCTTTTTTTTTATTAATACTATTCAATATTTGCTTTGGTTTCAATTTTACAGACTTGAAAACATACATACAAGCTGTACACTTTCTATTATACAGTAAAACCCTGCACAGAGTTGCACTGTATAACCCTGCTTCATTAAAGCACTCTTTAATTTTGATAGCCCTTTGTATTTAAATGAACTCTCTTCAATATTATTCCACCTCTCACTCAACTTTTTTTTAAATCACACCCCCCCCCCCCCGATTTTTTTCTTTCAATGCATTATTACAAACTATTGATTATAATTTCAGTGACAGGGAGATAGACTGGCTAGAGTACAGCTCCACTGAACAGCTACACACATCCACAATCTCCAACACTGAACAGCCACATACATCCACAATCTCCCACACTGACCAACCACACATATCCACAATCTCCCACACTGAACATCTACACACATCCACAATCTCCCACACTGAACAGCTACACACAACCACAATTTCCCACACTGAACAGCTACACACATCCACAATCTCCCACACTGAAAAGATACACACATCCACAATCTCCCACACTGAACAGCAACACACATCCACAATCTCCCACACTGAACAGCAACACATGTCCACAATCTCCCACCTTGAACAGCTACACACATCAACAATCTCCCACACTGAACTGCTACACACATCCACAATCTCCCACACTGAACAGCTACACACATCCACAATCTCCCACACTGAACAGCTACACACATCCACAATCCCCACACTGAACCGCTACAAACATCCACAATCTCACATACTAAACAGCTACACACATCCACAATCTCCCACACTGAACAGCTACATGCATCCACAATCTCCCACACTGAACAGCTACATGCATCCACAATCTCCCACACTGAACAGCTACACATATCCACAATCTCCCACATTGAACAGCTACACACATCCACAATCTCCCACACTGACCAACTACACACATCCACAATCTCCCACACTCACAATCTCTCACATTGAACAGCTACACCATCCACAATCTCCCACACTGAACAGCTACACGTATCCACAATCTCCCACACTGAACAGCTACATGCATCCACAATCTCCCACAATGAACAGCCACACACATCCACAATTTCCCACACTGACCAACTACACACATCCACAATCTCTCACATTGAACAGCTACACCATCCACAATCTCCCACACTGAACAGCTACACATATCCACAACTTCCCACACTGAACAACTACACACATCCACTATCTCCCACACTGAACAAGTACACACATCCACAATCTCCCACACTGAACAACTACACACATTCACAATCTCTTGATCAACCACTCGCTCTCTCTGACAGCTTAGACCACCTCTCTCATTCTGTTACACTCGTCACTCGTCAAATTTATGTTACCTTTTATAATGTTCAATTTTCTACACTGTACACTATTAATGCTATACAAGACTGTTCACCCATACTCTTCATATACCATATAATATACTACTGTATCTCAGGTTACCAAAAAACATCTATCAGGACCACAGCTCCGTTTATGTTATGGTATAATGAATGACACCGTAGAATGCTGTTTTGTTTAGCACTGTATTTTCTATGATGTATATAGAGTGTTAAGTGGGGTATTACTGTACTAGAATATACAATGATTAAGTTTATTATCAACGTGACTCCACCATAATCACAAAACTGCTCCCTTGCACCACGTTCACATTATAGATTAATAACTCTAAAAGAACAAGGCAGATAACAGGCAAAAGTAGGATGGCTGATTTGCCATAAGATACAATAACGAATCGGGTTACATTTCATAACATCAGAAACTGCATTTCTTCTTCTTCATCACTTTTCAGCTTATGCCCCATCTCACTGACTTACGCCATCAGCTCAAAATCTTTCCAATGTATTCTTCACCCCCTTCATGTCTGTCTCCACTTCTCATCTCCGTGTGTTCCTTGGTCTTCCTCTACCTCTCTTACCCTGGGAGTTGCAGAACAAGGACTGCATGGTAATGCTATTAGCAGGTTTTCTCAGTGTGTGTCCTATTTAACTCCAGCATCTTCTTCTCATCTCATCCACAGGCACTTGTCTGGTTCTCAGTCATCAGTTTCACATTAGTGTTATTGTTACTGTTTATCACCCACAAAAGCCAGATCCAAACCTCAGAAATGAGGTATCTGAGGAAGGTGGTTCAAGTAACAAGAAGAGACATGGTCCGCAACCAGACGATACGTCAAGGCCTTAAATCCCACCCCCTGCAGACCCAAGTAGAACAGTCCCAACTAAGATGGTTTGGCCATGTCTGCAGAATGGGAGAAGATCGGCTACCACGACAAGCATGGGAAACAAAGAACAGGGATCCAGACCCCCAGAGTCCGCTGGGAGGACAACATTAGACAATCTTTGAAGGACCGAGGACTAGAATGGAACCAGGCCAGGAGGAAGACAGCCGATGGGATAGTCTGGCGCTCTCTCTTCCAAACCTCTACACCTCACGGTAGAAGGGGAACGACTAAGTAAGTAAGTTTCTGTTGATCACAACGTAACCAGCGTCCTTTTCAGGATGAACACAGAAGAAGAAGAATAAAACTGAACCTAGTATAGTAAAGTCTCTAACACTTCACTCCCCTACGTCAGTATCTGCTATGGGACTACCTTTACCTTTGTTTTTAATCTTAAAAAACAGTTTTTCACAAATGATATAATTTTAACCAAATTTTGTTAACAATGCTAAGGTCTTAACCCTTCTTGTGTTATCAATATCTTAAACATAAAAGAAAACATTAAGTAAGCTTCATTATATGGATGTGCATCACAAGTATTAAACAAAGGATATTTAACAATAACAATCAAAGAATATTTAACATGTCTTATCTTGCATTGGATCCACCATCACTGAGCTTTAACTCTTGGTGATAAAGATATTTAACAATAAACATTATTTATAACTCAAAGCATGTAAATATATTTGTAAACATACCGCTTCTAACCTTCACAGAACCTGCAAGTTCTCCACACAAATAAAGTTAACAGATGTACGGCCTGTCAGACAAAAATAGGAACAACATAAACAGAGCTCCTTTTTTTGTAAAACACCGCAGTAACAAAATTTGCATATCTCAATTCAGGATCAACAACTACTGAAAACAAAAGTGCAACCTGTTATAACAGGATGTGAGAGTCAGGCTATTAAAAATGAAAGCCATAGAGTGACGTAATTATACACAGCTACCATATCTTATCACATGATGAAATTTCATTTTTTTTTTTTTTAACAACTCTCAGTCCTACTTGATTATCTCAGATGGGTGTTTTTGTGGATGTTTGTTTCATCTTGTAGTAATATTTGCCTTAAGTGGGTTACTTAAAAGAGTGGACTATAAATAACTGGGACAATGGGTGGGGGTGAGGGTGGAATTACAAGAATGGGCTTAAACTCAATGAGACTCTCATGTGCCATGTAATGCTGAGTCACAACCTCATCTATCCACTGATCTTGATCCTTCAGTTTCTTTGCTTCTGTTGCCGACTTCTTCCCAGGCCATGACGTTAATCAGCATCATCTCCTTTTTTACTTCTTACAGAGAATAGAGTCACCGCTACAGATGGCCCCCCGTCAGGAAGCCTAAGCCAAAGCATAAACTCTTGTTTCTGTAGCAATTGGTTTTACATAATGAGGTTGCCTACCCCATGCACAATCTCAAATGTCACCTGTCATGACTTGCCTGTCACATTTTTAAGTTGTTCGGTATCTTTTCTCTATTTTCTTCCACTACTTCTCTTTCCCTCTATTTATCTGGATATCTACAGTTATAATACTTTTTATTTTATTTATCTTCTCTTCAAACATTTCTCCCTCTTTACATTTATGATTTCATTTCTTTGTTCATATAGACCTTCACTCGCTATTTTGAAAGCCCACCGGGTTCTAACATCTGAGAAACCTCAATTCTGCTGCATCCAGTAATTTTCATATTTCTTTGTTCAGCGTCGAGGACTTCCTTCCATACAAACAAAATTATTCTGATGTAATATACTTACTTACTTAGTCGTTCCCCTTCTACCGTGAGGTGTAGAGGTTTGGAAGAGAGAGCGCCAGACTATCCTATCGGCTGTCTTCCTCCTGGCCTGGTTCCATTCTAGTCCTCGGTCCTTCAAAGATTGTCTAACGCCGTCCTCCCAGCGGACTCTGGGTCGTCCTCGGGGTCTGGATCCTTGGCTCTTTGTTTCCCATGCTTGTCGTGGTATCCGATCTTCTCCCATTCTGCAGACATGGCCAAACCATCTTAATTGGGACTGTTCTGCTTGGGTCTGCAGGGGGTAGGATTTAAGGCCTTGACGTATCGTCTGGTTGCGTACCATGTCTCTTCTTGTTACTTCAACCACCTTCCTCAGATACCTCATTTCTGAGGTTTGGATCTGGCTTTTATGGGTTGTAGTCATTGCCCATGACTCGCATCCATATGTCAACTGATGTAATATTTTAATACTGACGGTGTACTCTCCATAGAAAAAAAAAAGCGAGTTGCGTGATACTGTGGTTTCCGGTGCGCCTTCTGGCCCAGTATCTATGACTTTAGCACCTGTTCAACGGGAGAGTGGGCTCATCCCTAATCTGTTTATGTTCCCAGTAGTAGACTATTCGCAAGCAGCCTGGGGGTGTCACTGCTCTGCGCGGACCTTGTTTACCAAGGCGGCGTCCGAGCTCGTATGGTGAAAATATGGTTGTGTTATCTTCAAAATAGCCCTGTCTTTCCCATGGCTTTTCTGCCATCCTGCAACTTTGAGTTAGGGAGTTCTGAGCTCCAGTCTCTTTCCCAGGCATTTTATCCTGGCCTGGCATGCATACAGAGGACCCCACTTCTATTTCTAAGTTAGCAGTTGGGGATAGGTGGGGTAGCACACTGTGCATTCCCCGTCATCCAGGGGGCTCTCCAACTATGCAGAGCTTGCACAATGCTGTGCTCTGGTTCTGGGCTCTCCCAAGGAATCCTCACGTCCTGCACAGAGCCACTTCCAGATACCCACCACCTGCCAACCCTCCATTGTAGAAATCTCCTGCATGCGGCCATCCAGTCAAGAGCCAGTATTAAGTCTGGTGCCCAAGTGATTCCCCCCAAGCTCAGTGTGCAATGCTGGGTTCTCATCATGCTGCAACACAGGGGGGATTGTGATGCTCAGCCATCTCTCTCAACTCTGCACCGATAAGTGACATCGGGGACTTAACTGTGCCTCAGTACTGGGAGGCCCCATTTCCGGGTACACCACACACAGCCAATTGAGGCAACGGTCGCCGTGGGCGTGTCTTCAGTGGGGAAGTTGTGGAGTCTTCCTGTCCATGTTCTTGCACATCCTAACACTGCCCGCAAGACATCGGAGGTTTGGAGAGTGGCCTTCTCTGCTTTTTTGAGCCGGGTGGGCTCCCCGGGCAAGTCTCGATGGGGATCGGGACGTGTCCACGCGCCAGTGGGCCCAGCATCGGCCGCATCTGATGGAGGACTTGCTCTGCCCGGTTTGATGTGGATTTCCTACCGCCCCGGGTAGAAGCCAGAAGTGTACTGTGCCAGCTCTGGGGGAGATAAAGGGGGTGTTTCTGCGTCTCCTTGTGATACGTAGCCAAGGTAGGGCTCACAGTGCTCTTTCCCCGCCACCAAATTGCCTGCTGGTTACGCCGAGTTCTCCGAGGCTCTAGGCCTGTGACCAAGAGTTGAAGGCAATAGGATCGTCAAGTCCTGAGTCTCTGTGCCTGTACGATGGGTTCCAATCTTCAAGGAGCAGTCCACACTCGTTCCCACTCCCAAGACTTGTTCAGTATCCATCTGGCTCCTTCCCACCCACAGAGGGTGTGTACGGTGTAGTGCACCAGTTTTATTATCGAGGTTTGCTCCTCTAGATCCGTTGTGTTTAGCCTGAGGATTCGCACCCTCAGTTACCAGGACTGCCTCGAGGAGGGTGTGGCTCTTCACCACGCACAACGATCTTGGGGTATGAGAGGTTTTGCTAGGCCAAGAGACTAACACCGCAATGGTCGCTCCTTTCATGAACAAGAATTCACTAGGCCTAGGGTGAAGCAAGGGGGGAAACCCACTACCCACAACACCAGCACATCATACCCCCTGTCTGTAAAAGACTTTGCCCCATTTTAATACTTTTTTCTTTGTATTCACTGACAAGGATTTTTTGCATGGTGTATCTTGTGGATTGCAGTACATGATTGGTATATGCTCCAGTTCTTAGTCAGGCATTTTTCATCTGTTATTACAGCCGCTGGGTAATACAATTTATGTATTTGTTTTAATATTAACCAGTTAACATCCGTACGTTCATCGTCATCGCCTTTCCTGTCCATCTCTTGATGTTATTCTTCCCACTTACATCTCTGTCTTCCTCTTGCATATTTGCCTTCAACTCTTCCTTCCAATATGGTCTTCAGCAAGCTGTTATGTCTTTTTATATGGCCAAAATATTTTAGCTGTCTAATTTTGATCACCGTCATTTATTCTCTTTTCACCTCTAGGGCGAAAAATAGGAGGTCATGTGTGCAAGTTGCGCACATTAAAAATCCCTCGGTAATTGGAAATCGTAAAGAGTAGGCCACATGGCCACTGCCCTGGGACAAATTTAAAAATTAGGAAACCACGAAAATAGTTATAGAATATGTGATTCCTGGATACACACATTGGGATCCTTACCAGTGCTATGGAGTTTGTGTAATGTGCTGAGATCCTCCATGTTTTATCTAAGGGAGGAGTTTGGAGCACCGATGGAGTTGTCAGTGTGCAATGAAGATGGTCCTTAAAACCAAAACCAAAACAAACCATTTTTCACTCTATACCGCTCACTACATAAACATTATCCATAGTGTTTTTGTGTGTGTGTAGCTATTAATGCCCTCTCATCAACAAGTCATTTACACTGACTTGTTTTCAAAGTTTGTCTTTGATTAACCTAAACAAAACAAAAGCATATCAGAATTACCCACTGAAGATAGCTAATCCATCAGTTGTGTTATCCAAGATACAAATTTTTGTAAACTACATCCATTTTGGAAATAAAACACATATGGTTCAAGTTTATACTCTAACTAATTTTCATTTGGCATCAAGAAAAGGAAAGACACTCTATTGTCGCAAATTTTCTGTGACACGGGTTTTTCATATAGTGTTACCATGTAAGTGTCAGTTATTTCAAAGCTTTTAACTACTATAGTCATGTTTTATATATATTTAAAAAGGAAAATGAATGAGGATTCTGAATATGTTCAGTTTATAAATTTAAAATTTTTTTACGAATATTAAGTAGTTAGAGACGAGGTAGAAAAATATTTTACTAAACAAAAAACAAAACAAACATATCAGACTTACCAATTGAAGACAGCTAATCCACCAGTTGTGTTATCCAAGATAGAAATCACTGTAAACTACATCCATTTTGGACATTTTTTTTTTTTTTCGTACGCCCGCTAATACTCGAGGCGAAATCTCAGGTTATTATTAATGTCTAACCTGACATTGATTTTACGTGAGTATCCCTTTTTTCTTGTCCAGAGACAGGTGTCCCTCGCCATTCAGGCAGATACTCGCCGATTTCGGAGGTACCCATTACAGCTGGGTTGGCTCAGAAGCCGCCAGTCCCTGGTCGACGACATTTCTTCAAATGTTATCGCCAGGTCTCGAGTAAATCCAGTCCAAATCCCGGTCGACGAAAAATCCTCAAATGCCGTCACCCGGGTTTGATCCTGGATCACCCGGTCGCCAGAGCGGTGTGGTAACCACTACGCTAGCGCGGCTCCCGTACTCTAACTACTTTCCATGTGTCATCCAGAAAATGAAATACACTCTACTTTCACAAATAATTGAAAAAGAACACAAAATGTGATATATATGCTGAACTGCTCTCACAAAGAACACTACATACACACAAAATTAAAGATATTTACAACTTAACTTTAGTGTGCCATTTTAGGAAACCTTCACCTTTGTGCAGATGGGGGTGGCCAGTGCATCCTGCACAATAATAGTTTGTCCTTTTCCTGTCGTCAGGTGTACTGCAAACTTTACACCTATTGAACTTAGTGCTTCTTTGCATTATATGTTTTGCACCCTCCAGTCTTTCCAATGGGTTATCTGATAATTTACTTGGCCTTGGAGGATTTAGCATACGGCTGATTTCAGGCATTGAGGATGCCGCCGAAGCACATAATTCTCTGATCAGTGTTTGTTTGAACAACTTTAACGTAAGCTGCGATTTTCCAACTCCAACTGGTCTTGTCAATTTGTACAAAATGTAAGAGTTACAGGTGGCTATTTCTAATATCCAAAAGAAGATATTCTTCCACCACTTCAAGAAATTTCTGTTGAAGAAGCCGTAAAACCCTATCATCTGATCTGCCTTGACGCAACCATTCATGTTATGGTTATATTCATGAATGATAAGAGGTTTCTCCTTTCCATTCACCATGACAGGCGCAGCAGATCCATTTGTGGTAATAATTGTGACAGGTTTTTTTAGCTTTTTTGTCCTTCTAACAACTAGCATCCTTTGCTCCGAATTGATATAATACTTAGTCTCCATATGCTTTAGGTTCAAAGACTTCAGCTGCTGTGGGAATCCGACTCTGTTCGCTTGAAGTGTTCCAGTGTAATATTGTTTCCATTTAAGCATTTCATTTACTAACAGTTTTGTAGTGTACCACCTGTCAGCATAAATATGTTAGCCAGTTCCCAGACAAGACAAAAGTGTTCCAAATTTTTTTACGGAATTGGCACCAGCAGAGTCCCTTTTCACTGAAGGATCATAGGAGGTGTCTGATACAAAGTAAGTAAGCAAGTTTAGCACATAACCTGTTTCACTGTCTACAAGCCCAAAACTTTTAATGTGGTATTTGTGTGGCTTTTTTGCATTATACTGTATTGCTTATATTTCCACCGACCTTTCCATCCTATAATCATCTCATCAATAGCTACGTCTTGGTTCGGAGTGTATGCTGCAACAAATTTAGAGCATAACATTTGAACAAAGGGCTCTATTTTGTTTTTCCCTTCTGCAAGAGGTTCACAAATATGCAACATAGTTTGCAATATAGACAAAAATCTGTCTCTCTCCATCATTTGAGAATAAAATGAGTGTGAAACCTAGGCTCTTGTGAGGAGAAATAATCTTTTATGCTTGGCCTTTTGTTGATACCCATTGCTTGATGCAGAGCAAACAATTTTAGCAGCTCATAATCGCTTACTGGGTTCCACCTATTATATCTTGATCGTTTCAGTGAAGGTGTATGCTTCTGCACTTCAATTTCTGCAAAGCAGTTTATGCTTTTTAAAATTTCCTCCCTTACAGCTGATGATACAAGGCTTTCAAAACACTGGATCGGGGTAGATGATTCATTTAGGCCTAAATTTGCTGACACACCCACTGCTCTTCCATCTTTGGGTTGGAATCTAAAGCTATTCCTTGTTAGTGCACCCAAGTTTGCTTCCTGTCATTCTATATTTCTGACACACTCCTGTTTTCGTCTTTCCGCTTCTTGTAAAACTAAATTAGGTCCTACTGGGTCTGATGTTGAAGAATCAAAGTTAGGTGATGGAACCACGCCCACTCTACCTAACATAATACCTTCATCCTCTGAATCCACATCACTGGAAGAAGAATTAGTCATCGAATTAACACTAAAATCACTACTGCTATAGCCGTCTTCATCTTCGCTGAAATTTTCTAGCAAACTAAGGGCCTGCTGAGCACTTAGACGAGCAGGTCGCTTACGAGAAGATGAATTAGATGCCAGCGAAAATAGGTGGCTATACTTCCGCTTCTCAGTCATCGAAAACGTCTAACTGGGATGAAACGAAACAAAAACTTAGTTCAAAGACAGCGACCAAGAAAACTAGCCAGCCGTCTTCAGAGCTTAGAAATATCGACCAAGAATACTGGCTCCACGTCCTCAAAGAGTTAACTGATCAGGTGAGAAAGAAAAATTGGGGGGGGGGGTAAAATTACAAGAATGGCATGAAACCAAGTAGGCCTATCAAAGCTGTTAAGGGAGATGAGCCCTAGGACCTGAGATTAAGTGGAAGTACTACTACTAGAAACTGAACTAAATAAATTAATATACTGAAGCACATTAAAAACGCACCACCTGTATAATCCAGGAACAGAGTGTGAAATGTAAATATAAGTGTTTACAAGTTTAGATATTTGGAATCTTTATTCATTTTCTTATGAATCCATGCTGGTCATTAATTTGTACATTTGATTGTTATGAAATTCATTGCATTCTGTGCAGGCAAGGCAGAAAACCAAAAATGCAACCAATAAAAAAATTTATTCACACTTATGTGTGCTTGCAAACAAGCTTGGCAGCGGCTCCACATGGAACGCACAAGTCTCTGAAGGAAATTCCGGGGAATCAAGTCCCATTCACGTGTAAGAGCAGCTTCGAGCTGTTGCAGATTAGCTGGAGAACCTTGCCTGTAGACTCTGCATCCAAGCTCGTCCCACAGATGTTTTATAGGGGACATGTCTGGTGATAGGGCAGGCCAATCAATCGTCACAATGTTCTGCTGCTGTAGATATTGCTGCGTAATGCATGCGGTGTGTGCACGTGCATTATCCTGCTGGAGAAGCTGCAAGTCTGGATAATTTGTGAAACTGAATCCTCCCCAAATGTGAATACATCATCATCATCAGTTGCCATCTCCACAACGGAGGTTGGCTGTAATGGATCTCCAACGTCTTCTGTCTCTTGTCTTGGTGGTACACTCTGATAGACTCTTTCCCGTCCATCTCTTGATGTTATCTTCCCACTTATAGCGCTGTCTTCCCCTTGCACGTTTACCTTCAACTCTCCCTTCTGTTATGGTCTTCTGCAAGGTGTTATGCCTTTTTATGTGGCCAAAGTATTTTAGCTGCCGAACTTTGACCTCTCTCATTAGTTCTCTTTTCATACCTAGATTTTCTAGGACCTCCTTATTTGTTTTCATCTCTTTCCATGAGATACGCCCCATTCTTCTATATATCCACATTTCAAGAGCCTCAATTCTTTCTTCCAAATGCTTATTCATCGTCCATGTTTCTGCACCATACAGAAATGCAGAATATATATAACACTTTATGATTCTCAGTTTTAATTTATGAGATAACTGTTTGGATGTCAGTATATGTTTCATGTTGTTGAATGTAGCTTTGGCCATTCCTATTCTCTTCTTGATTTCTGTTTCACATCTGCCATCTTCTGTTATTATATGACCAAGATATACGTAGCTCTTGACTTGTTCCAGGATTTTCCCATTTACGCTTATCTTTAATGTGGGTTTATCGTCTGTTTTGCTAATTATCATAGTTTTAGTTTTCTCAATATTAATGTCGAGTCCATATTCATGACTTATACTGTTCACTTGCTTCACTAGTTCTTGTAACTCCTGTTCGCTTTCAGCTAACAACACGGTATCATCTGCATATCTAAGGTTGTTTATTGATCTTCCACTGATGTTCAGTCCTGGTATTTCCTGTATCTGTTTGAAAATTTTTTCGGTGTATAAATTAAATAGGCAGGGGGACAGCACACAACCTTGTCTGACACCTCTTTTTATGTCTATGTATGGTGAATAATTCCTTCCCGATCTTACTGTGGCAGTTTGCTCCCAATAAAGGTTACTGAGTATTCTTATATCTTTTCCATCAATACCTATGTCTTTGAGGCATTCAATTATTTTCTCATGATGGATTCTGTCAAAAGCCTTCTTATAGTCAATGAAGCACATATACATACTTTTTTGGACCTCTGTATATTTTTCTGCTAATCTTCTTAGGCAAAATATTGCCTCTCTTGTTCCACTGTTCCGTCTAAAACCAAACTGTTCTTCTTGGATTTCGCTGTCTACTTTACTTTTTATTCTTTCCTGTATGATTTTGAGCAGTATCTTAATTGCATGACTCATCAGGCTGATTGTTCTGAAGTCTGAACATTCTGTTGCATTTGGTTTTTTGGGCAATGTTATAAAAACTGATGTCTTCATGTCGTGTGGTAAATATCCTGTATTGTATATATCATTGCATATTTCTGTGATTGTATCTATACCAAAGCTCTCCAGAGCTTCTATCATTTCAATGTTTATGTTATCCATGCCTGCTGATCTTCCTTTTTGTATCATATGAATGGCATTCTCTACTTCTGATCTGAGAATGTGTGGGCCTTCATTAGAATCTGGTGATGGTTTTTTTACCTCTGTTGTCCTCGAATAGTTCTTTTACGTATTCTGCCCATCTGTTTGATATGTCTTTCTCATCAAGTAATATTACACCATTTTTGTTCTTGATACAGCTTCCTCCTTGTGCAAACCGCGACCGATTTGATAATTTCTTTATTTCTTCATGCATATCTCTTGTCATGTGCTTCGCTTCCAAGTCTTCTATTTCCTTACATTTTGTTTCTATCCACCGTTCTTTTGCTTCTCTACACATAGTACGTATGTCATTGTCTATTGTTTTATATTCTGGAGTATTTTTTGCTTTCTTTCTTTCTGCCATTTTATTCAAGATGTCATCTGTCATCCAAATTTGATTTTTCTTAGACTCCTTTTTAGGTAAATTTGCATTTGCTGATTGTATGCTTGTTTTTAAGCATTCCCATTTTGCGGTTGCTTTTTCTTCTGGGTTTTCTCTTCTATACTGCTCCATGCTTTCTGTCAATAACTGTTGGTATTTATTTTTGACTTCGATTAAATATTTCTGTTTTATATCTGGTTGTTTCAGCGCTGATATTTCTATCTGGGGTTCCTCCTGTCTTCTGTTTCCTGCTCTTTTCAGCTTTATATTTACTTTGATGACAACTGGATTGTGATCTGAATTTATGTCGGCGCCAGGATGTGTCTTTGCACTTGTGACACTGTTCTTAAATCTATGTTTTATCATGATATAGTCGATTTGATTACGTGTTACATCTCCTGGGCTTTTCCATGTGTATAATTTCCTTGGGTGATGTTCAAAAAAGGTGTTACATATGACCAGCTGGTTTTCTTCACAGAACTGGATAAGTCTGTCTCCTCTATCATTTCTTGTCCCTAATCCATACTGTCCTACTATTTTCTTGTATTTTCCTTTTCCTACTTTTGCATTCATATCACCCATTACTATCAACACATCTGTAGATTTGACTGGTTTAAGTGTGTGTTGTAGCTCTTCATAGTATTCTTCTATTTCTTCCTCGCTGTAATCTTTAGTTGGTGCATAAGTTTGTAAGATTGATATGTCGAATGGCTTTGCTCTCATCTTTAGTAACATCATTCTGTCATTGTGTGTCCAGTATCCACATACGTATTTTTCTAACTCCTTCTTTATCAACATTCCTACCCCTCTTTCGTGTTTTTCTCCTCCTGAGTGTATAAGCGTGTACTGGTCTCTTGTTATGTAGCCTGTATCCAAAAGTCTTGCCTCTGCAACTCCCAGTATATCGAGTTTCATGTCGGTTGCCTCTAATATAAGATTGTCCAGCTTTCCTTCTCCGTTTAAAGTTCTAACATTCCATGTTCCTATTTTTAGGCTTCTCCTACTAGTTTTTAGGTGGTCTTTCTCAGAATGCTCCCTTTCAACAGAATTTAAGGAACACTCGTCATTATGTACTTCCTTACTCATTAGAGGAGTTGCCTCTTCCCTGTTAATTTGTACAGTAGATTCTTCCCCAGGGGACAGAGAGTTCTCTACATATCGGTTCTTATCTTGTTGTTGTGATTCCATTACTTTCTGTAGGAAGTACGTGGTAAGGCCCCAATCTCTTCCACGGTGGCTAGCCATTGTCTTTTTCTATGTCCGACATGCCTCTAGTGCGCCACACACTTTGCTGTTTCGCTTTGCGAGCCGTTGATCTTCTCAGATTCCTCCGCCTCACTCACCGTCTCAGTCTTTGTGTACTAGGGATGGACATTCCCTTGAGTAAGATTGCTCCTACTCCACCCATGTAGTTTAGCCAGTCAGCCAAGACTGTTGCCCGGGATGTGGCCACCGCCGTACACAAGCGGTATTCTAGGAGCCATACATGAGCTAGACAAAGAGAGGAGAACCAAATAGGATCCTGACTATCCTAAAAAGGACATGGCTGTCTCTCACCGTGAGGTACTATCCCTCTCTCTTTATCCTACATCCCTAAATGTGAATACTGCCACCTCCAAATCGGTTGTGCTGATGAACACAGCAATCTGCAAAGCGCTCTCCACACCGTCGCCAAATCCGCATATGTTCATCAGCAAAGGATATGTTGAATCTGCTCTCGTCTGTGAATAGGACAGCATTCCACTGCAGTCTAGTCCATCTGACATGTTGCTCTGCCCATTGCAGGTGCTGCTGACGATGTCTGTGAGTCAAGTTTGGCCCAACATAAGGTCGTCTTGCAGTAAGGCCTGTATCTCTGAGTCGTTGTATGACTGTCATTCGAGAGACTTGCCCACGTCTACCCACTATTGCTCTTGCTGTTTGACTTGCCGGGAGAGAACGATTCCTTAGGTGACTCAGCACAATATGACGATCTTGCGCAGGGGTAGTAAACTCGTGGTTGGCCACTCCGAAGTCTATCCCGGGCACTGCCAGTGGTTCTGTAACGTTCACTGAGACGTACAATAGTGCTGTGGTGGCAATTCATCCTTCTGGCAATGGCCTGCGAGCTCACTCCGGTCTCCAACATACCAATGGCTCGTTGGCGGTCGTTTTCAGATAGTCGTGGCATTTCAAGCACATGTACTGGGTGTTTTGTCTCAACAACCTTTTTATACCGAGTATACTGCCACAACGCGTACACATTTTCAGGGTCATAGCTGTTGGGAATCGTGTTGCACGTGTAACTTTCATTGTTTTCATGTAGTCTGTATACAAACCCGTGGGTTGAATCATGCACTTTCCATTCCAGCAGCCATTCGCTCTCTACCTCATGACAAACACGGGGAAAATCCATTCCCACACTTTTTTTTTCCAGCTTCTCGGCATCAGTATATATAATAGTGGTGCGTTTTTAATGTGCTTCAATATACATTATTTCAAGTTCATGGGCCTATTACATCTTTCTGTGACCCAGGCGACTAATGTCATAATTATATGAATCAAGTAGGATGGGGGGGGGGGGGGAATTATAAGAATGGACTGAACTAAGTAGGACTGTGGGGATACAATTACAAGACAGGATTGAAGCCAGCTGGGACAGGAGGGATGAAATTACAGGAATGGATGGAACCAGATGAGACTAAGGATAAAATTACATGAACAAACTGAAACCAAAAGAAACAATAAGGATGACATTACAGGAATGGGCCGAAACCGAAGTGGGACTGTGAAAATAAAATTATATAAATGGATGAAACCAGGTGGGACTTTATGGGTACAAATAAATGAATTAGGACAGCAAACCATAAGTCAGAAGAGTTCAGGACCACCACTGGTGTAAGACAAGGTGATATCCTATCACCTTACCTCTTCATACTCCTTATGGACGATGTCATCAAGGCATGTAAGGAGAGAACAAGAAAGTATTCAGTGGGGTACTGGAAGATGAGACAGGTCTATATTTCGGAGCTGGCATTTGCTGATGATGTTGCCCTGATTGTTAAATCAGAGGCACATCTCCAATCCAACCTGCAAGTCTGGAAGGAAGAGCTGGAGAAGAGAGGGATGGTCATAAGCAGCTCTAAAACAAAATCCATGGTGATATCACAAGAAGAAAAAAAACATCAGATTAAGTTGGGAGAACAGGTCCTGGAGCAGGTCGACCACTTTAAATATCTCGGAGCTATTATAGACCGAAAGGGAGGCATCAAAGAAGAGTTGGCCACTCGAAAAGCAGCGGCTGGGAGACTTTTTCAGGCCATAAATCGTGGATTCCTCAGCAAGAAAGAGGTTGGTAAGAAAACGAAGATGGCTGTATACCGCTCCACCTATGTCCCAGTCTTGACATATGGATGCGAGTCGTGGGCAATGACTACAACCCACAAAAGCCAGATCCAAACCTCAGAAATGAGGTATCTGAGGAAAGTGGTTGAAGTAACAAGAAGAGACATGGTCCGCAACCAGACGATCCGTCAAGGCCTAAAATCCCATCTGCTGCAGACCCAAATAGAACAGTCCCAACTAAGATGGTTTGGCCATGTCTGCAGAATGGGAGAAGATCGGCTACCACGACAAGCATGGGAAACAAAGAGCCAGGGATCCAGACCTCCAGGATGACCCAGAGTCCGCTGGGAGGACAACATTAGACAATCTTTGAAGGACCGAGGACTAGAATGGAACCAGGCCAGGAAGAAGACAGCTGATAGAATGGTCTGGCGCTCTCTCTTCCAAACCTCTACACCTCACGGTAGAAGGGGAACGACTAAGTAAGTAAGTAAGTAAGTATAAATGAATTAATTTAATACAAGTGAGACTGTAGGGACAGTTACATGAATGGATGAAACTATGTGGGACTGTGGGGATAAATTTGAATGTGGGGATAAATTTAGATAAATGCATTTCAAATAAGCCAGACTATGGAATAACAAAATTGAAGTAGGCTTAGGGAAGTTTGAAATTAAGAGCTTAATTGCTCAAGCAATAACTAAAAAGTGGATAACAGCATGGGACCAAAGTAAAAAAGCAAGACACTCATATAAAATCCTTAAAAAACCAAGCAAAAAATGTCAAATAAAAGATGAACTAAAAATACCAATTAATAAAAAATTGCTGAGGCTCAAGCTTGGAACTGGATATTTCATGATTGAGGAACCCACATGTGAAGAGTGTCAAGAATCAAACACAATTAGACACTTTCTGGTGGACTGCAAGAAATATGACCAACAGAGGCAAAATATTAAGACATACTGTAGTAACCACAATGTAGAAATGAGGGTAGAAAATCTCATAGGTAAAAAGACCCCTTCAGAAATGCAAAAGTTAATAAAACACTATACCGTATTACAAAAACTAAAGCTAACATATAAAAAACAAATAAGGATTTGAGTCAGTAGTCCAAACTGGTGAAAGACTCGCCCCAGATACATACAGATTAACCAAAGTAACCATCCAGTGAAAATTAAAAACATACTAACTTAGAAAATAGCATATTTTGGAATTTCTTTTAAAAACCATGTTGAACTATAACTACAAAAGGAAAAATACTGACTAGAGATAATATAGTATAAAATAAATACAAACAAAAACATATTACAATAAAGGAAACACGTCCTGATATAACCAACAACTCCATGTACATGGTAGATGGTTGAAAGGGGCGTGCTACAAAGAAAAGTAGCAAACACTTTAAAAAAAAAAAAAAACTATGGAAATAAATTATAAAAACGGACTGAAACCAAACGAGACTGTACTGATATAATTAAAAGCAAGGATGGAAACCAAGTAGAACTCTGAGAATAAAATTTCAAGTATAGATTCAAAACAAGTGCACTGCAGGAATATAATCAGAAGAATTGACTAAAACCATGCATGATCTAGGATAAAGTAATAAGAATGAAGTGAAACCCAGTTGGACTATGAGAATCATCACCTTTAACATACCCGCAGCCTCAGTTATGTGGAGGACTGGTTTTACAGAAGAATGTTAAAAATATCATGGACAACCAAAAAGAGTAATGCGGATGTCCTGAAAGAGGCCAATGCTCAAAGGAAACTTATTTCACAAGCTAGAAAGAAGCAATCCACTTTTTTGGGGGGCATGTTATGAGAAGAGGAAAGCTGGAATATATCATAACAACAGGTAAGACTGAAAGAAAAAGAGATAGAGGAAGACAAAGAGAGCAAATACTGGGCATTTTGATATCGTGGCTTGGAAGGAGGTCAACAACAGAATTGATACATTGTACTGGAGACAAGAAGTTGTGGAGAGACATGATCTCCTATGCCTCTATTCACTGTAACTAAACTGACACATGTGACATTTACTGCTTCAGCTTTTCAGCATCCCACTTTAATATTATTGATTTTTTTTAAATGACCTAAAAGAAAACTTTGCAAATAAAATAAAACATGCAAAAACAAACACAAAAACTGAAATGCTCAATTTTGAAAATGTGCATACCTTTAGAAATGTATTTTGAAAGTGTGCATACTTTTGGAAATGCTCAATTTTGAAAATGTGCATACCTTTAGAAATGTATTTTGAAAATGTGCATACTTTTAGAAATGTTCAATTTTTAAAATGTGCATACTTTTAGAAATGCTCTATTTTGAAAATGTGCATACTTTTAGAAATGCTCAATTTTGAAAATGTGCGTACGTTTAGAAATGTATTCTGAAAATGTGCATACTTTTAGAAATGCTCAATTTTGAAAATGTGCATACTTTTAGAGTATACTTTTAGAAATGCTCAATTTTAAAAATGTGCATACCTTTAGAAATGCTCAATTATGAAACTGTGCATACTTTTAGAAATGTATTTTGAAAATGTGCATCCTTTTAAAAATGTATTTTGAAAATGTACATACTTTTATAAATGTATAAAGCTTTTAGACAAAATATGTTCTTTAATCATGTTAAAAATTATAAAATAATATTATTTAAACTCAGGATCACATAAGTAATCAGAAAATGATTTCAAATGGTAAATTACATTTAAAGAAATAGAAATTTTTAAATGCAAATCTGACCAACACTTTTGATTTCCTCTTGCATAATAACTGTGTAGTCTTTGTATAATCCATCATCTTGAAAGGATCTACACAACACCAGATGTATGAAATTGCTGGACAGATCTGCTTCAAAAAATGTTTATTTCTTTAAATATAACTTACCATTAAAATCTTGTTTTTGATTACTCAACTGTTCTCAGTGGATATATTGGTTGGGAGAAGATTGGCTACCACAACAAACATGGGAAACTAAGAGCCAGGGATCCAGACCTCCAGGACGACCCAGAGTCTGCGTGGAGGACAACATTAGACAATCTTTGAAGGACTGAGGACTAGAATGGAACCAGGCCAGGAGGAAGACAGCCGATAGGAAAGTATGGCGCTCACTCTTCCAAACCTCTACACCTCACGGTAGAAGAGGAATATTTCCTGGTTTGTGAATCAAACCGGAGAAAAGGAAGATGGCGGAAAAAGAATGACAACAACCAATAGCTCTACCAAAATAAAATAAAACAACAATTTATTTACCATTTAGAGCTAACAGATATATAATATTATGAATCAGTAATGCTACCAAACTCAACTGGTCCCCGATTTATAGAGGGCTGTGAACACAACATGTAGCAGTGGTAACAAGGTCAAAAACTGAGTTCTGTAAAATCTAAGTCCAATGTTGTTGTTGCTGCTGCCTAGTTACTAATGATGATTAACTTAAATGAGGGAAATGCTCATTACTAAGCCACACATCACAATCAGTGGAATCATCAACTTATTGATTACTTGATAATGCAATCTTATACAATAAATAACAAAGTTACAACTGATCAGAGCATGTATATTCCCAGTAGCAACATACGGCTGCGAGACTTGGACACTCAATAAAACAGTTGCAAAAAAGATTACATCATTCGAAATGAAATGCTACAGAAGGATGTTGAGAATACCCTGGACAGAAAAAAAGACCAACAGAGAAGTACTGCACTCACTAAATGTACAGGAACATTGGCTCCTAAATACCATCGCAATAAGGAAGCTGAAATTTTTCGGTCATATAAAAAGACATAATAGTCTGGAAAAAACAGTGATGGAAGGCATGGTCCCTGGAAAAAAGGGGAAGGGGTCGACCTAGACGACGGTGGACCCAGGACATCACAGAGAGTCTGAACTTGTCTTTGGCTGATGCAGGTCGACTTGCCCAGAATCGTGATGCGTTCAGAGCAGCTGTAATGGAGACAACGTTCTGGAAAGAATACGTCACATGATGATGATACAATAAATACATTTTGGCTTTGAAACTGTCTTTCATATTCGTTATCTTTTGTTTTTTAAAATCAACATGAACTTTTGCAATTTCTTCTATCAAGACTAGTAATAATTAACTACAGGAGTATTTCTTTTATTCTAACCTTGTTCTTTTATCTTTTTTTTTTGTAACATCATTTTCTCATGTTCTAAGAAACTTATGAGTATACAGCAGACCAGGTATAGCGAGAGAAATATATGTGGCTAATACATATGAATATAATAGAGGATGACTGCATTAAACGGTGTGGGCACCTTCACATGTTGACATAAAAGAAAATGAAAAGACAAGAAAATTAGATCTAAGAAAAACCAAATAAATGTGGAGCTGAATATAGCAGAGATCAAGAATAATAACAGAAGAAGTGTCAGTAGCCAGGGATACAAATACGTATAAAAGGAACACATGCATATAAGCTTTTAAAGCTCCAAGAGCACACCAAGTAGGCTATCTAGGGAATTTAAAATTTGAAGGAAAAAAACACATCTGACTGCACAATATAGTCTAAAAGTACATAATAAAAACAAATGTTAATAAGCAACAGTAAAAGAATATTTTCTATGGAAATATGGCAGATGGCCAAGGGACAGCTGGGTGAACACACCTGAGGTTCAAAGATGTGTGCAAGACATATATGAAGGCTGTCACAGAACATTTTCATGATTTTCATGTAGATATTCACGGATTGAGTTCTTTATGTCAACATGGTGTGACTTGTGCATGCGTTGGGAGAAAGCATGTAGTGAATACAAGTCTGGTGTGACGATTAGTCTGTGTTTGGCAGCCGAGCGGTATGCTCCAGTCTGTGATTAGTAGCCGAGCTGTAAGCTCGTATTGTGTGACTGGAGAACCACAGATGTGTTCATTCCCAATGTGAGGATATATATATATATATATATATTAATATATTGGGTAGGTCCTACCTATTGTACAGGTGAAGATTATTTTACTGCCTGGAAGTGGTCCTGTTGGAACCACATTTATACTCTGTCCGCGGAGAACATATAGGGTGTTGCAGTGTCCACCCCTCGAGCTACTGGAAGAAAGGTGACGCGTTTCCCGCCTTGTAGCGGTATTGGAATAATACAGGCGTTGTTGGTTTCCCGCCTGGATTAGATTCGGAGAGAATCTAGATAGCGATGCTTAATGCCACAAACCACTATTAATAAGTGGATCACACCTGGATGGTGTTAGGATTGTGCAAGGAAGGTATGCCGCACCAAGGACTTTATGTATAACTGTTAGTGTGTGTTTGTGTAAAGTCAGTTCGTGAACACGAGAGTTCAGCGTTATTTCCTGCAGGCAATGTCAGTCTGGAGGTAAGTCAGTATGCTTGCTAGATGTACTTGATTTCCACGATATCAGTCTAATAAACGTTATGGAACTGTACCAGTGGTGTTGGGTTAATTCGTACGAGCCATTGCTGATCTTCATCTACATACAACCCACACCCACCATAATAATGTTCCTGACAAGCAGGGTACATCATACAGTATTCTGACATACTGGGGACATAATCGTTTTGAGTCTGAGTTTCTGACATACTGGGGGCTCGTAGAACCTGGGGAAGCAAAGAAAGAGCAACCACTTCACCCCTGCATCTACGAATGTAAACAGACTGTTATTATTACACTGTGCTGGCAAGGTACGGTCCTGAAGTCTAAAAATACTCTCAGCCAATCAACGGAGAGCAAGTCGTGACCTACTGACAAGTTTAGACACAGCAGTGTTTTCAAGCTGTGTCCTGCTTGAAATAGCGAAGTCTGCACAGTAGAATTATCCTGAAGTAGGCTTCTGCCTTGTCAACCTTGCTGTGTTTGACGGTGTTCTGGCTGTTACAACCATAAGCTGACCTGTCCTACAGATTTGCACTGGCCTGTCGAAGTGTGTCGTTTTGAGTTTCTACGTCACGTGATGTGCTGTGTGTGCTGTCTACATCCTTTCACGAAGTCACCAGGAAAGACAAGTGTAAACAACTACTATATGAACATTCTTCAGCCTAGTGGATTGTCAAGTTTACCTGTACTTAAGATACATATTATTTTTATAAATTAGTATTGATTGTTTGTGTATTCGTTTTCTTTGTTTTATCGTCTGTGTAAGTTTCTTTGTGAAGTGTGTTTTCATCTGTTTTGCTCAGTTTGGTTATTTTTTTTTTTTGGGTGAATCTGTTGTTATCGTGAGTTTTTCCTGTGTTATTTGTACATTTGTAAGTGTTGTTTGATGTACATTATAATACGTGCCTTTACTTTTCAGTTTTATGTAATTAGTTTGTAGTACATTAGGATAGATATTTCTTTGTTTTGTTTGAAGTAATATAGTTAGCCTACTTGTCTTCATTTAACTAGGTTAGATCTAGATTACAAGCATTATATTTACTTCAAATTTAATGTTTAGTACTGGAGACATATTTTACATTAGTATTAGTGTTAGATGTGTAGTATTGGTATTATTGTAGTAGGCCTACATACATTAATGTTTATATTATAGATTTGTTTAGATGTTAATAGTTTTCTGTTTCTTTTTATTCAGAATTTGTTCAGTGAGCTGGAGTGCGATATCCCAGTACTTCTTATACTGTTACTGCGGAATTTCATCATCTTGATTTGACCTGCCATTCAAGACTCTCCTTCAGAGATAAGTTGATTTATTTCATGCAACATATACTCTTCTCTGTTTAACATACCACCTGAGCTTTTTCTGGTGGTCATCCATTGTGCAGTGTTTGTAATCGTTGCGTTTATTTCTGGCTATATTTTTGTGTGAGATTAATACATCTTTCTTTCCCGGAAGGAATCTGTATTGATCTGTCTATAGGTCTTGTGAAATTAATTCCATTTTGGTCTGCCGGTCTTGTGTAGACGTGGAGGTGTAGCCAGTTGGTATTAATTGAACATTTATTTGCGTTAGCTGTTTAAGTCTGGTTTGTATATCCATTGTCGTGTAAATAATAGTATTTCTCATGTGGTGTTTACATATGGTTTTCTTGCGTAAGTTCTTGCTATCACTGTAAATAAGTTCATTTTACAGTTCCATTGTTGTTGTTTTGTTTGCAGGCGTGGTATTATACACCTATACCTATTTTCCTTTTACTTTCATCTGTTATCCCCCCGCCTTTTGGTTATTGTTCGTCTTTCTTGTACTTGTAGTGTATTTCATCATCATCAGATCCATTTGTCTTCTTGGAAATCATTTATATATTTTATGCATGACTTGGTATGTGTGAGTATTGAGAGTGAGTGCTATAGGGTAGGCATTTGTAATTAGTTATTTAAGCATTCATTATTTCATTAGTATTTCTTGCTTTGCTGTTGCAGCGAGAGTCTTAGGTGGGACTATTTTCATTAAATAGTCTTACCTACTTTCGCTTTCAGTGGCTATAGGTATTGCTCAAAGAAATTTAGACATGGGCAATTCTGCAGGATCTACGGATGATTCATTTTCATCATGTGATGAACCGATGCAAGAGTGCAGTAGAACATGTGAGAACAGAAGAAGAAGGATAGCTTTGCGAGAGTTGGCGTTAGCAATAAGGAATGGTGATGCATACGAGGTGTATGACTCTCGTATAAAAGTAAGAAAGAGGGATAGCGTGAAAGTCTATCAGTTAAAAATGAAGAGTACCTTTGAGACTAAGGTACAACCAAAATGCAGTCAATATAAGGAGAGACCTAAATCGGATTTGAAGAAGAAATCTGATCCAGCGGTGGCTAAGGTTAAAACTGAAACAAGGAGTGCATCAGTGCAAACTGAGATGCAGATGTTGCTGTCCAGACTGATGACACTTGGGAGAGCAATTCATTTCCAAATGAGATGTCATCGACAGTGACTGAAGTCAAGATACCAGACAAGGGTAAAATCAATGGTGATTTAGTCAAGAGTAAGGAAATAGTAAGATCACAGGAAGAAAACCAAAGGAGTGGTACAAAGACTACAGAGCTAGCCATAAAAGCATTTGAGGAACCAGATTGTGTTCTAGTGTCTATACATGCAGAGACATGTTACACATCCCAAGAAGGCGCTCCTCAAGAGAGTGCTGTATCGTCTGATATAGACCAATTAGATATAGAAAAAGTGATTCTAGAGGAAGAAACCTATGAGGGGAAAAAGCAAAGGATAATAGAGTTTTACAGAGCTAAACAGCAAAGACTAGAAAGAAAAATAGAAGAGACATATGAAGAAATAGAGGATAAATATAAAGCTGAAATGCAAAGAATACAAATGGAATATGAGACGGCAGGGAGAAGCAAAGAGGGAAGAGCCAAATTTAGGAGTGGAGGAAAACAAAGCAATAGAGGAGAAATAAAGGGCTCGAATCCAAACAATAGATGAGAAATATGAGGCTGCAAAGAAAATTCGGAATGAGTTAGATAAAGCGATAAAGGAGCTAGACAAAGAACTAGAAGAGAAATCTAAAGCTGCAAAACACAGATTAGAGCAACAGGCCAAAGCATCGAAAGATCAAGTTAAAAATTGGAGAAGTACCAGAAGATGCAGAAATTCAATACAAAAAGGATAAGATGGAGCATACTGCATCTGTAGCCAAAGTAGCAATAACGGAAGCTACTGAATCTGCTAAGAAAGAGGTGTGGAAGGCAGTATTAGATGGTCTCAAGGGAGAAGGTGCTGGAATTACAGCTCAGTGATGGGAAGATAGTGAGATTGGTGACCCATGATGGGAAGTGGAAATTTATGACCCTGTGTAGTCAAGACACAATAGGTTAGGTGAGAACTTTTATGTTAGATGTATCTCTCAGATCATGTCCCTGTCCATCATTTATGTATGTTTACCACGGAAGAGAATGGTTGAGTGGTATGGACAGTGGAGTATAATGTGGCATGAAAGGAAAGAATGCATTTTGGGAAATGGCCAAATATGCTTTCCTAATCTGGATAATTATTTTATTTTCTGAATTTAGGTACCCAGTAGTGTAGGTAACCTTGGGATTGCCACTACTTGAAGCACTTTATGCCATCACTGAGAGTATCTTGACATGGTCATCGGTCGTCAGGTTGCTGAGATGGTCTACAGTCTCCATGTGGTTAAGAATTTATCCTATGCTTTGATAATCTTTACAGAGTGTACACGGGTGTACTTAGATATATAGTGTGATGTATAGTTCATACTGCAATTTTTGAAATTGTAATGTATATAATTGTTTGATAGTCTTTACAGTGGCTGACACTATGTAGTATGAGGGTAAAAATGTTGATGTTGCATTTTTTTAATTTAAAGGGAATCAGTCACTGCGGAGTAAAAGACTCGCATTTTTGGCAGTGAGATGTGATATTTTTTTTTGGTAACACTTGCCTTTACAATGTAATGGTAATTACTTCAGTAGTGTAATTCTGATGAAAGCATAGCTGAGTCAGGTGTAGACATAACACCAGCATATTTTGGTAGAACTGACATGTAATTGTATACATTTACATAATTTTTTCGGGTTTGTTGGAATGGTGAGATAGAGGAATGGAAATATTAAATCTCGTTTTCCTTAGAGAATCAAGTTGCTGGATAACTGATTCTCGACATGAGCATAGTCCTTGAGGTGAAGGAAGCAGTGAAGAAAGCGCTATAAAAAGATACAATTGTGATTGAGCAAAGTTTTGGATTGGATGAACTGAAGGAATATGAAAGGAATTTATCTTTGTGGATCAAACTGATCAGAGTGAAGGATACTAGATCTTCACAGAATGGATTAGAAAGAATTGGAAGCTTTTGATATTAGTAGATTATTTGATTGGATAAAGACATATAGTAGTAAAGCAACATGGTTTATTGCTTAATTAAATTGTTTGTAGTGTATGTGACTGACGTACTTATGTGTATAAGACTACATTTTTCACAAGATGTTGTATTTATTTGGATAACATGTGTCATAAGAATTTGCTAATAATTTTCCTTCTGTAATGTATTGTCCATTGGAGTAAATAACTGTTAGTTATTGCAAGAATCTTTTTTCATGGGTGTTATGATATTGCACTAAACTATATAATTTGTTTCCATTAGTGGAATGGTATGACAGTATGTTGTAGCATTTGCTCCATGTGAGAGGTAGTATGGAGAACTGTGGTATGGGTTAGAGTGTGACTCACCCATCGTTTATTGTGTAAATGTTCCAGTCACAGTAATATGACAACTGTTTCAGTAAGACCATATGTTTCCAGCCAATTATGTGTTGGTACATGAGGGGTTCTGTGGCGTGTACTCAGGTCTTCGGTGCAAAACTTCGTATTCCATCTGGAGAGGGGGGTGGATGTCACAGAACATTTTCATGAGTATGAATGATGATAGTGATTGGTGTTAAGGGTCACTGAACTGTTGTTAACACTTGGTTAAGTGTAACTCAGGTATTGAGTTCATGTCTGACTTTATGTCAACATGGTGTGACTTGTGCATGCGTTGGGAGAAAGCATGTAGTGAATACAAGTCTGGTGTGACGATTAGTCTGTGTTTGGCAGCCGAGCGGTACGCTCGAGTCTGTGATTAGTAGCCAAGCTGTAAGCTCGTATTGTGTGACTGGAGAACCACAGATGTGTTCATTCCCAATGTGAGGATATATATATATATTAATATATTGGGTAGGTCCTACCTATTGTACAGGCGAAGATTATTTTACCGCCTGGAAGTGGTCCTGTTGGAACCACATTTATACTCTGTTCGCAGAGAACAGTATAGGGCATTGCAGTGTCCGCCCCTGGAGCTACTGGAAGAAAGGCAACGCGTTTCCCGCCTTGTAGCGGTTTTGGAATAATACAGGCGTTGTTGGTTTCCCACCTGGATGAGATTCGGAGAGAATCTAGATGGTGATGCTTAATGCCACCAACCACTATTAATAAGTGGATCACACCTGGATGGTGTTAGGATTGTGCGAGGAAGGTATGCCGCACCAAGGACTTTATGTATAACTGTTAGTGTGTGTTCGTGTAAAGTCAGTTCGTGAACACGAGAGTTCAGCGTTATTTCCTGCAGGCAATGTCAGTCTGGAGGTGAGTCAGTATGCTTGCTAGATGTACTTGATTTCCACGATATCAGTCTAATAAACGTTATGGAACTGTACCAGTGGTGTTGGGTTAATTTGTACGAGCCATTGTTGATCTTCATCTACATACAACCCACACCCACCATAATAGTGTTCCTGACAACTGGGAACGTCGTTTAAACAGTTTCTGACAAAGGCACTGGATATAAATCCATCAACCTGGGAGGACGAAGGTGCTGATAGCAGCAGGGACAGATGCTCTGTACGGGGCCACTTCATATCGGGTGAAAAGAACTTATAATTACAACAAGCAGAAGAGAAAAATAACACGCCAAAAGGAACACCTGGCAAAAATTGTAGCAGCTGAAGGCTATCACCTCAAGAGCGCATAATGCCCATAATCATTTATGGCTGGAGGAGGGCTACTGATTTCTATAAAGTTGTCAGTTTCTCCTTTGATGGCTGTGTTAATAAAAGTGTAAATGTCAAATAAAAATCTAGTAATGTGTATTACCAACAGCAACTTAACAGTAAATAAAATATAAACCCACATACTGCCAGCTTTTGTCTCCCCCCAAATATATACCTATAAAAAATATAGGCCTTCAGTGCAATAAATATAAAGGACCTACAATTACAATACAAAATAAAACACACACACACAGTTGACATTTTTATTTAGCCTATAAACAACAAATTATGAGGAGGGATAATGCCATAAGCGTAAAGCAGTAATTGCATATAATGTCTAAAATATAGATACTATAGGTATACACCCTAATTATAATCCTTCAGGAGTTAAACAGGATGTTACTCCATTAGTTAATTTTTTTTTAACCAATGGGGGGAAAATGTCCATTCAACCTCTGCTTGGGTTATAAAGTAGGATAAGTAGTGTCGCATAATCGAGATATTAATTTTGTTTTCCTATTATCTGAATACAAGTCTCTCGCACCTGTCATGTTGTTAACAAGGGGAAATAGGCTGGGAAAGTAAGGAGAGAACAAGAAAGTATTCAGTGGGGTACTGGAAGATGAGACAGGTCTGTATTTCTTCTTCTTCCCCATTCACCTTCAGACCTCCACATTTATGACTCTAATAAAGGCAGAAGTCAACTCAAGGTTCCCGACATCTCCAAACAGTTTTTCGTTGACAGAAGTGGGTTGTTGCCATATGCTACTCCGTTCATTACTGTAGGTTGGGCAGTACTGCAGCAGGTGTTCGAGTGTCATCGGGCTGGTCCCGCAGATGCAGAGATCTGTTGCACCAATTTTGTATTTGTGGTATAGATGGTATCTCAATCTGTTGTGTCCAGTGCGTAGCCGAAAAATGATGACCTGTTCTTTCCTGGATAGTTGATGATATGCATCATTTTTCAAATGGCCCGGGTGCTCTCTTTCCCATTTGGACTTGAATGTAGCCTTTATAGTAGTCTTTGCCGTTGCGTAAGCTGTCTCTATATCATTTTGTTGTAAGGCACCTCCTTCCTTAGCAAGTTTGTCTGCCTCCTCATTTCCTGGTATGTTGCAATGGGCTGGTATCCACTGGATAGTGCACTTGTTGAAGCATTTGGCCAGTCTTTCAAGGGAGATTATCAGATCTTTCAATCCTTTAGCTTGGTGGCTCTTCAGCGCTGATATTACTGAGAGGGCATCTGTAAAGATTACTATCTGTTTTTCTGCCTGTGCTTTGCATTCAATAAGATTTTCCGCTGCCTGTTTCAGGGCTTCTGCTTCAGCACTGAAGTTATTGCAGTATTTGCCAGTGGCAATTGCCATAGAGTGGATTCTATTCTTTAATTTTATGAGGATGCCGGCACCCCCATTTTCAACTGCATTTTTTGCTGAACCATCAGTATATGCATGTGTCCAAAGCTTTGCTGGGAAATTTTGGTCAATATACTTGGTTGCTATATACTTTCTTTGTGTTTCTGTCTGTGTTCCTTTCTTTCAATGCCTGGAATATCAGATTTTAACTCAGGAAAGCATCTTATTTTCCACAGTGGGATAGTTGTGCTTGTTGGTATTTTCTTTGCAACTGAGCTTGCTAGCATGGTATTTTTGCTAATTTTTTCTTTTGCTTAGGCCTCAAAGTTAGTTCGCTTGAGCCTGCCTCTTCCTAGCCTATTCATTCTTTGAAACATGAGGTGTCCTTCGAGTCTCTTAAATTTTTCGGCTTGTTGTAGGACTCTGCTGTCACGTCTATCCTCCATTGACTGTAGCCCTATAATGTTTTCCATATGGTTGATTTTTGTGGACTTTAGGGCCCCTGTTATAATAATATGTGCTGCTTGGTTTTGGAGTCTGTTTACTCTGTCAAAATTTGACTTAGCTGCCGTCGACCAAGCTGTGATGCCGTATTCCATAGCAGGTCTGACTCTGCCTGTGTACAGCTTTTTGAGGATATTCTCATCAGCACCCCATGTGGTACCAGCTAACTTTTTCATGATGGCCATACAAAGTTTTGCCCTTAGCTGTATTTCAGAGCTGGCATTTGCTGATGATGTTGCCCTGATTGCTAACTAAGAGGCACATCTCCAATCCAACCTGCAAGTCTGGATGGAAGAGCTGGAGAAGAGAGGGATGGTCATAAGCAGCTCTAAAACAAAATCCATGGTGATATCACGAGAGGAAAGAAGACATCAGATTAAGCTGGGAGAACAGGTCCTGGAGCAGGTCGACCACTTTAAATACCTCGGAGCTGTTATAGACCGAAAAGAAGGCATCAAAGAAGAGTTGGCCACTCGAAAAGCAGCAGCTGGGAGACTTTTTCAGGCCATAAATCGAGGATTCCTCAGCAAGAGAGAGGTTGGTAAGAAAACTAAGATGGCTGTATACCGCTCCACCTTTGTCCCAGTCTTGACGTATGGATGCGAGTCATGGGCAATGACAACAACCCACAAAAGCCAGATCCAGACCTCAGAAATGAGGTATCTGAGGAAGGTGGTTGAAATAACAAAAAGAGACATGGTCCGCAACCAGACGATACGTCAAGGCCTAAAATCCCATCCCCTGCAGACCCAAGTAGAACAGTCCCAACTAAGATGGTTTGGCCATGTCTGCAGAATGGGAGAAGATCGGCTACCACAACAAGCATGGGAAACTAAGAGCCAAGGATCCAGACCTCCAGGACGACTCAGAGTCCGCTGGGAGGACAACATTAGACAATCTTTGAAGGACCGAGGACTAGAATGGAACCAGGCCAGGAGGAAGACAGCTGATAGGATAGTCTGGTACTCTCTCTCTTCCAAACATCTACACCTCATGGTAGGAGGGGAACGACCAAGTAAGTAAGTAAGTAAGATGGGGAGTCTGGGATGCCACCCAATTCACTATTCTAAGGGAACCTCTAATTGACAGAGTGGTTTGAGCTCTGGTCTGTCGTGGCGAAGGTGCCGGGTTTGAATCATGGTACCGACACGTTCCAGTCTACCCAACTGTAAATGGGTACCTGACTTTGAGTTAGGGAAGGAAAAGGCAGCGAGGAGCGGAACTTCTTGATGCTGGACCTAGTATGGTGAAGTCTCTAACACTTAACTCCCCTATGGCAGTATCTGCTATGGGACTACCTTTACCTTTTAAGAGAACCTCACCAGATCCTCACTTTCCTCCCATACCCTCACTAATCCTAATACAATACTTTTAAATATCAAATCAACATTGAAGGTTGTTCTGAAGGTGGCTTTTGGAGTCCTACCTTGGAAACTACTGAGAAAAGAACTATAACTAAGCTTCTTCTTCTTCAGGTGCCTGGTCTGGAAGAGACATTGGCGATCATGACGCTCCAATCTTCTCTGTCTTTTGATAGTCTAATGAGGTTGTTGTTGCCCATGCTGTTGTTTGTTGCCCAGTTGTTTAAGCTTTCCACATACATCTTTCTCTGCCTTCCTCTTCCTCTCCTACCTGGTATTTTCCCACATAAGACTAATTCCTCCACTCCTCCTCTTTCTGTC
This sequence comes from Oreohelix idahoensis, assembly GCA_024509875.1. Lineage (NCBI taxonomy): Eukaryota > Metazoa > Mollusca > Gastropoda > Stylommatophora > Oreohelicidae > Oreohelix > Oreohelix idahoensis. The sequence goes on along the minus strand of JAMPIV010005401.1, from coordinate 84,516 downwards.
CCATAAATTTCATTTCTCTTTTCCTGATGGTTTTGATGAGCAATCTATTAACACCCGCCGCTGTCAATACCTTGGCATTTCTTTTCTTCTCTGTCCACGATATTCTCAGTATCCTTCTCAAAAACCACATTTCCGCTGCCTCCAGTTTTGTTACCATTTGGTTACTCATTGTCCAACATTCGCATCCATATAAAAGAACGGACCACACGTAGACCCGTAGTAAGCAAATTTTTGTGCTTATAACTAAGCTAAATGACCAAAATTATATTTTACAAGACTCACCCAGCTTATCCAACTTTTGTCAGGTATCAACTAACAACTCAGAACAGGTCCATGAATAACAGCAGATACCCAACATGGTGGAAATGTATGGAGGACCTAGTACGCTTAGATGCTCTAACTATATCAGTTAATAACAGCAGTAGGTATATACAAGCTGGTGGTACCACCATGGGAGCTCAGGAAGCCAGATACAGACTACCACCTGGCAGATATAATAAAACAACTAATATGGAAACTATCAAAAACAAAGCCAGGAAATATATACAAAAAATATCAAGGGACAGTATTACAGTGTACACAGATGGATCTAAAGGAGAAGATAACAAATTGGGGATAGGACTTTATGTTCCCATGTGGTTTGGTTTGGTTTTTAAGGACCATCTTCACAGCACATGGACAACTCCATCAGTGCTCCGATATCCTCCCTTAGATCACACTAGGAGGATCTCAGCACAGTGCACAAACTCCATAGCACTGGCGAGGATATCCCATGTGGAAAATGGTAAAAGGATGTTGTATCACAGACAATACATCTATTTTCATAGCAGAGATGGTTGCAATTCTGAAGGCACTAGAAATCTTCTCTAATGGTCCTCCCCATAAACGGACAATTTTAACACTCCCTTTCAGCAATTCAAGCTTTAAGAAACTTGCAAGAATGCAGTAGACCAGATACAGAAGAGGAGATATTTCTGGCTAATGCATTCTTATACTCTAGAGCAGGATTTCTTAATCGGTGTTCCTCGGATCCCTTGGGGGGGTTAATGAATGGATCCTAGAGTATACATAATCTAAAATTAAAAATTTTTCATTACGCTTTTATGCACATTTATTCCAAGAAGGGTCCACAGCCATCATTGGACAATGAAAGGGGTCCATAGCCTTCATCGAATAATCAAAGGGGTCAAAGGCACAATAAAGGTTAAGAAACCCTACTCTAGAGGATGTTCAGTTTTAATAGCTTGGGTAGCTTCATGTGTTGGCATCAAAGGAAATGAAATGATGAATAAGGCAGACGAAAAAAGTAGATATAACAGAAACCAAATAAATGTGAGGATGAGTAGGCATATAACAGAGATCAAAAGCTTAAATAAAAGAATAGTAACTGATGAATGGACAAAAGCATGAGAAGGAAGTCTGAAGGGCAGATATGCATATAAGTTCTTCAGGGCTCCAACTACTTAGACTACAACTAAGAATATACTATTTTAGAATAGAAGAACTTTACTGTACAGAATGTCTACAAGAGAATAATATAGAGCATTTCCGACTAAAATGTAAGAAGTGTGAACAACAGATATTAGATTACACTGACAAACAACATTTTTCTTTCTTATATACGAATAAGTGTTCTTAGGTCAATTTCTTGTGCTGATTTCAAATCTGAAATCCGTTTATCTCTATCACGTCGGGTTCTTAAGATATTTGTGAATAAATATATTTTTGGGAAACCGTTATTTGCTCCGTTTCATTTTTACTATATAACTTATTAAAAATTAATAAAAAGCAACATAATTCTACTTTTTATACTGCTAAAAGATGCATGACATATGTTACGCGATTTTTCAAATAGTTACTGTATTTTGAAATAATTCTGAGCAAAATATGGCTTCTAGAAGTTGTAGAAATTCGGCTGATCTGTTCTGTTACGTGTGCGGATATTTTACCGATCGTGTTGACAAGAAAAACTTTACACCATTACTAAAGATAGCATATGAACTTTATTTCGATTCGAAAGTTGATGATGCAAATAAATCTTGGAAGCCAAATGCGGTTTGTTCGATACATTGGCAGGTTGGTTACGAAAATCGCTGAAGCATAAGTCGATGCCTTTTGGCGTGCCAGTAATATGGCGTGAACATACAAATCACACTACTGATTGTTACTTCTGCTTGATAAATATCCATGGTTTTACTTTTAAAACTAGAAAGTCTGTGGTTTATCCAAATATTGAATCGGTTTTGAAACTAGTGCCTCATGATCCAATCACGTGTCCGATCCAAGTACCACTAGAACAATATCCGTTGGACGTAAATGACCCATCAGAAAGTGATAGTTTACCTGCTTTAGAAACTAATTCTGACTCAGATTACATACCAGTGAATGATAGTGTTTACTTAATTAACCATTCAGAACTTTCAGATCTAATACGTGATCTCGCTCTTACCAAAGGACAAGCAGAATTACTCGGTTCGCGACTCAAAGAATGGAATCTTTTAGCGCCCAATACTCCGATATCTAAATTTCGTCATAGACACAGAGAACTTGTTCAATACTTTGAGATGGATGATGACATTTGCTATTGCAAAGATGTAAATGGTCATGAGCACATAGTCAACGAATGGCGATTTTTCATCGATTCTTCCAAGACTAGTGGAGACCTAAAGGTCATTGCAATTCTCACGGGCATGCAGACTGGGTATACTAAATTTTGTTGCTTCCGATGTGAATGGGACAGCCGCAACAGACAGGAACATTATGCAAGAAAGGTGTGGCCTATCCGGGATCGTATGCAGCTCAGGCATAAAAATGTAATACGCGAGCCATTAGTTAACAAAGACACCTTCATTTTACTACTGTTACATATAAAGTTGGGGCTCATGAAGAATTTTGTAAAAGCGTTAGATAAAACGAGCAAAGCTTTCACTTATCTTCGAGAAAAGTTTCCGCAAGTTAGCGATGCAAAGATAAAGGAAGGTATCTTTGTAGGACCTCAGATTAGGAAAGTTATTGCAGACAAACAATTCGAGAACTTGTTACATGGTAGTGAACTTCGCGCATGGATGGCATTCAAATCGATCGTCGATAACTTTCTGGAAAATCACAAATTTGTCGACTATGTTGCATATTGTTAAGCAGTGCATAGATGCATACATAATTATGGGCTGTAACATGTCCCTCAAAATCCATTTGCTCGATTCGCATCTTAACTTTTTCCCTGACAACCTTGGCGAAGTCAGCGATGAACATGGAGAATGATTCCATCAAGATATCGCCGTAATGGAGTCACGTTATCAAGGACGGTGGAGTGTGACCATGCTTGCCGATTATTGTTGGATGCTTCATCGCGATGTACCACATGCCATTCACCGACGAAAGTCGACTGCAAAGAAATTCAAGCCTACATAACTGTTATACTTCTTGTACGAATGATGTTGTAATACTGTATGCGTTGTTAAAAAACTTCAATTGCGTATTTCTAGAAATCCCGACCTGATAGAGAAAAACGGTTTGCAGATTTAAAAACAGCGCATTAAAATTGACCAGAAAAACATAGAAATGTTAGAGAAAGAAAAAAAAAGTTTTTTTTTGTTAGTCAGTGTTATTTACAAGCACACATTTTGCCCATAACTGTAGAACAAGTATTGAGAAGTCGATAGACCTCGAGGGTTAAAATGAAGAAGAGTGGGCAGTATGCTCGATACAGCCTCATAAAAGAATTGAGACATGGTAATGAGGGGTTAGAAATCCTAAGCTTAACTCCTAACCTGAATCCTAACCCTAACAACATGAGCGACTTATCTGGATGACATCAAAGAACACATCCCACTGTTCTTCATTTCAGCCGACCTAGAGAATTACACAATATAGTAAAACAATATATAACAAGAACAAAAATTAATGAGTTAAAAGAAAACAAAATCCTACCCTCTAGCAGACTGAAGTTCACAGTGGAAATTCACAGTTGCAAAGAAAATCCCAACAAGCTCAACTATCCCACTGTGGAAAATAAGATGCTTTCCCGAGTTAAAATCTGATATTCCAGGCATTGAAAGTAAGGGAACACAGACAGAAACACAAAGAAAGTGTATAGCAACCAAGTATATTGACCAAAAATTCCCAGCAAAGCTTTGGACACATGCATATACTGATGGTTCAGCAAAAAATGCAGTTGAAAATAGGGGTGCCGGCATCCTCATAAAATTAAAGAATAGAATCCACTCTATGGCAATTGCCACTGGCAAATACTGCAATAACTTCAGTGCTGAAGCAGAAGCCCTGAAACAGGCAGCTGAAACTCTTATTGAATGCAAAGCACAGGCAGAAAAACAGATAGTAATCTTTACAGATGCTCTCTCAGTAATATCAGCGCTGAAGAGCCATCAAACTAAAGGATTGAAAGATCTGATAATCTCCCTTGAAAGACTGGCCTAATGCTTCAACAAGTGCACTATCCAGTGGATACCAGCCCATTGCAACATACCAGGAAATGAGGAGGCAGACAAACTTGCTAAGGAAGGAGGTGCCTTACAACAAAATGATACAGAGACAACTTACGCAACGGCAAAGACTGCTATAAAGGCTACATTCAAGTCCAAATGGGAAAGAGAGCACCCAGGCCATTTGAAAAATGATGCATATCATCAACTATCCAGGAAAGAACAGGTCATCATTTTTCGGCTACGCACTGGACACAACAGATTGAGATACCATCTATACCACAAATACAAGATTGGTGCAACAGATCTCTGCACCTGCGGTACCAGCCCGATGACGGTCGAACACCTCCTGCAGTATTGCCCAACCTACAGTAATGAACAGAGTAGCATATGGCAACAACCCACTTCTGTCAACGAAAAACTGTTTGGAGATGTTGGGAACCTTGAGTTGACTACTGCCTTTATTAGAGTCATAAATGTGGAAGTCTGAAGGCGAACGAGGAAGAAGAAATATGATACATTTTTAGTATTATAAGGTACTTCTTTACTGAGTTTTTAAAGAAGTGTTGCTCTTCAGTTGACTTCAGCCTGTCCTAGGTTTTCCTTAGAACTAACTCTATGGTAGTACCTGGCCAGCACCTCTGCTTTCTGCCAGTCAGTCTCTGCCCTTTCAGGTCTTTTTATATTAGGTATTATCATATGTTTAGTTCTGCCTTTAATGACTTTTAATTTATTCCACATATCTGTTGTAGAGTTAGTTGCAGGGTTCAGTGTTTGGCAGAAATTTCTCCAATGATTTTCTTTTGCCTTAAGTATTATTCTGTTTGATTCATTCCTTATTTTCTTATAAATATCTAAATTATCTTCAGATCTATGCTTTCTATATTCCTGTAGACCTTGTTTTCTTTGTTTTTGAATTTCTGTACATCTAACTGTCCACCATGGTACTGGGTTTTTGTTCCAATGTTCATTCTTTTTTGTTTGCGATGTGGAATTATGTGTTCTGGCATATATGCATTTGGTATATGTTTAACACTATTAGTAATATTTCTTTTGTGAGATTATCTGCAAATGCATCTATATTTTCATTTTCTATATTATTCATTTCTACCTGAAAAGCTACCCAATTAGCTTTATTATAGTAAAATTTCGGTTTTTCTACCATTTTGTTAGATTTGTATCTTTTAATGTTATTTCAATGGGTAAATGATCTGAATTTGTATCCCCAATAACTTCCCATTTTGCATTAGCAAGATGTGGTGTTACAATGCTTATATCAATAGATGTGTCTTGCTGATTTGCACAAGGGTTAATTCTTGTTACTGATCCATCATTCAGTATTATTATTTCATTGTTTTCAATGAAGTCCAACATTAGTTTCCCTGATTTTGTCTATTACATTGCCTCTCCAAGCTGCATGATGAGCATTGAAGTCTATGATAGTTCTGTTGTTTATTCTTTTATTCACGTCTGAGATATCTCTTTCGTTTATGTTCACACTTGAACAGTAAAGGTTAACTATTTTTATTTCTTCTAACTCAGTAGATACTGTTAGGCCTAGGGCCTACAGTTATTCCTTCAAAATTGTATGTTCTAAATGATAGATCCTTCAGAATCATTACGAGTAGTTTATTGTATAACTGGCTGTACCATACATTAGCCAAGCTGTAACTGATATCGAGCCCTTGCTGTGTGTAGGCTAAGCCCCTATGTATTATTTGAGAGAATACAAACTTGCTTCAGGTCAGTAACTTGAAGAATAAACTTCCTGAATTTAAAGAGCACATTTACAAAACTAGCTCCTCTATTACAAATGAAAAAACAATAATAATAATAATAATACTCTCCTGTCTTCTTCTTTTTAGGCCTAGGCCTAAAAAGAAGAAGACAGGAGAGTATTTTTTTTTTTCATTTTTAATAGAGGAGCTAGTTTTGTAAATGTGCTCTTTAAGTTCAGGAAGTTTAGGCCTATTCTAGGTAGGCCTACTTAATAGTTCGATTAAAAGCAGTGATTTTATATTCATAAAATGGGCAAAAAGACGTTCGGCAATGCCTTCCACTAATCACTCTTTCATTTTAAGTCCGTCAACGAATATTTTAAACCAATTAATAATTTAACTAACAAAATAATCTACTGATTAAGTAAACATAACTCACTCAAGTGATTTAATCCAGCTGTGTCACAATGGACTTCGTTGCTGAAGTGGGCGTTCATACGTTTGGTTCATAATTTTGGTAGTAGATTTTGTTTTTAAGGACAATGTTTTATTTGCCAGAATTTTTGATAAAAAATTTATTACTTATATAGCTTTATATTTGAGAAGCTTTATGTTTATTTATTCATTTATTTTTTACTTATTTATAATTTTAAACAGTAATTTTTTGTTGTTGGGGGGAAGTAATATTTCGTAAATGCGGGATATTTTGTTTATGTTAAGTACGCTTCCGTTTTGGTTGACAGCTTTACCAAACAGTAGTGAACCTGGTAGTAGTAGAAGTAGATATAGACCTACATACGATCGCTGTAAACAGATTAAAAGTAATAGCAGTAGTTCATATGCATGTAAGTAAGAGTTGTATTTATGTATTATTTTCTTTTCATTTATTTCTCGCATGTTTTATGCAAAAATGTTACATTCATTGCTCTAGAAGAAACAAACAAGAGTAGCCTAGGCCCTAGTAGATTGAAGATCTCAGTTTAAACATTAGGGCCCAGATATTTGTGAACAAACGACTAGGCCTAAATAGAAAAACGATTTTTGCTTTTACAAAATATGCCATCTGTAGCAGTATCAGATATTAACATTAAAAGGTTTCATAAATTAAACGTTTAGGAATATGATTCGTAAACTACTGGTCGTTAAAGCACCACTTTCCTTAGGCGCTACCGTTGACACAATTATGTCCATTCTTACCTTGTGCCACTATCTGTCTCTGCAAATATCTTCTGTCTATTTCTGAATAACGTCTGCCCACCATATCTTTGGTCTACGACTTTTTCTTATTTCATGGCTTTTCTTATTTAATGACTATTGGACAAATTTGGACTTATTTCATGGCTAGGCCCTATTCTTATTTAATGGCTATTAGGCTAGACAAATTTGGACATGGACAGCTAGCCCTTTTAATACTGAGACATGCCTGTACCATTCAAGTATGCGTGATTGTTGGTTGATCTTTTCACAGTTCCACACTCAGTCTTATGATGGTGCATATACTATCATTTGTGTTGTGTTCCATGTTTGACGCTTTAAGGATCTTTCTGAAGCATCTTATTTCCTTTGTATTTTACATTTTAATTTGGAATCTAATGTAGGCTCTATGGGTTAAAATGAACAAAAATGGGACATGTTCCAAAATTATCCCTTATTAATGCGTTTCTAAATTATTTTATAAGGCTGTATCAAACATGGCCTATTGTTCTTCACTTCAACCAGCCTTATGTAATGGATGTTCAGTGCATGTTGTTGAGCAAAAATGTGACTAGTGCCTGTTTAGTACATGAACTGACCAAAGACAGTGTTACAGGCTGGGATCACTGGGACTCATTAAATGATTGGAGACAAAGGAAGTCTTTATTGAGCATAGCAAGGATACAAGATCAAGATGGTATCAACAAGACAATGGAAGGATAATATGGACCTGCTACTTAGATCTACTTAGTCATTCCTCCTTTACCTCAGCATGCAGAGTTAGTCAGAGAGAGTGCCTTACTATCCAGTCAGCTTTCTTCCTTTTAGCTTGGTTCCAGCCTAATCCTCGGTCCTTCAGAGATTATCTGATGTTGTCCTCCCAGTGAACTTTGGGTTGTACTGGAAATCTGGATCCTTGGCTCTTGGTTTCCTATGTTTGTCGTGGTAGCCAGTCTTCTCCCATTCTGCACACATGGCCAAACCAAGGCAACTGGGACTGTTCCACTTGGGTCTGCAGGGGCTGGATTTTGAGACTATGATGTATTGTCTGGTTGCATACCCTATCCCTTGATAACATAGAAACATATCATAAAGCATTTGGAATAGAAAACTGGAGAAATACTATCAGGGACAAAAAAAGTAAAGAACCATAAGGGTTTTAAAATGCTGAAGAAGTTTCTTTTCTTTTTCTGAGATGTCATGTGCTCTTTAAAAGTTGACTGTAGCATTTCTGAACAATACTTTGATATCTTGTTCCTTGGGGGTACATTGATAAACAGTATATGGTTGATTACTAAAGGATGTAGAATCATACACATCTTCTTCTTCCATCCTTAGCCATCAACCGGCAAAGCAGTATGTGGCCAGTACGCCTAGTGGCGTCTTAGGGCAACAACAAATTGATCAATCTATTGCTGTTTCCACCACGCCTAGTGGCGTCTTTGTGGAACAAAAACAGACCAAACAATCTATCATTGTTTCCGTAATCAGATTGGTTGGCAAGCAGGTGATCAGCCCACTGTGCGAAGTTTTTACGGGATGGGGTAAACAGCCCCATGCCCATACCCTCCTTAGTCGCCTTTTACGACATGCGTGGTAGGGTGCAGTGTTACTATTCTTTGCTCCCCTTTCGGGCCCCGGTAACACACGGGTGAATCATACACATATCTTGGCAGTAATATAGACAGAGTTGGAGGGACAGACAATATCAAATTAAGAATACAAAAAGCAAGAAGAGCTTTCATTGCTGTGATAGGGTGGGCGAGATGATGATGATGATTATATTGTCATGTGTGATCACTCTCTTGTCACACTCGCACCGACCCGAACAACAATAAAACTCTTGATTCTAGAGGCAGGGGCTATATTTATTTTTACAACCCATTCAGTGACAAAGCAAACATTAAACAAATAAACTAGCGAACAAAACAAACAAACACCCAACAGTGCCTGATTGCTAATGTGTCATGTCTTTGTGTTCTTCTGTGTGGGTACACAGGGCGCCTCGTTTCGTTCTCTCTTGTCTGGACTGATACTTAAGAAGGGCCCTGCTGGTTCGCTATTTCTTTTTATAGGCACTAGGCTAATCACTCAACTTACTGCGCACTGGGCGTATTAATCTTGGCTACTTAAATATCACACGCGATTATCGCTTTAGGAATAGCGAAAACACAAATAAAACCTACAGCTATTTAATATAACACACGAATATCAAATATGACTCACAACTATACACCACAATTAATTATTAAGGCATTATTATGGCCTCATTACATATCTTCTACTTCAGATTTTTCACAACCCAGGCTCGCGCCGTCACGTGAGCTGACAGTCACGTGGGCCGACCGAAAATATATGGGCGACAAACATGCCTTGAACTGAAGTGGGGGTGGGGCCTCAGGGGTGTCTTCCCGGCCCCATCACATATCTCCCTCCTGATTTTGTTGTCATCCCGACAACATCACTCCCTCTGGCGCTTCAGTTGTAACCTCTCAGATCGTCTCGGGGCAGGACCCTCTATTGGCTGCAGGGCATACCAGCCTGGTTCGGGCATTAGACCATGCACGTCCTCCCCAGGATCTGTCTCATCTGGCGAAGCTGGTGCCTCAGGTAGGCCTAGTGTAGCATCTACCAGATTCGGAGAATCATCTTTGTCCTCACTTCATCTCAGTTCGTGCGCCGCAACCCTCATCTTCAGATCTTCGTTGCCTGCTGGCCTTATCACATAAGGACCACCGCTTGCTTCTGGAATTGACGATACAATGAATTCGTCGTTGGACCACACGTCTTGTATTTTGGCCCTGTCAGTGTAGTGCACTCTTTTCCGCACTCTTTCACCCACTCGCAATGGTGTGGGGCCTGGAAGCTGATTACTTCTCTCCCTCCTGTCAGCGGCCATTTTCTGCATTCTCTCTGCAGCTTTTTGGTGGGCTATGTGCAACCTCTCTAGGTGTCCTTGCAGCCACTCGTCAGTTGTCTCCGGCTCTTCATCTGGGCGCGTGCCTATCATGAAGTCTAGAGGAAGCCTCGGTTCTCTGCCAAAGAGGAGGTAGTATGGTGAGTACCCTGTCGAAGAGTGGGGGGTAGAGTTGTAGACCATAACCACCTCCGCTAGATGCTCAGACCACCTTCGCTTCTGGTCGGCTGTCATGGGTCTCAGCAAATCATGCAACGTCTTGTTGAAGCGCTCGCACTGCCCGTTGCCTTTAGGATTGTAAGCTGTAGTGCGGCTCTTGTGGACTCCATATACCTTGCACAGCTCTGCGACTATCGCTGACTCGAAGTTCCGGCCTTGATCAGAGTGTATCCTCTGAGGAGCTCCGAGGTACTGGAACCACTTTTCCACCAGGGCCTTGGTGACTGTTGTTGCTTTTTGGTCTCTTGTTGGTATAGCAATGGTGTACTTGCTGAACACATCTGTCAGCACTAATACATTCTCAAACCCTTTGGAATCCCGCTCTAGCAGTGTGAAATCCATTGCTACCACCTCAAGCGGTCTGGAGGCAATCAAGTTTCCCGATGGCCCATGAAACTTCAGTTGAGGTGCCTTGGCGACGTTACATCGGTTGCATCTGCGACAAAAGACGTCAACATCAGCTGTGATGCCTACCCAGAAGCACCTACTTCTCAGCAACTGCAGCATGCGTTCTCTTCCCTGATGGCCCACCCTGTGAGCAGAGTCTAGTATCCGTGGTTTCATGGACTCGGGTATTACCAGTTGTTTCATGCTGGATCCATCTGATCCCTTCACTGTCCGGTATAACAACCCATCTGTCACTTCGAGCCGGTTACTCTGATTAAGTAGTTTCCTTGCAGCCAAGGGGATCTTTCGAGCATCTTTTCCTGCAGGTCTGGTGCCATCCTTTACCATCTTCCTAACCATCGCTACCACATCATCAGCTCCCTGGAGATTTATCAATTCCTCACGCGAATAGGTGGGAAATGCTTGAGTGGTTGCTGGTGCTGTGGTTGATTTGGCCGGTACCCTTTCACTGATGTCTTTCTGGGTTGTTGCTGCCATCAACCCTATCTCATATGGTATCTGGGTAAACTCTCCGATAACCTCAGCTGTTATGCCACTTATTGCAACATCTGCATCATCTTCCAGTTCCTCGCCTGCGGTTTCAATAGGAAAACGGGACAAATAATCTGCATTTCCATTGGCTCTTGCTGCCCGATGTCGGATTGTGTAGTTAAACATCGCCATCTGGGCCATCCATCTCTGCTCTATAGCTCCCAGTTTAGCTTTCTCCCAGAAGGCCAGACCCCTATTGTCTGTAAATACCTCTACTTGTGATCCTAGCAGGTAACCTCTGAACTTCTCAGTCATGGCCCACTTAAGACCTAGCAGTTCCAGTCTCATACTGCTTTTTGAGTTTCTTTCAGAGGGTCGAAGTGTGCGACTTGCATATGCCAAGACTTTCTTTGTTCCATCTTGCACTTGCGAGAGAATTGCTCCCAATCCTTCAAATGATGCATCTACCTCCAGGATAAATGGTAGCGAGAAGTTAGGGAACCCTAGTAGCGGTGTGGAGGTTAGTGCCTTTTTCAGTGTCTCAAAGGCTACAGCACACTCTCCTGTCCACAACTCTCCTATGGGTGACTTACTTCGTCTTTTAGTCTGCATGCCTTGATTGAGCGCAGCTACTAAATCATGTAGCGGTTTGGCTATCTTTGCAAAGCCCGGCACAAATCTGCGGTAGTAACTGGCCAATCCCAGGAATGACCGTAACTCAGTCTGGGAACGTGGTACAGGGGCCTCTTGAACAGCCTTCACCTTGTCTTCCATAGCTCCTATTCCGTCTGCTGATATAGTATGCCCCAAGAATTCAATCGTTGTCCTGAACAGCTTACACTTTCCTCCATTCAACTTCAGCCCTAGCTGGCGTAGCTTAGAGAATACTTTCTCCAGTCGGCTCAAATGGTTAGGGAAGTCAGCAGAGTACACTAAAATGTCATCAAGGTATACTAGTATCAGCTGGAACACTAGTGCTAGCGAAGTTGGTCCTAAGCTCGCAAAGCATGGGTCTTCATCGAGAGTGTGCATAATCTAGTCCATCAGATCGCTGCGATCAGGAGTCGCTGTAGGTCTCACGCTGTCTCTTGCAGCTCGTCGCGTGATCTCTTACTGCAAAGAAATACGCATCATGTATCTGCTCACTTACGCGTACATACTCTAAATCTGTACACCACTCGCGCGCCACGAAATTATACCCCTCACCCATGCTAAGAGCAGGATGCAGTCAGTAGCAGTTATGCAAGTTATCTTACTCATTGTGCCAATGCATCGCTACTCGCGTGATACCTTTGAGTAACGTTTATGGCACACATCTGCGATGACGTGTAAGATCGCATACGCAGACTCATCGGGGTCTAAGGTATAGGAGTGCGCAATGACGGATGCGTTGTCTATGTCGCCAAAAAAAAATTCGGATCTACAGATATCTGTAGGTAATTATCTCATATCTTTACATGTTCATGTATCATGAAAACAACCACCACCCATGCTTGTGCTCAGTTAACCCATTCCACTGAAGTGCCCAGAGAATAACAAGGATATCACAATGGTTGAGACTAGACGGATGATCTCACCAACAGTACAGAAAGTTGTGCCTATACACTAGTGGACATGCCAATTAGTCTTGAGATCTATACCTACAGAGGTACATTCAGAAAAACGATACTCTGTGTAACAACACATCACCAATTCGAAGGATCTAAGTGTATGTACTAATTATCCTCTTGACCATTATGGTTTGTCGTCAATTCGTATCTCTGCGACTCGAACAGATGAGATCCCTGACAACCTTCGTCTTGACTGTGAATGGAGCCTGTTGACATCAGCTACGAAACCTACAATAGTCGAAAAGCACATACCAATTAGAACATCGCATTAAGCCTTTATGATAAATCAGATATTCACCACAACTTTCCATAAGACACAGTATGACCTCGCTCGGCATCCAGTTTTAAGTATGTGATCCATGCTTAAGGAAATGAAACGTGCGTAAGAGCCTATGCCCATTAATTCACCACCGCGCAGCCTATATAAGATTTCCCCCCCCCTATTATATCTGTTGTTCCCCCTCGGTTAAAGATATCGAATCCAATAATTGTGATTGTGTAATGCAATATAGATGAAGGTTCCTCTGCTACTTCACATATTCTTGAGCATGGGTATGTGCCAAAAGTCAGATATCCAATGTATATTATTCTACCACCAGTTCAGTACTCCATGCTCAGCTGCTTCGTGACGCTCATCACTTATTAATTTGCAAGTGTGCGCGCGCAATCACACCTCAAGAAAGATGCCTCACGGAGCAGGTCTCTTATTAGCATCGGCATCAATATGGACTATTGCGTGCCTATAGATGTGCTAGCGATGAGCTATATCAGTGGCCAGACTGAATATCACAGACCGGCTTCTTTTGTAATCTGGCAGGTCTGACTATCTTGGAAGAAGTATCTGACTTTCTCTGTCTGATGTAACAGCAAGTATACTCTTGCTGAATGAGATTGTGTGCAAAAGAGCGACATCCACAGAACTCATGGTATCGATCTTCTCCACTTAGATAGTTAGCTATCATTCTACTGTAGACGTTCACTATCTGAGATCTCACGAGACACGGCATATTGTTGTGCTAGTAATGAGGTCGATCAGGCAATCATATGCAACCTGCTTGAGGTGCATTTGCATTGCACGCGATGAGGTTGGATCAGGTCATCGTCATTTATGTGGGAATCACAATTTTCTATCTTCTGGATATGGCTTTACAGTCACTAATCATTCATTTTCGCAATATATCATTTATCGCACTCCACCACAATCCACAGTTCTTCTAATGTTTCCTGTATATCCACCAGCAATACTTGGCTAAATCAAGAAGTTAATTCTGATACTACGGAGTTCTCTTAGATACTGAGTACAGCATACGTCGGTCTACTCCTCAGTATCTCGCGTGCCCAACTACTCTGAATTACCACTATTCTGTAACATGCACTGCAATAATTATCACTAGAGGGATTGCCCTACATCACATCTTCATACATAAGTTCTCAAGTTCTTTTCTTCATTTTTATATTCCAAATAGTATCTGCATCATAAATCAAAGTAACATCTCTCTAGTAATCGAATCAATATGGGTTTCATAAAAGCTACGATTATGGCCCGTCAGACACTTCGATGGTCGATCACCACTAGGCTAACTTTCTTATTCTGATGATATTTCCCCTCTCATCTTTCGGTGTCATCAGTCAGCGCACTTGGTTCATTTGTAGTATTTTCATGTCCTTTAGTAGAATCGATAATCAACTACTGCTCAATGCCCTTTACCTCGATTTTCAATCTAAAGGAAGCATAAAGCCAAATCAATTCCCACCCTTTACTTTATGTGTACAGCTCCTGTATACTTAAATCCTACGTAACCGATCTACTGCACTATGCGTCCAACACCTCGATGTATCAGTTGCAGGGTGTCCTTCCCTATTGGTTCGCTACTTAGTCTTTCTATCACCATTGCACCCTACATGCTCCGCCTATGATTATGAAGGTATTTCAATAGGGTTGAGTGGGGTTCCAAGTATACTACGACACTATTACTACATATTCTATACATCTGTTTTAAGAAACCTTCATATATGGTCGCATTATATGAGGCTCCTAGGCTAACTGTGCTTTACTACGAGTTTCTGAATCTTTACATTCCTTATATGGGGTTTGGGATTAATTTCTTTCTTGCGGGTCTACATTTTGCTAGATGATTGGTTATATACTTGATATCTCCTTACGCCTTTGTATCGGCGCGCTTCATATCTGTTTCTACTTGGTTTTGTAACTTCTGCTCTGTACCTATCCGACTTATCTGGGTTGGTACTCAATATATGAATGGTGGCTTTCTTCTTTTTGCACTGCTCACTTCAGGCGAGTCTCATTTGATTCTTTATTCCATATATTTCCGACAAAGGGAGCTTTCTTTTTCTTTTCAATTCTACCCACTATCTCACTCTGCCTCAACATTCCTTTTTCAATCTTTTGCATAAAATCCATGTCGTTCATTGGTTTCCTGTCTCAAACACAGCATGGATAGTCCTCTTTCCACCTTGGCTACTAATCGGATACTCCTTGATAGGCTCTGTTGACTCCTACCATCTTGATCCCGGTATTTACTTGGTGCTCTGTATTAGTTTATCTTTCTTCAAGTCCTGGATGTGGTACTGAAACTGGCTAACAATGATATCCGCCGAAGATAATAAACATAGTGAATGACACATAAATCCTACTCGCATAATGGTATATCCATGCTAACTATCTTACATGAGTCTACCCACGCACGTCACCGGTACAAATCCCATCTATTCAACCCAACACATAAGTGCAAAGGCACCACCAATACATACACCACAACGGCTCCACACCATCAATTAATCCAAACACACTCATAGCAAACTCATATTTACTCCCATTACATCCAATACAAAATAAACCTCAAGCAAATTCCGAGAACTCTAACCATACCAACCAACACCGTCCCCCCTTAACACCCCCCCAAACTCCAATCGTATCCTACAACCATGTTTTCCATCCCATACAATCATTCTTCTAACCCCAAATCAGTGTTCTACTTAAAACCGTTCCATCCCCCCCTCCCCCACTCCACAGGGAACCTCACGGTATCGAAATACGTCTAAGAGTCATAGCCGCAACCTGAAGGATCCTACGCTACCATTTGGGTATAAGTGTTAATCCACAGATCCCACCATCAATGTTATTTTCACCTACCATTAATAGGCTGCTCAACTATCACACAACACTCAAACCCAATCAATCCCCTCTACACCCAGTTATCTAGGAGGGTGATTCTTCCCACTGTCCAACCACTCATTCCATCCACATTGTTTGACTGTCAAAACCACAGTCATCACATGCAACTATCTATTCCAGACCAATCATCATCTTTACCTTCATCTAATCATGGTCCCATACCTAACCAACTGTATACTACCACCATGACTTGTCCAACTTTGACCGAACATCTCACAGTACATCCACTAACTACCAAAAATCCCCCACCTTCTCCCTGACAATCGAAATCTCCATATAAAACCCCTTACCATCCACCATAATTTCGATTATCACTCTACCTAAATCGTACTCTTACCATAACACACATCCAAAACACAATTAATCCCACCCACCACGTTCACAATGTTAAACCCAAAAACGCTATCTTTCCATCCAAACTAAAAATCCAATAACTACTTCCAATCCTCCAATCAAACTACCAAACATCACCTAAACACTAACATACCAACAAACTAACCCAACACAAACCAAACTCATAACAACTACAATCCACAAAATTTTCTCTTCGTACATTACCAACCGCCCACTCCCCACATACCTAACGACTATATATATCTAAAAACTTCCACCAATATTACACAAATCTATAATCTACATATTCTATCACACAAAAACAAAAAAATCTCTCTTAAACTCAATAACAACTTATTCTCAACTACAATTATACTGGACGAGCAACATACCAAACAATATTCACATTGAATTACCATCCCAAAATCCACCCAGATCCCATAACTAAACAATCCAATAAACCACTATCAACCCTTCAAACACAATATAAACCAGGTATCTTCCAATTCCCACTCACACCCATCCAATTCACCAAAATAGTCCCTCATCGAACCATCACTCATGTGGTTTCCACAAACCCCCCCTCCCCACCACAAATTTTTCCCAACCACTCACCCACAAAACATCACCAAATCACCAATGGCAAAAATCATATGAAATCTACAACTCATACACCGTCTACCAATCCCCACATCACACCTATCAAAATTTCCCAGACCCACAACAACAACAAAAAAAAACACCTAATCAACCTACATCCAAATACATATCCCCTTGTTTTCTACCAACAACATCATGTAATAATCCCCACAACACTAACCATATCCCCATTAAAACATCTCACATAATCCCCAAATCACATAAAAAACCCCAACAACAAAAACCCATAACATTATCCCCCACCCAAAACCCATAATCCAAACCCTCAATTACACACATCTTCACCACTACCTCCCACTAAACCCCTCAAAACCTTACCCCAACACCAACCCACTTACCAAACAACAATCCCAATAAAAACAAACCCCCAACCAACAACCCACAATACCACCTCACCCCCCCATTCCCCACAACACCCAAAAACCTTAAAAAATTCCTAACAACCCCCATCAAAATAACTCTTACCATACCAAACAATCCCAAATCTACAAACCCAACACCACAATAAACACAAATAAAATACCAAACACAAAAACAAAAACCCCAAACCCATCAACAAAAACAAACACACCATAAAACCACCCCCCCCTTCAACAACAAACCCCCAAACATAACCAAAACACCCACACCCCCCCCTACCCATCAACACACCAATCACCCAAAACCACCAAATCCACCCCCACCCCAAAAAACCCACTACATCCCACCAACATTACCCCACCACCCCAATTTCATACCCCCCAACACCCTCCAAACCCCCCCCTATTACCCAAAACCCAATCCCAACAACCAAACCCCCCATAATACCACTCCAAAACCTCACCCTACCAAACACCCCCCAAAATATTAACCCACCAAACCCCATTCCCCCCCCTGGATGAAACATACACCCAAACCCCACACAATAACAATACACAACCAAAAAACCCCACCCCCCCATTCACACCAAACAACCCAACTTTCTACATCACCACAATCCCCACTCCACACCAAACCCAGTCCACTAACAAAATAATTCCATTACTTTACCACTCCACCACTAATAAAATTGTCCTTCACCCAACAAACCCATATCACACCAAAAAACATCTCTCCACCAAATACCAAAAACAAAACTAAGCTATCCACCCCAACCAAACCCCTAACCCCACCCCCACTTTAATAAAACTTCCCATACACATCCCAACAAACACCACCAAACAAATAAACACACACTAAACCAACACCAAAATTCAAATCCCATCCACATATCAACAAAACCCACCCTTTCGCAACCCACTCATACCCCAACCCCCCCCCCAAATTCCTTTAAAAAACATTCACCCTTCTCTAAACTTCCATCACCAAAACAACCCACCCATCACTATCCAAATTTCCCCCTATCAACTCACCCAACACCCCCTATCACACTCTTATTGAATTCATTACCCCACCAAACCCCCCCATTAACTCCAAACATTCAAAAACACTTCCCCCCCTACCTCCCCCATCACCCCCCTTCCTACAAATTTACTTCCAATCAAATTCCCCCCAAATATACACACAACAATTCATCCCCACTTCTACTCACTTCAACATCCCCCCCCCACCAACCCCACACCCCATCCCCTCTCAAAACCAAATTCTTCATACAAAACCACCCCTCAACTCACATACCACCCCCCCCAACTACAAACCCAAAATCATCATAACATCCCCAACCCCCAACACCCCCCCCCCCTCCATTAATACTTTCCTAAATTACCATCACTCCCCCCACCACATAAACCCACTACAAAACCCCAATACCCCCCTTCACCCAATCCCATAACCAATGTCCACCCCTTACACACCCAAAACCCTCCATTTATCCAATAATCATCCCACTACCAAAAACTAACCCCCCACCATTCCCCCCCCCCCAACCATAAAACTTAAACCAATTAAAAAATCCACCTCCTCATTCTTATAACCCAAAACCCAACCTATCCTACACCAAAATCCATAAACCTTTCACCACTTCTAACCAATCTCAAACAAACCAATAACCCACAATTCCCCCTCAATATAAATCACAAACCTTATTAAGCTCACACCTAACACCCTGCCACCCCAACCAACCTAACCCCCTACACTATCAATCCCCCAACAATTTATATCTAAACACATTCATTCCCTTCTCACCTCAAACTTACACAACCAACCACACATAATACCCCAATCAATCATCCCCCACCAACCAACCCCCCAAATCCCCATCACACACTTACCCCCTAATAAATAAACCCCATCCTTTGTTATACTTCCCCAAACAAAACCCCAATTTTTCATCCATAACACATTTTTATAAAAAAACCCCCCACTTCAATCATCTTTTCCCAATCCCAGATTCCCCCAAAAAATCATTAAAAACCATATTGCCCCAAACAATACAATTGCATCATTCAACAAAACATCCCCAATGTAACACATCCCGCTCCAACCTCAATACCCACCAACTAAAACAAACCCATCCAAAAACTACCCTATCCCCATAGTCAGAAACATTCTTTTCCAAAACCACCCCCCCATCAAACCCTACCCCCCAAAGTACACTATCCACACTCCCAACACCTTTACCCCCACCTAACACTAATCAAACTTCATCTACTATGCACAATACCAAACCCATTATGGAACCAACCCCCTAAACTAACCCAAACAAAACAAAAACCTCCACAACCAAGTTTCCCTCCACTCATAAACCTCCCAATCAATACCCCCTACAATCATTGCCACCCCAAAAAAACACAAACAATCCCTAACCCCTAATACTGTCGCCCACATCCCCATAAACCTACAAACCAACAACATCAAAACCAAACTCCCACATCACCCTTCATTCACACAAACTTCAACAAAATACAACACCCAACCCAAACTCATCAACACATATCCAAAACCTATCATCAAACAATCCACCCCCTCCCCCACCCTATTTGTTGACAACTACCATAACCATTCTCCCCCACCAAACAAACCTACACCTACTCACCATAATGTCCCTAAACAGCACCCTCTACACAACCTCCCCCCACATATCCATAATTGCTACAAAATACCCACCAGAAAAAATACCAAGAAACACCCCTCCATCCCCCACCCGCCATTACAACCACAAAGCCACTACCCACCACCATAACAACACCAACACTCTCCTCAAATCACCAACATCACCCATCAAACTAAATCCAATTGACCCAAACATCAAACTCTACACTAACCATCAACTCCATATTCCCACAACGTGTAAATCAAACACCCACACCTTTTAATGATCCCCACATCCCCCTCCACCTACACACCCATTAAAAAATTGACTAACAAACACAAACCAAAAACAACTTTTTAATATCTTGGGCAACTACAAGATAACCTTGCACAAACTAAAATGTATACTTAATATGCATACAGAAAAATCTTACCACCACCTTATCCCTAACATCAGTAAATACCCTACCCCCAATCCGATACCACAGGCAAAACCCCCTCACCCTCTAAAACACAAAGTCACTACCCAAATTTCATAGCTCCACATACAGTTCTAGTCACCATTAAACCTTGCACCAAGGAGATGGACCAACAAACCCCCTTACAAACCAATGTTTCCCCCTCCAATCCAAAACACCCTAAATACCCCACACAAACCTTTGTTGTGTAAATATCCCCTTTAGGCACCAATGTGTAACCTATTGACAACGAACCCTCCCCATCCCAAACCACATCCCCCACACGCAAAGACGCATCGTACTCACAAACCTGGCCAACCATATTGTCACATTATGTATAGTGTGCATCACCTGAGGTGTCTAACCAAACCAATTTACTTTTCCCTATCACGTCTAGACATCGCAACAAATTTTTGATAACCCACCTGACTCCTTTTAGCACCAGTATCTGTCATAAGATCGAGACAGCGGGCGGGAAGTACTTTACCAAACGGGGGGGGGGGGGGGTTCACTCCCAAATAACAATCCATGACATACATTGTCCCGGGAAGACTCCCACTGTTCCCTCTCAATTCCCAGTAGTACCATATTCAGAACACACCCCTTGGGTACCCAAGGGGGCAGCTCATACGGGGACTCAGACCGCCAATCCACCCCACGGGAACACCTATATTGCTCTGGGGGGATCCACCAGAAGTGTTCGCACCCCACCCGTCACACGCAAACCTACCTTTACGCTCCCACTAGTTGTTTAGATACTCCAGCGACTATCCCCCCTACCCTTCACACTCTAACTTCTCCCTCCCCAACACGTTGTTCCTCCCCCCGCAATCTGTCAAGAAAACCAAACCCTATTACTTCCAACTAAACACATCCAAAGACCCAAAACAAACCACCTCACTCCACTCCCAACCCACCTAACCCTAATCGCGACTAATTCACATGTCAACCACACACACCCTTCCCCCCCCCCCCTAAGAAACCGAATGGCCCTCCCACATCAAAATTACCTACTAACCCCCTCCCCTACACTTCCTACTCCCCCACCACACAATTCTACTTCTCTCCCCACCCCATGCCAATCTTCCCCCACTTCCACTCTTCACCCCCTCCCTAAACCCCCTACCCATTGTTCCCAAAACTCACGTGGCAACCGACTCACCAATATCCCACCACAACCCCCCACCCCACCCCCCCCACATCCCCTTACCACCCCATCATACAAAACTCTCCTCTACCCAAACCCTCCCTCTGAAATCAAACCAAACCCCAAAAAATACTCCCACGTAGTCACTCTGTTCCCCTTCACTGGTGAAGTACCCTACCGAATCCCTTTCGTGACAATATGAAACCCCCTAACCCTGTTCGTCTTGTTCCGTTCCCAGATCTACTACCGCCCTAACATCCAAAAAAATTAATGCGAACCCCACCCCAGACACCATGCTTGACTGCTCAAACACAGTCACCCACCCCCTTGTATCACCCCCCCATACCCACACATTCAAAACCCTATTTTGTCCTACCCCCCAACCCCCCTCATGTACCACCCCCACAACTCGCATATACACCTAACCCCCCCCCACCCCACCCCTCCAACCACCCCCCCCACCCCACCCCACCCCCCCCCCCTACTACCCAGTTGACACATAGTAGTCCCACACAACTTGAGCTACCCACCCCCCCACATGCCGATAAGGGCCACAGAGATGCCAAAAATAGACGAACCCACCCCCACCCCCAGACCCCTAACACCAAAACCCCACACTCCCACCCCCACCCTGCCCACAATACTATACAAAAAAACCACACACAAGTGTGATGCGAGATTCATAACGATTTGAACCAGCCAAGCTTCTAATATTACCTAAAGACCTTTATTAGTGGTATGATACTTTCTCCCCCCCCCATAACCAACATACTACCCAAATGTTCGTGCAACAAGATCTATTAACCCAATTAGACGAATTACGATCAACCTACCCATAAGTTGTGTTGAGTACTCATTGCAACTAAAAGTTGGCATAAATAAACTTTAAAATTGTGCCCTACACTCCCCCCAGTCTAAATAATCGATATGAGTAGCGATGATTACCATACATCTGTCGCGATCTACCCCCCCTAACATCATTTAGATCCCCTATGTCTTCATCTAGATCTAGTCGAAAAACATATCCCTCTATCTCAACTAAATTATTATCATTAGCACTTGACGCCCCACAATCCTACGCAGAGGGATACACGCTCGCTTGTCGTATGTGTGTGCTCCAATCTGGTAGTCTGTTGTTGTGCATCTATGAGTCATAGGACAAAAAAAATGCTTCTTCTATAATCGTTAATTGTATAGAAATATAGCCCTCGCCCCGTGTCCCCGCCACGTTTGTGTCAGATGTGTGCCTAGTTCTAGCCAAGACCACAGTACCTCTATAACAAACGCAATGAACCATGCCCACTTGTTCACATCCGCCTCCCCCCTCCCCCCCGCACTCGACTGGTTGTGTAAGAATGCTGCTGGAAAGAAGGTAAATAACCATTGAGTCTTTAGGAAGTCTTACTTTAAAATGTTGAATGAAGCCTGCAACTTTTTTTTGTGTGTTTGTAGTTCAAGCATGTTCATTTTGTGCCAGTTTGTCTTTCAATTTGTGCCAGTTTGTCTTTCACTCTGTTCAGTCTGTGCCAGTTTGTTTTTGATTGTTTAAGAGGAGACACAAAATAATATGCTACTTGGCCTACTACACAACCTACAGGTAGGACTTCTTGATGTTGACTTATGTGGGCCCAGCATTCCAAAGATGTTCAATCTGGAAGGACGTGACATTCACCAGTGTCCAGAAGGGTGAGTCTGTCAATAAATATAAAATTCATATCAGTTTGGTGATATTGTTAAGAGTTATTATTTTCAAGCAGTGAAATATACAGATCATTAATAGTTGTTAATTAGCACATTTTCCCCTGTTCGTATAAACTGAATTTTACTAATCTTAAAACATATTTAGGTGTATAAGCCACCTCTTGCAGACAATTGCTTAGGTTTGGTATAGAAAACATGTGAGATCTATAATGTGGCTATTCATTTAAACTTATGTGTTTAAAATTTATATCTGCTGCCAGCAAAACTACAGTTCAGTCTGCAGTCACATAAATATTAGACAAACATAAAGGTATGTTATCAGGCACTCGTAAGAAATAAAGAAGCAGAACACTAGACAACAGAAAAACAACAGACGTGTGGCCTGATAACATACCTTTATGTTTGTCTAATATTTATTTACTGTTTACAGGCCTCGGGTTTCCCTTCCTTATGTGTTATTAATGTTTCTGCAGTCACATGCAGGCTAGAAGTAAAGCATGTAGGATTACCTATGCTAAGTGAAATAAGATTGCTTTGATAAATGACTACAGAAAAATTGGATGGTTTGATTAAATGTAAGCTAATGCAGGCTAATGAACAATATAGTATTCTTACTTACTTACTTAGTCATACTTACTTAGTCGTTCCTCTTCTACATTGGAGTATAGAGGTTTGCCAGCGAGAATGCCATGCTATCATATCAACTGTCTTCCTTTTGGTCTGGTTCCAGTCATCAGTCCTTCAGAGACTGTCTGATGTTGTCCTCCCTGCGAACTTGAGGTCATCCAGGAGGTCTAGGTTCCTGGTTCTTTGTTTCCCATATTTGCCTCAGTAGCTGATCTTCTCCCATTCTGCTGACATGGCCAAACCATCAGTATAATATTGTTTTATATCCAAACTAAGCATTACCCTTCTAATTAATTCCAGAAGGTAGATGATCATTAGGACACTGCAGATAAAGTGTTGTCTTAGTGAAAACTTTCCAGGCTAATTTTTGTTTTACACGGTTGTATCAATTTTGGTAGTGTCAGTATTTATGAGTGAAAAGATATGAAGTTGTCTGGAAACTAATTTTATGATTTTAACTGCAAACATCCTTTTTTTTTATAACTACTTTTACTTTCTTTCTGATGTAGATGGCTGCCAGTGTATGTGGACAAGGAACAAAGAATTGGTGTCATGTCAATTGGCTTTTTGCTGGATGACTTAGATGATGCAGTCGTGTGGAGAGGACCTAAAAAAAATTGTAAGTCATTAACTGATTAGGGCAAAAATGGTGTGTGTGCTCATTTTGCTGAGTCACTGCTAAACGCATGAATGCCTGCCAGGATATCTACGAAACACTGCGCCCTTCTGAAAATGTGTATGCCCCTAGTTACAGTTTGCCTGGCATGAAGCTTTTTTGTAACAGATTTTTAAATTAAATAAATATGCTCATTTGCCCGGGACTACCCCAGGGTTCTTCACTATCACCGGTGCTGTTTAATATCTATACAGCCAAAGTAGCCACCATTCAACCAACTGGGATGGGAAGAACACTGACATTTGCTGATGATATACTCATTTACAGAACTGGCTCTGACTAACAAGAAATGGTTAATAGCATACATGGGACACTACATGAAGTGTCTAAATGGTGTGAGGAAACTGGCACCAAAGTCAATCCCAACAATGCCTGCGTGATGTGGTGCTCCTTGAACAACTCCATTGTGAAAGCAGACCTCCCAGATATTACTCTCAATGGACAGAAAATTGAAAGGCAAGTAAAGCTGAAATACCTTGGAGTTACATTTGACCGCGGGCTCTCGTATAAGTACCATGTTGAGCACATCATACAGAAATGCAGGAGAGGTCTAGCGGTCCTGAAAATAATGGCCGCGGCACATCTGGAACAGAGATTACTATTTCTTCTTTATCAACAGCTAGTCATATTGGTCATTGAGTATGGACTGGGAATACTCACACTGTCAGTAACACAATGTGAATGACTAGAATGCATTCAGAATGAAGGGATGCGCATAGTTTTGGGCTGTACGTGAGATACCCCCATTGTGACATTGAGATACATGCTTGGAGTGCTGTCGATTAAATCCAGATATGCGGTGGCCCAAGCAAAAGCCTATATGCGAGTAGCCACAGACAAACGGTACCCTCTGCATGGTAACATAGCTGACATTAAGGGAGCAAGAATAAAGAGAGGGATGTCATAAATGGCACAGGCAGAGACAACTATCAAGCAGGTGGCCACAGTTGACAATATATTCAAGGGGGAAGAATGGTGTATATCAGATGAGAACTGGGATAACTACCAGCAGGTCATCATCAGCCTTGGGAGAGAGTGTAGAAATTGGGGGAATGGAAAAGCAGAACTGGAAATTAATCAACTGATACATGATCATTCCGGGGATGGTGATGCCATTGTGTATACAGATGGGTCGGTGATCCGGGGTGAGAAATCCGGTTGGGGCTTCTCTGCTCGGGTACAGGGCAGAATCGCCGCCGAACATAGCGGGGCTTACAAGATAACAACTTCCAGCATGAGAATGGAGGTCGAGGCTGTTGATTCAGCCTTAAGGTGAATAACTGAAACTTCATTAGCAAAGGCTATCATTGTGTCCGACTCTCAGTCCATGCTTCGGAAGGTTCAAAGTGGTTTGTTGCAGCATGAATGGAAAACATTCATAGAAGCTTCCAGTCTACAAGAGCTGGTGTGGATATACTGTCCTGGTCTTGCTAGGGTATGTGGTAATGAAAGAGCTGACAGATTAGCATCAAGAGCACCCATAGTGGGGACACTGGATATGGATAAGGGAGAGATACTGAGAAAAATTAATGATTGCCTGTTAGAGAATGACACTGCAATAGATGAATCATCAAGGTTAAGACTGTTGGAATTTGGCATCAAACGTATGGCTAGTAGAGATGGACGTATGAGAGGATGCATCCGTCGTGTTTACAACCAACGAGCTACAGGAACAGTTAGAATTCACACTCTCTTCAACATATACTGATGGAGACTGAGCACCTATGGGTTTGCCCGGAGTGCAGTGGTGTCAGTTCTGCATAACAATAACAATAAATTAAATAATGATCAAAGTCCTGTGAAACTGGCAGCTTTTAAATACAGCAATTTATTTTTGCCATGTGTAGTTCCCTGGAGCCTCTGAGGAGACAGAGAATAAGACAGCTGCTTTCTCAGGCATGTCTTAAAAGGCGACAAATATGAAGTTGTGCATCGAGCCGATAACCTCATCGTGCAATGCAAATCCCTACAGAAACCACCACTACTAGATTTTATAGGCTTTCTCAATGATATAGGAATCACACATTCTATAAAATATAGGTTTATAATTTTGCCAGGGCAGTGGCCTTACAGCCTACTCTTTACGATTTCCAACTGCTGTGGGATTTTTAACGTGCGCAACTTGCACCTATTTTTTTGCCCTTATCTGAGAAGGCTAGGCATCTTATCTCACTACCCAGGAGACCGGGGGGGGGGGGGGGGGGGGGGGGGGGGGGGGGGGGGGGGGGGGGGGGGGGGGGGGGGGGGGGGGGGGGGGGGGGGGGGGGGGGGGGGGGGGGGGGGGGGGGGGAAGGGTGGCATCATTAATACCACTGGTTCTGAAAAAAAAAAAATTGGACTGAGCATATTTCTGTTGCAGTCTTCATATGGTAAAGAATAATGATGAACTTTTTTTGAAGGCACATCATTAATTAGCAGTCATGACAGAGGTGCAAAACATGGTTTATAAAATCCTTACAGATCTTTAATTTTTACCAGTAGTTTAGATGCATGGAGGCAAATCAGGAGTCATCCTTATATGACCACCAGCTATGCACAATGCTACAATATACATACATGGAAGTAAACCTATGTCTGTGAGGCTAATTACATCCTCATTGACTCTCATTGACACTTCCAGGGATTCCCTCTGTGGTGAAACTTCTTGAGAACCTAGCATTGCACATTAAACTTGAAGTCACTTGACCCTCATGCATAATTCTTTGACTTGGTTGACTGCATGCAGAAGGATCTAACTGCGGACCCAGTGATAGGCAGGGGAAGCTGAGAAGTGGCTCTGTGCAGGACGTGACAATTCCTTGGGAGAGCCCAGAACCAGAGTACAGTATTTTAGCTCTGCATAGTTGGAGAGCCCCCTTGGATGGCAGGGAATGCACAGTATGCCACACACTTCTTAATCCTTGCTTGGGACCAGATGTGACGATCCTTTAAATGCAAGCCAAGCTGGAGAAACTGGAGCTCATGACTTCAACTCAACATGTTTCGGAATGTCAGAAAAGCCACAGGAAAAGCCTAGATCTAAAGTGTAGATAATACCAACATGGTATTGGCTGCTAAAGAGCAAGAAGCTCAGCAGCCCTAGTTCAACAACAACAGTAGTTTAGAGAGCAGTACTTCCCTTCTTTTACTTTCCCTGCAGATTTCATGTCAGTCTGACCAGCTGTGTGAGAAGTCAGGTTCTTCATCTTGTATCCAGTATTTCATCTCCACTTCAGTCTTAGAGCTCTTAATGTCTTTGTCCAGCCACCCAGTTTTCAGTGTACTTATTAAGCTATGAATGTGTATTTATTTGAACAGTCAGAAAGTATAACAGTTATAAAAACCAGTTTTCTGTAATGCAGGATTTTATAATGTGTTACTTCCAAATGTGATTTAAAATGCTCTAGAAAAGTAGTGAGGAAGTAAGAAAAGTAGTTCAGGTATTCAGTAGTATCTTCTTCTTTGATCCTTAGCCACCAACTGTCAAAGCAGTCAGTGGCCATCACACCTGGTGGCATCTTGTAGGGCAGCAACAAACTGCTTCCACTTTGCTCGGTCGGTGGCCTTCTTTCGTGCAGTGCCCCAGCTCTGGTTCATTCTTTACATCTCGGCCTCCACAGTTCTCCGCCAAGTTGTTTTTGGTCGGCCTCTCTTTCACTTTCCTTCAGGGGTCCATAGCATAGCTGTTCTTGTGATGGCATCAGGGTCTCTTCTGAGGATGTGGCCAACCCAACACCAGTGTCTGCCAGCTATGATGGTATGCATGTCCTCTTGGTTTCTCAGAGTAAGAAGTTCTTGAGTTGTGATGGTATTCGGCCAAAAGATTGAGAATTTTCCTTAGGCAGATTGTGTGGAAAGAGGACAATTTCGACATTTCCTTCTCTGTTACTTTCCAAGCATTCCATACCATAGCGAAGGACAGAAAGTACACAACTCTCATATCTTAATTTGGTATTTGTGCTGTACTGAGAGGACTTCCAGATGCTGTTTAGACGATCAAAAACTGTTCTCGCTTTATTCATTCTGTTGATGTCTTTGCTTGTTCCTCTGTCTGGTGTTACTATGCATTCTAGGCATGTAAATGTGTCTGTGTGTTCCATCTTCTGGTTCCTTATTGTCATGGGCTCAGGATTGCCCACATTGAGTGTCATGTCTTCTTTAGATTGATGTTCAGACCCACCTGTTGGCTATACTTGTTCAGTCTATCTGTATTTTCTTGGATGTATTGATTTGAATGTGCGAGTAGTGCAATGTCATCTGCATATTCCAGATCATTCATTGTAGAAAACGTCCATCATATTCCTCTTGCACTGCTCTCTGTTGTCTGGCGCATCACCCAATCTATGACTGTCAAAAATATAAAGTGGTTGATAAGGGGCATCCCTGTTGTACTCCTGTCTTCATCTCAAAAGTTATGTTGCTGCACACAGCACTACATGTCAAGTTAGCATAGAGGCTTTTAGTGATGGAAACAGTACAGCTGGGAATTGCATAAGCCCTCAGTATTTTCCATTGGTATACCCTGTATATGCTGTCAAAAGCCTTTTGAAAATCAACAAAGTTAATGTATCGCTGTCTCTGTCATTCTGAGCACTGCTCTGTAATGTTCCTGGGGGTGAATATGTGATCTGCAAATTTTCTGT
Organism: Oreohelix idahoensis; assembly: GCA_024509875.1. Classification (NCBI taxonomy): domain Eukaryota; kingdom Metazoa; phylum Mollusca; class Gastropoda; order Stylommatophora; family Oreohelicidae; genus Oreohelix; species Oreohelix idahoensis. The sequence goes on along the minus strand of JAMPIV010005401.1, from coordinate 55,108 downwards.
TCTTTCTGAATTCTACTTGTTCTTTCCTCTGTTTCTGGTCTACTGCTTTTGAAATTCTCTGGATAAATATCCTGCCTAGTATTTAACTGGGAACTGAGAGGAGAGTAATTCTTCTCCAGTTGTTGCAGTCTGCAGTTGGGCAATTTGATAATTATTCTTTTATTCCACTCCATTTGTGTTGTCTCTGTTTTCCAGACTTGTGAAAATAGTGGTTCTAATAGTTTTGCTGCTAGTTCAGGGTCTGTCTTAAATAACTCAGCATTTAAATTGCCATGACCAGGAACTTTTCTTCTTTAACCTTCAGTAATATAAGAAAGCATAATTTAGCTATATTCATCTTTGCCCTCGAAATGTCGAAATTGTCCTCTTTTCACACAACATGCCTAAGAAAAATTCTCCGAATCTTTTGGCCGAATATCATCACCAACCAAGATCTGCTTACTCTGAGCAAGCAAGAGGACATGCACACCATCATAGCTGGCAGACGCTGGAGCTGGGTTGGCCATGTCCTCAGAAGAGACCCCGATGCCATCACAAGAACAGCTATGTTATGGACCCCTGAAGGAAAACGAAAGAGAGGCTGACCAAAAACAACTTGGCGGAGGACTGTGGAGGCTGAGATGCAAAAAATGAACCAGAGTTGGGGCACTGTACGAAGGATGGCCACCGACCGAGCAAAGTGGAATCAATTTGTTGTTGCCCTACAAGACGCCACCAGGCGTAATGGCCACTGACTGCTTTGTCGGTCGGCAGCTAAGGATCAAAGAAGAAGATCTTTGCCCTCATTATACAGATTACCTTTCCATCCTAGGCCTTTCTCTCTGTACATATATTCCATTTTGTCATTTGGATTGTTGCCGCAAAGATTAATCTCTTTGTGTCTGTGTCTACCTTTCTGTCTTGGTCCCTTTGAAGTACAGTCCAATGCATACTTTGGCGGTGTCTCTTTTCAAGCTTATTATGTCAGGGGTTGTATGGTAATCAAAATGTACATAAACGCCCTAGAATCCAGTTAATAAACGCTGGTCCAGGGGTATGCTTTGTGATAGCTCGTATTTGACCTCCCATTATTATTTATTTGTCAAACAGCCATGATTAAACAGTTTCTAAGTGATGTCTACTGGCAGGATGTGGACTATCTCATAATTGACACACCCCCAGGAACTTCAGATGAACACATCACAGTAATGGAGGCCCTAAGGGCTTACAATCCTGATGGAGCAATTTTAGTGACTACTCCACAAGTAAGGCGTTTGTTGTTTTTATGAAATCAGGTAGTTCTTTATTAATTTCTGACCATTTACGTTGTTAACAACCAAGAAGCTGCATACTTTTATAAATTGGTGCTTGCATAGAACAGAAGTGCTGAAATTCTACAAGATCGCCAATGTAGAACATATGACAAGAACAAGACAAGTGTCAGTGGGTGATAAGAAGATGCTGGCAATAGATAGGTCACACACTGAGGAAATCTGTTGATAGCATTACAAGACAGTTCTTGTTCTGGAGTCCCCAGGATAAAAGAGATAGAGGAGGGACAGTGAAAAAAAATGTGGAGAAGAGAGCTGGAGACATAAATGAAGAAGATGAAGATAAAGACCTTGAGCTGGTAGCATGGGACAGTTAACATTTGGCATGAGTTTGTTGAAGACCTATACTCCTCGGAGCTCTGAATGGTAGTGAATTAATATCCATTGTCACTACACTTATTCCACTACTTCTGTTATGATTTTTGTGCAGTATTTACACTTTCCAGTTGTGTCATATAATGTTAAATGTCTGAGGTTTTGTTTTCCATTATATGTTTTGACAATAAATAGCCTAATTTTGAAAATTTGAATGATGTTCCCTTGTTTATATAGGCTGTTGCTGTTGGAGATGTGCGAAGAGAACTAACATTTTGTAATAAAACTGGTATCCCTGTGGTTGGGATCGTTGAAAACATGAGTGGTTACGTCTGTCCTCACTGCTCGGTTAGTCACATTGTTTAATGCTTTTTTGAATGATACTTAGGAGATGATTATAGCTAAAGATGCATTCTTTTCTTTGGTAGAGTATTTACGAGGGGCGTTCAGAAAGTAATGCACCACATCGTTTTTCTCAGCTAATAATGAAGATAGAAGCATGAAATTTTTCACACTTCAAATATGGCATGTGCCAATTGTGTGCACCAAATTGCACTGCAACCGGCTAAATAATACGGCTGCCCTAAACCGTTGAAATGGAGCGTGTTAGCAACTTGCGTTATAAGCAGCGAATTGTGATAGAATTTCTCGTTGCAGAGAAGGAAACTGTTGTGAACATTCACAAGCGTCTATGTGATGTGTATGGAAGTTTTGCAGTCGACAGGAGTACAGTCAGTCGCTGGGTTCAGAGAATCAAAGAATCAGGAAGTGGAGATACGGAGCTGCTTGATCGGCCGCGCTGTGGACGTCCTGCCACAGCCACCAACGCAGAAATGTTGAAATGTGCTGAGGGCATTATTCTTACTGATAGGCGAATCACTACTCAACAATTGGCCTTACAGCTGTCAGTCAGCATTGGTAGTGCAAATGCAGTTATAAAAACTTGGATTTTCTAAGGTTTGCGCAAGATGGGTTCCTCGAAGTCTCACAAATGACCACCGATTGCGAAGAAAAGCAATTTCTTCTGAATTGTTGGAGCGTTTCAATGCTGATGGAGAGAACTTTTTGGCTAAGATCGTTACAGGTGACGAAACCTGGGCACATCATTTTGAACCTGAGACAAAAAGACAGTTAATGGAGTGGCATCATCCGCAATCACCACGAAGAAAGAAATTCAAGACAATTCCTTCAGCTGGAAAGGTCATGATCACTGTCTTTTGGGACATTGAAGGTGTCATTCTTGTGGACGTTATGCCAAGAGGAGAGACAATCAATTCGCAAGCTTACATTAAGACATTGAAAAAACTCCATCAACGTTTTCGCAGAGTTCGGCCGCACAAGAATCCAGCAGACCTGCTTCACGACAATGCGCGACCTCACACAAGTCTGGCAACACGGGAAGCAATCACCAAATTGGGTTGCACTGTACTACCCCATCCACCCTATAGTCCCGATTTGGCACCCTCTGATTTTCATCTATTTGGTCCTCTTAAAGATGCACTCCGTGGGACAAGGTTTGAAGATGATGAAAGAGTGATTCATGCAGCGAAGAAATGGCTACATGATCAAGACAAAATCTGGTACGGGCTAGGAATACATGCACTTGTTTTGTGCTGGCATAAAGCCGTAAAAGTTGATGGGGATTATGTTGAATAATACCGATGTTTACATGACATATCCAAGTATATTGTATATAAATTTCATGCTTTTTGAATAAACAGCTCCTGAGAAAAACGATGTGGTGCATTACTTTCTGAACGCCCCTCGTATTTCAGTCTTGCCGTATAAAGTGTTTATTTCAGTTTGGTCATATACAATATGTAGATGTCCCCCCTTTTTTTATTTTTATTTTTTTATAGATTACACTGTTAGAAGAGTAATTATTGAATACTGGATTGGTGATGAGAGTTTGTTATAAACTTTCTTCTTAACACATTAACTACTGAATTAAAAAACACACTGTGGCCGAATTAAATTTTGTTCCCATTTTCATTCTGTAGGTGTATGTAGAATTTTATCTGTAGTTTTCTTAATTTTAAACATATTTTTATGAATTATATGTCATTTTAATGATAAATGAATGTACTGTTGCCTAAAGCTGATAAAAGGAAAGTTTACTTAATATGGTAGATATTATTAGTAATGTAAAATGATTGACAGACAAAATTCAATTCAAATTTGTTTCCAAATTATCAACTTATGTTCAAATTTCTTGTTTCTATGGTAGGTAATACCTTTCTTAAAGTGATTATTATGTAGTATATCCAATAACAAGAAAAACAAGCCGAAGAACACACACACTGACTAATATTTACACTATTGGTAACTTACATTATCACACCTATGCCACTTCCCAAAAAATGTCTGAAATTTCTTCCTCATTTTCTCCCTGTAAGTGTTTGGAGAACTTAAGCTGCAGATTTATTAATTTTAAACATATTTTTATTACTGATATGTCAATTTGATGACAAATGAATGTACTGTTGCCTAAAGCTGATAAAAGGAAAGTTTACTTAGTATGGTAGATATTAATAGTAATATAAAATGATTGACAGACAAAAATCAATTCAAATTTGTTTCCAAATTATCAGCTTATGTTCAAATTTCTTGTTTCTATGGTAGGTAATGCCTTTTTTAAGGTGATTATTATGTAGTATATCCAATAACAAGAAAAACAAGCCTAAGAACACACACACTGACTAATATTTACACTATTGGTAACTTACATTATCACACCTATGCCACTTCCCAAAAAATGTCTGAAATTTTTTCCTCATTTTCTCCCTGTAAGTGTTTGGAGAACTTAAGCTGCAGATTTATTAATTTTAAACAGATTTTTATTACTGATATGTCATTTTGATGACAAATGAATGTACTGTTGCCTAAAGCTGATAAAAGGAAAGTTTACTTAATATGGTGGATATTAGTAGTAATGTAAAATGATTGAAAGAAAGAAAAAGCATGCAACATTTTCTTTAAATTATCAACTTACCTGGAACTTGCTTATTCCTGAGGCAGCTAATTTCTTTTCTTGGTGATTTTCATGTAGTATATCCAATGGCAAGAAAAACAAGCCCAAGAACACACACAATAGCTAATAAATACACTATTAATGACTTACATTATCACACCTACACCACTTCCAAAAAATCTCAGAAATTTTGAATAAATAGCTCCTTTGACAAAGCACATTATCTATAACTTATTTACAGTATGTCAATGTCTTTAGTAAGTTACAGCAGAAGGATCATGCGTATGGTACAGCCTAAAACAGCTCTTTGGATGGAGATGGGGCTTTTCGGGGCAACCGATGCAATAAAAATTGGTTCGGACTCGTTTCGCAGGTGTTGAGCACACTATACAGTTCCTATCTTTGTCGGTGTAATCCACAATGTGCTTTGCACCCTCAAATCTTTTAACTTTGTTTCCTAACAATTTCCTACCTTTCTTGTTGCTACTGGTATCTACTAGATCAGGTGGAGTTATGGAGGCAGCCTTCTCAGTCAACTGATCAATCAGTTTGTCTTTGAAAAATTTCAATGACACTGACTTCTCATCAGCATGACTGAGGGTGTACAATATATGGGCATTTACCTGGGACACCTCTATAATCCAGTAAAAAATTTTCTTCCACCATTTTCTAGTTTTTCTTTGGAAATTGCCATAGTAAGCTACCATTTGATCATTGTGGTCACATCCATTCATGCAAAAATTGTACTGGTGTACTGGTTTGGGTTTTTCGACTAAGTTGTGATGTCGAGTTGTGACTTGCACCATCTCAACTGATGTTTCAGTGGACACAACAATACATGGTTTCTTTGCCTTTTTGTCTCGCCAAGCAACACATATCTGAGATCCATCACCATTTTTGTACCACCTGGCTTCTCGGTGATGGAGGGAGAGGGTCTTCAGTTGAAGTGGAAAATTTTTTCTGTTGATGTTGACTGTGCCAGTATAATGAATGCTCCTACTCAGCAGATAGGTTATCAATGTATCCACAGTGTAGTATCTGTCAGCAAATACATGGTGGCCCTTCCCAATTCCTTGCAGCAAGAAATCAAATACCTTCACCGCCTGACTTGTTGTAGAGTCATTAGCAAGAATATATGATGTATTCTTCCCAAAGTATGTCAATACAGAATAGACATATCCAGTGGCAGAATCACACAATCCAAAGGTCTTAATGTGATACTTGCTTGGGTTTGTTGCATTGTACTGCTTGTGTTTCCAGCGTCCATTATACCCAATAACCATTTCATCAATGGCTAAATTCTGAAATGGATAAAATGCATCCTGGAACTTCGCAACGAGCAAATTTAAAAAAGGCTCTATTTTGTCCTTCCCTTCTGAATCAGCATCTCCAACATGCATCATTGTATGGTAAATTATTTCAAACCTAGATCTTGAAAACATATTGCCATACCAGGGTGTATAATTATGAGGTGTATGTGCCCAATAATCTTTTACCGATGGCTTTTTATCTAAACCCATCGCAGTTGTTACTGCGAAAAATTTCAAAAGCTCATAGTCAGTGACAGGTTTCCAAGCAGCAGAGACGAAGATCTGTTTGAAGATGGGGGTTTTGAATTCTTTACTTCAGCATAATCATTTATTACTTTGACCAAAGAATGTAAAACATCTGGTGTCAGCAATGTAAGCCAGCAATCAAGTACAGAGGAACTTGCATCAAGATTTGCTTGCAAACCTGGTTCATGAGTTGGATCAAAATAAAAACTATTTGTTGTTTCACCCTCAGTCACTTGATCCCATTGTTCTCTAATTTTAGTTAGGCCTAGGCCTACAGTATTTCCTGCACTATTGGTAACTCTAACCGAGGTTTTCGCTCTTTTACGACCCACTGATGGCCCAGGACTTCTAATATCTTCATTGCTTGAATTTTCACTTCTAGTGTTATCATCACTGCCATACAATTCACTACCTGAATAAATGTCCACATTGTTTTCACTGTCATCGTCGCTAGAACTATCAATCAATTGCTGAAATAAGTTTCTAGCCTGTTCAGCAGTTAGACGAGGTGTACGTGCGTTTTTTGTGGCGATATCATTCGTTGCCATAGTAAACAGTTTTGCGATTTGGTAACTAACCTGAAACGTGTAATAAATATGAATATAATATCACTTTTGAGAAGCACAAATTTACCCACGCTTTGGAATGTCGTTTTCCGGTGTTAAATTAAAATCTCGAACCAGATCAGAATGTGTTTCGTCATATATTTCATTCGTTATCTTACTAAACTTAGAAAGCCGATGGGACCGGTTTGCCGTCCAAATGTGTTTCTTTCGTAAGCCGCCCCCATCGGCTTGCGGTAGTTAATGAGTTAAATTATAATATGTATTGTAGTGCCACTGATACTGCTGTGAATTTAGACATTTACAAATGCACAGATACAAGTTTCACATATACTCACATTTATGTAAAATCTGCACTGGAATGTTTGATGTGTATTTTTTAAAATACTGTTGCTGATAGTTAAAAACAGTGACAGGGAAAAATTTAACTCCCACGTTTAAAAACAAAATATGGCTTCTGCGAATCTTGTTAGTCTTTCTTGAATGTTTTAGTGGTCGCAATAGCTAGTTTGCTGTATATTTACAAATTGAATCTCTTGCAGGAATGCACCAATATCTTCTCCAAAGGTGGAGGTCGAGCATTGGCTCAGCAGAATAATGTTCCCTTTCTTGGTGAGTGGTTGTTTTATATTTTCTTAGGGTAACATTTGAGTGGTGCAGATGGCTCTAACCCGTCTCTGTTTAATAGATTATTAAAGAGTTCAGTAAGGGCACGTCATAGTTTGAAAGCATAGAGAATGAAGGATTAGACTGATGTTACAAATAAAGCTTGTGAATTTAGCATATTGGGGGGAGGAATAAGATAACAGTAGTAAAATTAGTATTATAAGATAATTAATAATATGAATTACATGAAAATAGAGCATCCGATTAACAGAGTGGTTAGAGCAAAAGTGCTGGGTTTGATTCACTGTATTGACACGCTGCAGCCTACCCAGCTGTAAATGGGTACGAGTCTTTGCTCTTGAGTTAGGGAAGGGGAAGGAAACTGGTCACCACACCATTCTATACTGGACCCAGCATAGTGAAGTCTCTATCACTTCACTCCCCAGTAGTGTCTGTTTTTTTTTTTTTCACATGAAAATATTGTTTTAAAAATGTAGGGTGTAAAAAAAATGAGAAATGAAATGAAAATAGTAAAGCAATGTAGGCAGTTCTCTTTGGCCTAGTAAGATACATTACCTATTGTAATTTATCTTCTACTTCTTTGATCCTTAGCTGTCGACTGTCAAAGCAATCAGTGGCCATCACGCCTGGTGACGTCTTGTAGGGCAGCAACAAACTGCTTCCACTTTGCTCGATTGGTGGCCATCCTTCATGCAGTGCCCTAGCTCCGGTTCATTCTTTGCATCTCTTGCCAAGTTGTTTTTGGTCAGCCTCTCATTCGCTTTCCTTCAGGGGTCCATAGCATAGCTGTTCTCGTGATGGCATCATGGTCTCTTCTGAGGATGTGGCCAACCCAACTCCAGCATCTGCCAGCTATGAAGGTGTGCATGTCCTCTTGGTTGCTCAGAGTAAGCAGTTCTTCATTGATGGTATTCGGCCAAAAGATTCACAGAATTTTCTGAAGGCAGATTGTGTGGAAAGAGGACAATTTCGACATCTCCTTCTCTGTTACTTTCCAGCATTCCCTCATTTATCCTACATATTAAAAATGTCCAGAACAAAATATATTTTAGGAAATTTGATGACACTTCTGTTTTGTTTACAGGAAGTATTCCTATTGACAGACACTTGACCTACAGTGTGGACACAGGAAAAAATTTTCTGGAAGCAAACCCTGGCTCCCCAGCACTAACAGCAATAAACCACATGGTGAAAAGGCTCATGGCGATTGACAAAGACCTTCCCTAAACTGGCTTGCAGTTTCTGTGATAACTTTGTTCCCTTGATGTTTACTTTGTTACATGTCTTCTGCAGAGGGTATTCACTTAAGCCATGGGGATTTTTTTGGTGATGTTGATTGTGAAATGTTAAGTATTTCTATGGCTGATTTGCAGAATTTAACTGCTCACTATCTTGTTTGTTATATCTGTTTGCAGCATAACATTTCAAAATTATGTTCAAGTTAAAAATGCTACCATTGTGTTAAGGAAGAGAGAATTATGTTCCAGTTAAAAATGCTACTATTGTGTTAACGAACAGAGAATTATGATCCAGTTGTACTTCCGTTATGTTAAGGAGCAAAATGTTGCTGTTATGCATGCTTCCTTACGTTGCACTGTGAATAAATTGAAGTGTTATCAATATATGTGCTTCTTTGTATTACAAAATGTTATGAGTTATATGTAACAGACATGCATTCAAATGTAACGTATTGAAGTCCTATCAGTGTATATGCTTCTTTGATACAGGATGTAGGAATAACACAACAGGCATGAAAACATGTTAAGTATCAACGATTTACCTATATATTTGCTTCTTTATATTAAGGAATGAATGAATTATGTAATGGATTGGTGTACTTCCTATAGACTTGTGTCTAGAACTTGTTACTGATAAGTGTGCCTCTTGCTGGTATAGAATGAACTAATTATGCAGCAGATGGTCATACTACCTTGTATAACAGATAGACATGTATTCAAAACGTGTTACAGGTATCAAATTAGATTTTTAACAGATAGGCATATATATTTGTACAGAACTTGTTTATATTAAGGAATGAATGAATTATGTAATGGATTTCCTGGTATTATATAGGAGTTAACAGAACACTGTGTTAATGTTCAGAACTTGTTACAGGTGAGTTTACCTGTTTGCTGGTAAAGAATGAACAAATGTTCTAAATGTGCTGCAGATGCTGACAGTTTAATATGTTAGCTTTAGTGCTTCTCCTGTCATTGTTCTGATGAGCATACTTGCTCATTAATGAAGTTTCAGACAGCCACCTTAAGGCTGCAGTCGCTGATCTATTCTGTTAGGGCAGTTATTGTATCAGACTCGCAATCCAAGCTTTGTAAGGTCCAAAGTGGATGGCTGCAGCATGAATGGAAAACCTCCATAGAAGCCTCAAATCTTCAGGAACTGGAGTGGATCTACTGTCCTGGTCCTGCAGGGGTATGCGGAAATAAAAGAGCTGACAGACTAGCTTCAACAGCACCCCCATAGAAGGTGCATTGGATATGGATAAGGGAGAGATACTGCGGGCAGTTAATGATCACTTATTAGAGAATGACACTGCAAGCGATAAATCATCCAGGCTAAGACTGCTGGAATTCGGCATCAAACATAAGACCAGCCGCTGTGGACGTATGAGAGGGTGCATCCGGCATGTATACAACCAGCGCACAAAGGAACAATTAGCATTTATACCCTTCAACATTTACTACGTGAGGCTGAGCAGCTATGGGTTTGCCCGGAGTGCAATGATGTCGATTCTGATCAACAGTAACAATAACAGTACTTGCTCATTTTACAGAAGACACGGTATATCTGTGTTGAAAATTACATGATCAAGATTTCAAGTAGAAATACTATCTATTATTGCAGAAAGTTGCTTCATGATGTTAAGTAATGCTTCTGTTAAACAAGATGTCATGGTGTTAAGTAATGCTTCTGTTAAACAAGATGTCATGATGTTAAGTAATGCTTCTGTTAAACAAGATGTCATGGTGTTAAGTAATGCTTCTGTTAAACAAGATGTCATGGTGTTAAGTAATGCTTCTGTTAAACAAGATGTCATGATGTTAAGTAATGCTTCTGTTAAACAAGATGTCATGGTGTTAAGGGTTGATATGAAGATTTTTTTACATTAAGCCTGATGTTGTGAAATGAATGGATAATGTTACAGATAGATATCCTGCATGATGTTGCTAAATGAATCATAAATGTTATAGATATTCATCCTGCCTGATGTTGTGAAATGAGTGAATAATGTTACAGATACACATCATGCATGATGTTGTGAAATGAGTGAATAATGTTACAGATAGACATCCTTTAAAATTTAAAAATAATGTTAGAGATATACATTCTGCCTGATGTGAAATGAATGGATAATGTTAACAGATAGACATCTTGCATGATGTAGCTAAATGAATGGATAACGATGAAGAATATATGAATAATGTTACAGGCAGGCATGCTTTTTGATGAATAATGTGACATATAGACATTGTGCCTGATGTTGCTGATTGAAGGAGGCTTCAGAATGTGTGATTAATGATATAGATAGGTTTTTTTGATGCTACAAAATGTATGAATATAACACATAAGCACTCTGTATGATGTTAAAGATATGTATAAAGTTACCAATAGACACGCTGTCTGTGTCACAGAATGAATAAATATCTTGCAGACACACAGTTCTGTGTTATAGCAAGATTCTCAGCCATGTGTCACAAGGGGCTACAAGATGTATTGTGAAAGTTTTATTTGAAATTCTCCCCTTCACAGAAAACCTTTAATCTGGTTTAACATTTCATTTTTAGGTGTTCAAGTTTTATACAACTTTAGATGCTCTACTTTCAGATGGTAATAAGATACATTTCTCAGCTGCCTTTTACCAGTCAGGATTTCTGGAACTTGTTCCCAGCAGAATAAAATTCGGATGTTCAACACAAATACAGGATCAGCTCCACTGTGTGGCTTGAGAACATGGCATGTCACTAACAATGTAATGTTCAAACTTCAGCCTTAACTGATGGATGCTTTCCTTGCATCATCTATATCAGGTGGTCAAATGTAATAACAAACATAGGCCTATGGAAGAGAAGCAGGTAAATACTAGCCAATATAGGTGGCGATTAAATAGTAAGTTGTTCTTCTTCCTTGTTCGCCTTCAAACTTCCACATTAATGACTCTAATAAAGGCAGTAATCAACTCAAGGTTCCCGACATCTCCAAACAGTTTTTCATTGACAGAAGTGTGTTGTTGCCATATGCTACTCTGTTCATTACTGTAGGTTGGGCAGTACTGCAGCAGGTGTTCGACTGTCATCGGGCTGGTACCGCAGGTGCAGAGATCTGTTGCACCAATTTTGTATTTGTGGTATAGATGGTATCTCATTCTGTTGTGTCCAGTCCGTAGCTGAAAAATGATGACCTGTTCTTTCCTGGATAGTTGATGGTATGCATCATTTTTCAAATGGCACGGGTGCTCTCTGTCCCATTTGTACTTGAATGTAGCCTTTATAGTAGTCTTTGCCATTGCGTAAGTTGTCTATATCATTTTATTATAAGGCACCTCCTTCCTTAGCAAGTTTGTCTGTCTCCTCATTTCCTGGTATGTTGCAATGGGCTGGTATCCACTGGATTGTGCACTTGTTGAAGCATTTGGCCAGTCTTTCAAAGGAGATTATCAGATCTTTCAATCCTTTAGCATTGTGGCTCTTCAGCGCTGTTATTACTGAGAGGGCATCTGTAAAAATTACTATCTGTTTTTCTGCCTGTGCTTTGCATTCAAAAAGAGTTTCCGCTGCCTGTTTCAGGGCTTCAGCACTGAAGTTATTGCAGTATTTGCCAGTGGCAATTGCCATAGAGTGGATTCTATTCTTTAATATGAGGATGCTGGCACCCCCATTTTCAACTGCATTTTTTGCTGAACCATCAGTATATGCATGTGTCCAAAGCTTTGCTGGGAATTTTTGGTCAATATACTTGGTTGCAATACACTTTCTTTGTGTTTCTGTCTGTGTTCCCTTACTTTCAATGCCTGGAATATCAGATTTTAGCTCAGGAAAGCATCTTGTTTTCCACAGTGGGATAGTTGTGCTTGTTGGTATTTTTTTTGCAATTGAGCTTGCTAGCATGGTATTTTTGCTAATTTTTTTTTTGGCTTGGGCCACAAAATTAGTTCGCTTGATCCTGCCTCTTCCTAGCCTATTCATTCTTTGGAACATGGGGTGTCCTTCGAGTCTTTTAAATTTTTTCGTCTTGTTGTAGGACTCTGCTGTCACGTCTGTCCTCCATTGACTGTAGCCCTGTAATACAAGGTAAAAATAGTGTGTGTTGTTTTTTGTTCATTGATTTTGAGCAACCACTTTCTGGACTGACTTTCAAGGGCTAGCAGTGAATCCTGCATGCGCACTCTTGCTATGGTGATGTATTCTTCTGAAGTCCACATGGCCAGGTCATCAGCATAGAGGGAGTTGTGGACATTCTTGTGGATGTTTTCTGTTATATCATTTATAAAAATAATGAGATGGATAGGATTTGCCCTCAAGAAACAACCAACCTATATTACCAGACATGCCCTTAACTGGAACCCACAGTGGAAGAGAAAGTTGGAATGCCAAAGAGAATCTGGTGAAGAATAGTAGAAGAGGAAGCCAAAGCAACTATAATCTCACTGGCAGATCTGAAGATGAATGCCTAACATAAAAATTGATAGAAAGCGAAAATTACAGCCTTATATTCCAAGGAGAACCAAATTTAATTATGGTGATGATGATGGACTTTGCTGTAATGCTTGTCCGTTTGAGGTGTGGAGTTAGACAAAAAACTTCAATCACAGATGTCAGACTTTGATAAAGTGGTGGTCCTGGAAACAGGCTGCATCACTGCAGTCTGGCTGAGTGAGTAGGGATCGAAGAGGGAAGGCTAACCCGGTCCCAAAAATGCTGTGCTGAAGTCGGATGTGTCGGCTGAAAGGCGCAAATATCGCAGCTTCACTGTAAACGGACACAACGCAACCAATGTCCTTTTCAGGATGAACAAAGAAGAAGAAGAAAGACTTTGATAGATAACTTATGTCAGACAATTGGGCTTAGTTAGAACACAAGCATGGATGTATAGGAGACAACCTACTCAGAAAATAACAGTATTGTCTAGCAGGCATTTACAGAATGCCACATGACAGTTGGCTATGAGAAAGACCACTTACAACATCAGCACACTGTAGACCTGAGATTCATTGAGGTTTTAGACAATATATTGAAACAACCACCTTAGAAGAGACCTCAGCAGCAATACCAAAACTGCATGATATGGACCCCAGAATGAAGGCAAAAAAAAAAAAAACAATATGGTGGAGAACTGGGGAGGCAGAGATTAAATGCACAAACCAGAGTTGGGGCACAAGCACAAAGGCTGGCCACAGGTCGCGCAAAGTGGAGAGAGTTTGTTGCTGCCGTGCAAGACTTCGTCAGTCAGTGGTCACATATCCAAGAAGATTGAAACAGCTAGCTGCAGATTAAAGCCTCATGACAGTCTGTGCTCCATTGGGAATGAGTAGGATTAAGTAATTAATCAACTGTGGCTTTCAGTCCAATCATTGTACTTTGAAAATAACAGTGACTACTCTTTTATTATGGCACAAGATTACCATTTATAATTATAAGTATTTGTTTTTTATATAAAATAAATTGTCACGCTGTTGCTTATCATGTCAATGTTTACATTTTTACATTGTCATCATCACTGAGTTCTGTATTCCCTTATGTGTTGTAGTTATCAGCTCAAAAGTTGTATATTCCATTAAAAGTTGCTGTTATCAGTTTTTAGTTCTCTGTTCCCTTGTCTCATCAGCTTTGCGTATACAGTATGGTACCATTTATCTGGCATGCTTAGGATCTGAGAGTTGCCAGATTGGGTTTTTTTTTTTTCGTGAATGTGGGTATACAGGCCTAACATGTCATCATCATCAGCTGCCATCTCCACAACAAAGGTTGGCTGTAATAGACCTCCAATGTCTGTTGTCTGGAAGTGCACTGTGATAAACTCTTTCCTGTCCATCTCTTGATGTTATCTTCCCACATATAGCGCTGTATTTCCCTTGAACATTTGCCTTCAACTGTCCATTCTATTATGGTCTTCTGCAAGGTGTTTTGTCTTTTTATGTTGTCAAAATATTTCAGCTGCCTAATTTTGATCTCCTTCATTAGTTCTCTTTTCAAACCTAGGTTTTCCAGGACCTCCTTATTTGTTTTCTTCTCTTTCCATGAAATGCGCCCTATTCTTCTATATATCCCCATCTCGAGAGCCTCGATTCTTTCTTCCTATTGCTTATTCATTGTCCAATGTTTCTATACTATACAAAAGTGAATAATATATAACACTTTATGATTCTCGGTGTTAATTTGTGATTTAACTGTTTAGATGTCAGTATTTGTCTCATGTTGTTGAATGTAGCTTTGGCCATTCCTATTCTCTTCTTGGTTGTACCTAAAATGAACACACACACACAAAAATGTAAAAGAAACAGCACACATGCAAGAAGAGTGAGAGAGCATTTTTTGCTTGGGCAATATCGGATACATTCCATTAACATTTTATCTATTTCTGTTTATCTGGCATGTCTTCCAGCGTTCCAGTAACTTGAGTAAACCTCCATCACTATACGATTGTAGCAGTTTTTGTTTAATTAAATCATGGATGATAGATGAACCAGTACCATGCTCATCATACAACAACTTCACCATTGCACCTTTGTCTAGACGTTTAAGTAATTCCACTTTATCCTTAAAATTTAAAGAAGTGTCTCTGTATTTGCCAGTCTTGCCATGAAGAGGTTTTTCTGCAGGCCTTTTTGGCAAAAGACCAGGTATATATGAAAAGAACTGAAACAAAGCGCTAAAAGTGTGAGCAAAAGTCACAAACCTTCACTGTTGACTGGTTTGAAAATAGTTGCACATCATTGGCAGCACCATAAACAAAGTAGAAGCCACAGGAATTACTTGGCATACGTTTTAATTATTACGTTTTGTTGATTTCAGTAACGTTCCATTTACAGGGTTGCCAGTTGAATGGTCGCATACTGTAGATTCCAGCAGTGCCCATAAATTGTAATGTCATAACTCTTGTGTCTACATTTACTGAAGTATCAATCATTCAGCTGTAAAAGCTCTGGGTCAGTGTTTTGCTGTATCAACCAATGTTAAGCATAGTTTTCTTGTATTTGAGCCATAATTGTTTTAAGTAGGCTGGCAATTCACTTTTGAGTCTATGCAAATACTGAATAAAGACTTCTTTGTCCATTGCATTTTCACCAAGTTATATTTCAAAGAACTGGCTTTGTTTAACTCTTAAAGGACAAGAGAACAATATTCAGGGCCAATTTTTTTCTCGGGCACTCGTGAATGGGGAACTGTTTATGGAGCCGGTATATTTTAACTAAATCTTGGTTTGTTTTGTTCTGATCTACCTTTTTTTTTTATTAATCCTCATTCAATTTTCTATGTAACTATACATAGAATTACTATGCTTTTAAAAGCATTTGAAAAAAACTAACCCTTCAAATTTAAAACTACAGGAGGTTCTTTGTTTTTGCGATATTTGTGTTTCCGAGACCCTCACGTAAATGGGACATGATTTTCTCATTTAGATACATGTAAAGTAGGGGGAACAAGTCCTGGAACAAGTCAAGAGCTACGTATATCTTGGTCATATAATAACAGAAGATGGCAGATGTGAAACAGAAATCAAGAAGAGAATAGGAATGGCCAAAGCTACTTTCAACAACATGAAACATATACTGACATCTAAACAGTTATCTCACAAATTAAAACTGAGAATCATAAAGTGTTATATATATTCTGCATTTCTGTATGGTGCAGAAACATGGACGATGAATAAGCATTTGGAAGAAAGAATTGAGGCTCTTGAAATGTGGATATATAGAAGAATGGGGCGTATCTCATGGAAAGAGATGAAAACAAATAAGGAGGTCCTAGAAAATCTAGGTATGAAAAGAGAACTAATGAGGGAGGTCAAAGTTCGGCAGCTAAAATACTGTGGCCACATAAAAAGGCATAACACCTTGCAGAAGACCATAACAGAAGGGAGAGTTGAAGGCAAATGTGCAAGGGGAAGACAGCGCTATAAGTGGGAAGATAACATCAAGAGATGGACAGAAAAGAGTCTATCAGAGTGCACCACCAAGACAAGAGACAGAAGACGTTGGAGATCCATTACAGCCAACCTTCGTTGTGGAGATGGCAACTGATGATGATGATGAAAGTAGGGGGATGCGTTCCATCAATGCCATAAATAATAATAAAATGTAATAATGAATAATTTAAATTATTACATACATTTCATAATATGTACATGTGCAGAAAACAACATTGACAAATTATTCAACATCGACCTGGTCAGGACCATTACCTTCTTCATCTTCATCAGCTTCTAAGTTAACCAGGGCTGGGTGGTGAGTGGTCTTAATGAGAAACAGGTGATGCAGTAATGAATTGTTTCCCGAAGGAGGAGTCCACAATTGTTTGATTTTGTGACTTTCTCTGCTAACAGAGGATTTCTTAGTAAGGATCAGCACAAACTCCATTTTGTTCCTGACCATAGAGCTTCTATGTCAGGATCATCATCTTCAAAGATTATAAAGCAGGATTCAAGAAGTTGAACGGCCTCTTTTAATCATTTCACTGTACAGCTATAACCATGGAATCGACATCACTTCGATGATGTCATCATCTCACTGTCCCATTGGTATGCAGATAAAATACTGTAAAAATGTCTAAATATCAGGTCGCATAACTTCAAGTTTGACGCGTAAATAAAACAAAAATGTCTTAAAATTGGTGCTCGTATATTCAAGTTCACGTAAATGAAACTCGCTTAAACAATGAACTACCTGTATATGAAAACTCAGAGCTGCAGAGAATTTCTTGCGTCAAACGTGGGTAAACCATATCATCCTTTAAGAGTTAAGATTTGATGTTTGATTGTTCCTACAGTCTAAAGGTCATCTATCAAGATCATTGTATTTTTGTTTTTCTAATGTTGCTGTGTATTCTAGTTAGTGAACTAAATATAGTTAGTGAGTTTTCAACCCTCAAAAAAAGCAATATAGTAGAACAAGTGTGATGCCAGTTTCAAACAACAGCAAATTTTTTTCCCTCAAGACGCCAATAGGTCAGAAAAAAAAACCTATCTGCAACGCCACTAGGCGTAATGGCCACTGATCTTTGACGTAGAACAAGAAGTAGAACAAGGTGGTGAGGTGATATTGTTACTTAGGTGAATGGTTTTCAGATGGTCTGTTGAGTGCATGTACCTTTCTGTTCTGTTATCTAGTGCAGGGCTTTTGACTGGTGGTACACATAGGTACTTCTGATGGTCAGCTCTTTGGAAATTACAGTGTTTTAAATCTAGCTTAAATCATTTTTCAGTTACTGGGTTCTAAAGCCACGTATTGCTACACTCCAGCCTACCCAGCTGTAAATGGTGACCTGATATGCTCTTGAGATGAGGAAGGCAAACATAGTGAATAATGGAGCCATTCACAGGACTTCATAAAGCTGAGACCTATATACAGTGCAGTCCGAATGAATAGAAATCGCTGGGACCATCTAACTAATTCTACTAATCCTAAATTCTACTTATCAGAATTCTGCTCAAAGATGGACGTCAGAATAAGAGGTAAAGCATGAATCAATTATTTTAACCATTCAGAAACAAGTATGTTGATTTAAATTTTCATTTCTGCGTCTTTTAAAGTTTTCAAAAGCAATTTAGCGCCTAAAATATAGGTCAAGTTAATTGCTAGTAGCATAGTAGCAAGTGTAAAAACATTCGAATCGCATGCTTGGGGCTTGGTATTTTTGCGTGTTTCTTTAGTGGTTCAAAATGGATTCTAGAGCGATAACTATTGCAGGACAAGTAAGCCGATGTAAGAGTTACCTGTTCTCTAGTCTTTTCCTTTCTTCCTTCTTTCTTACGAGTGCCTGCCAACTGTTGGTGTATGTTTATTATTTAATATTCACAGGCCTCGGGTTTCACTCTTTGTTAATCCTATATTCCAAACGCGTAGTATTCATAGAAGTCTAGCAGTGTGTTTTTAAAAGCCTGGCCAACACCAGTCATTAAGCTTGATTGTGTGAAAGAAGCTGTCTTCAATATGCTACTGTTTGTTACCTTTTTAAATAATGTTCATCCATGTTATGCATAATTAGCATTACTCTGATAACAGTTCAAACAAAACATATAGAAACTGCAAGTAATGCATATTATATAGATGTCTTATTTACATTCGGTGGTACTTATATATGTCTTTTTATGTTAGCATCATGCCAGGCTAAATAAAAGTTGAAAAGCACGTGTCTAGTGTGTTGTCTTCCTTACGATATTATTTGTCATGGCAGTCATTTTTGCTAACTCTGCCTGCAACAAAATGTAAGAGTAGTGCTGTGTTTTCTAATAGGAGGGTAAAAAGGCAAACAATCCCGTTACACACCCTTTTTTTTTAGGCATACTGGGAATATGGTGTTAGGCCCATATTTTCTTGACCATCGGCACACTATGGGTGATGTGGTCAGCATCACGCTGACCGCCTTAACCTTCCAAGAGTTGCTCTGTTTCTAATGCTCATCAATTAATTAACAGATCTAATGTAGGGGTATCTGGCCTCGTGCAGTTTCAGGGGTCTCTGAAGAGACAAAAAAGAAAAGGTCTACTGCACGCTGAGGCATGTCGTACAATGCAATGAATATGGAGTTGGGCATGGAGCTGGCAAGACCATTATGTAAAACCAATTACCACAGAAACCACCACTGCAAGAGCCTGCAGGCTACCTGCAAGGGGTCAGCTACAATGGTGGCTCCATGCTCTATAAGCAGCGCAATGGGAAAATAAAGATGATGATGAGGTTTCTGGTTTGTTCATTTTTTTTATTGGCGAACTAAATCTGAGGGTTTTCAGGTTGTGTAATTGTCACGAAATGGATTTAGGACTAGAGACTGTCTACCTATAGTGACAAGACACTAGTGAGAAGGAAGACTGGAAAATTAGATTCAGATAGAAATATAGTGCAAAAACTGAAAGTTGAGACCATTGGCTCCGAGGTTGAGAACCGAGGTTGATTCTTTCCTCGCCACTTCGGACGTTTAAATTGCTATGGCCTCGAACCACCTCTAACTACCCTATGGGGATAAGGTTCAATTAAGATTCACAAACACCAAGGTACAGACAACATATAGCTACTGTACTAAAGGAAATGACTGATGCCAGCTACAATTTATACAAGTTTATTATACACCTATACACAAACTCATATACATGTCAAAATACATGAAGTGCGAGGATGCACACCTGAAACAAAATCAAGCACAGTTAAAAATGCATCAACCCCAACCCTTCTCCCACAATTGCAACCTGTATGGAGAAAGAAGGTAAGGTTAACTGAAATGAACTACACTGCACTTGATGTCGCCTACACTCCAAACTAGCTGTTCTAAATTCTAAGTCCACTGATAGCTGGAACGACTGCGAAGTGACTACACAATCTCTGCACAGACTTCGGTTCTACACAGCCTATCCTGGAATCTCCTGAACACAACTAACTGCACCTCTAAACTTCAGCAGCTGTCCTCTGCTATGATTCACCAAAACTAACAGTTCTGCCTATCTGTGCTGACTTCAGTAGAGAGAATGTTTACCCTCTCTCTCTCCACTAACTCTAGAATTGATGACTGAGGTTTAACAGAACCCCACTGGATTCTGGACTGGAACTGTAGCGGACTTCTACCACTCTGAAATTACCTGCCCGAGTACCTATAACTGGGCCGTCGGCTTTATTATGGCCGTGAAGAAACGAACATAAAAATTTACCACAAACGCTGGCAGCCTGCCAAATCTGCGTGTGTAACGAGCGTCAGAGCTCAGGATTTATCCACAAAAATCCTATTCGCTGGAAAATGTCTTCCCCTGGCTGGGAAAACGTATTTTCTTCCTCTCCTTCCACTACTGGCAACTAACGTAAAACCCTTGCGGTTCTGCGAATGCCCCAACTTTGCCGTGGGAGAAATTTTGTGGTCTCAAAATTCCGCTCTCATTCCCACAAAGCCGGTACCTGCTGTTTTAGACAAAACAAAACAACAGCTAAACAAACCATAATAATACATTTCAAATAACAATTAACTTCCTTACTCTTCACCACGTAACTCCCCTCTCTACCTGAGCCCACAAGGTAAACATTGGCTAACCCTGTTCGCTTGTTCTGCCTGACTAACTCCGAGCAACAACAATATTTTCAATGGCCCGTCTGGGCAGACGTACTGTGGCCTACTTCTTACGCTGACACTAATGCCGTAATGTTTAACACAACTAAAACTAGCCCTCTCTAGGAATTCCTAAAATTCCCGTCAATAATAGTAATCACATTCAAAATGTAATACAAAATAATTCCCTTTAAAATTACTTCTCCCATCTTCTGAATTCACAGAACAATAATGCACAATCAATAACATATAATCCTGTTTACGCTAGCATCTACCTGCCGTCAAAAGTTATACATAACCCCCGATTATCAAATTGAAAACCCCGTAGTTCAGCCACGTGGTGCCGCAGTTTTTCAACCACGCGCTCCTGCATACATATTCATTACTGATAGCACACACGTGCTCCAATTAATACCTCTATCACTTCCGTCCACAGTTATATGCGTAACTATATAAATAGCGAGCATCAATACTCTCACTAAAATCACAAATGAAAATACACATTACACACGCTCCCGACTATTCTGTAAATACATATGATTCGCAGATGCGAGTTTCTCTCCCGACCGACTTTGCAATAATACAAAGCGGTGATATCTCAACTTTTAAACCATGCCGCTATTCTTTCAACAAGGAATTAAATGGACCTAGTTTCTCATGTCTATCACTCAGATCGAATTGATGGCTCTGGAGTTAAGAATTAAATTAAACTAAACTGCCCAAAGAAACTTAAATGATCGGCTAGGACTAGAAAAAATTAAATAAAGTCCTCACGCAAAAATTCATGCTTACCAAATCTCGAATGTCCAACTGAAGGCAATCGACAATATGCTTCTGGCACCCGGCTTTGGCAATTTTTCATTAAAAGAGAAAGAAGCTATGAAATATAGGCCTTTTTATAATCAAGACCCCCACGCGCCGACTTCATGACGTCATATGCGCGGCGTGGTTCTAAAGCCAAATCGGAGCTCGGCATTTCAACTGCAGTTGCCAATCAGAACCTTAGATCTTTCTGATGTCAACCAGTTTTCTGCTAGACAAAGAACCGGGAATTGGTCCTAGCCCTATACTGCGGAAATGAAGCAAAAATGGCCGCAAATAATTTAACTCCCGAAAAATGCGTATATGGCCACGCAATATCTTTAAAAAAAAGACACTGGTGCAAATCCTGATCTAGCCTCTATAATCTTTCTTCTAGAAAAATACTGTCTAATTCCCTACACCCCCCATTCTAAACACATAAAGAAGAACCATAAAGCAGATGAGATCAAACTCCCTCGTGATCTCATCTTGAAAAAACGTAAATAATAGAAGGAGAAGAAACATGGAGAAGGATTTCCTGTAATCCCTCCTAAAAATAGTGAACAAATGCAAGGAGAAAAAGAGATGGCCATTTGAAAGACAGAATTCAGTACTTTCGTCAAAAAGACATTCCTTAGCTGAGGGGGGGGATTTCAATCCAGGAGCTGCGTTGGGGTCTTGATTGGGGGGATGTATCACAAGTCCAAAGGGATCGTCTACATATCCAGTCACCCGGGTTTGTTTCTAGCAAAGATCTGTCTTTCAACTGCGATTCCTCCTTACTGAAGATACTGATCTCTATGTGGGTTTCATGAGTACATTGGAGCTATTCCTGTCTTCACAAGGCTGTCTGTCTTACCCCTCCTTTTCAGTGACTTCTTCCGATCCTTCCTCTTTTGCGTTTATGCGCTATATTCAACCTCCTTGACCTCCTCTCCTAGAATGAGCTCCTATGATTGACTCCTTCGCTCTCTCATCCATGGGAAGTTTGCTAGAATGCTCTGATCTGCTATCTTCAGAAGACCTGTGGCCCTCCATGGCGGGTCTGGAACTTCCCTTGCCCTTGTCCGGCGCAATGCTGGGCTTGGTCAACTGACATGACCGAATTTGCTATGTAGAGGCCATGGCGATGGCGACTACCTTCTTGCTGCTCATCAGACTGGGTTTTGAAAACAGAGCTGGTATAAATTGAACGCCGGAAAAGATCACTGAAGGGTTATGCAATCTAGCCCCATCTCGGGTTCCTCTGGTGTGTCGAGTTTCCGATTACTCTCTTGCTTGGTTTCTACTGAATTCTCACTGATCCCAGTAGCTTCTATCTTGGGGAAAAGATAGGTAATATCTGCCCCTGGCAGTGGTTCTGTGATCGCTCTTCCCCTACCAATATGAAGCGGGACAGAGCTCTCCAAAATAGCTCCTTGCAAATGCGTAAGGTCGCTTTTCTCACTCTTTTTTCTGGCCTGAAAAGTTGGTGAGATGAAACTGTAGACCACGGGAGCTCTCCGTCTAACACCCTGGTTCTACCTTCAACCTTGCCCTCCCCTGTGAGAGTTACTGGCGTCAGTTGGAATGTGTCCTGCAGTGACACTTGACGGTTTAAGATCCCGTTAGATCACGGAGAATCTGAGATAAAGCTCTCAGTGACTTGTTCTACTGTTCCTTGAATACAGTTCTTGTCAGTATGTCCCTCTCCTGAAGGAGCTAATACCATCGGGGGCCTAATTCCCGACGACAAAGAATGTACTTCCACAATCAGAGGCGTCACCACTGTTTGGCCATTAGGCTGCACAGGGATGTCAGGCGAATGCGCCTCTGCCGGTCGTTTTTCGCTGTCCCTCTGGGGAGCTGGCGAAACATGCCTTATTAGGGATTCGAACCCTTGCCTCGACTTTCCGTGTCGAGTATGTTGTGCTGTCTCACGAGCATGGGAGAATCGGTAGCCATCCGATTTATAATGCTTGCTCGCATTATTCCCCCTGTTATGCAGTTTCCACGCCTGGGATCGCTTCGTAATCTTCCCAGCGTTGTAAGGGCTGCTTTCCTTCCTTAACCCCCTACCTTGTTTGGGCTTCGGGTCCATTTCCAACGGAAAGTCCTTTTCCTGGAGTTGGGGCGCGGTTTGAGCCGACACGTTTGCTATGGGCGCAAGATTTTCAGAGGGGTGGTCCAATATGGGCGACATAACTTGAGAAATAGAGTGCTTAGATTCATCGGCTCTTTCTTGTTGCTCTTTTTCCCTTGCTAGTTGCTCCAGCGCCTTTGCTAGTCGATCCATCTTCCGTTTCTTGGCGCTTTCTTGTCGCTCTCTCTCCCATTTCTTTAAAATGTCATCCGAGGCTCCAATTTGCAGTTCCAGAGAACGCATGGCAAGTTCATGTTGTCTCTCTGCTGCCTTCTCCCTCTCTTGGGCTTCCCTCTGTGCTAACTTCTCCTGGGCTTCCCTCTGTGCTATCTTCTCCTGGGCTTCCCTCTCTGCTTTTCTCTCTTCTGCCTGTCGGGTCTTCTCTTCTTTCTCCGCTTCCAATTTACGCAGGTCCATCTCTGCCAGTCGGGCCCTCTCTTCTTTCTCTGCTTCCAATTTACGCAGGTCTTTCTCCGCTTCCCTTTTCTCTCTCTCCGTCTGCCGGTCCTGTTCCCTCATAATGTAAGCCCTAGTCTCGGCCTCATTCATCCCCATGCTTTTAGCTGCGTCCTTCCATGCAGTAAGTAGCTTGACCAATTCAGCCATCTTACCTGACAAATCAGCAGTACTCACAACGAGGGGAAATGACAAAAAAGGAACAAGAAAAATTTACTGTTACCTACTAGGAATATGCTGTCGCAAAAACCCGCACTCAGACTAGTACCAAGTCTGACTAATAACTACCTGAAAAAAATTCAAGTTATCCAGCTACCCAAAACCCGAATTTACTTTCCTGTCAAGAAAAAAATTCCATTAGCCATCAATTACTTCTAAGTCATAAACAACCTTACAACCACTATCATCTATACTAACTGGAACCTGTGGAAAAAAACTTATAGCTGGATCAGTCTTAATATAGCTCAAGTCTAGGGGATTTTATAAAGAAAATCTATTTCCCAGAACTTCCCACAGAGACAATCTATGAATCTAGAATTTATCCCAAGGACGATGCCACCCACTTTGTCAAGATCACAGAATTGAACGTAACAAAGATGATTCACCGGACGATAGCACCCACTTTGTCACGAAATGGATTTAGGACTAGAGACTGTCTACCTATAGTGACAAGACACTAGTGAGAAGGAAGACTGGAAAATTAGATTCAGATAGAAATATAGTGCAAAAAGTGAAAGTTGAGACCATTGGCTCCGAGGTTGAGAACCGAGGTTGATTCTTTCCTCGCCACTTCGGACGTTTAAATTGCTATGGCCTCGAACCACCTCTAACTACCCTATGGGGATAAGGTTCAATTAAGATTCACAAACACCAAGGTACAGACAACATATAGCTACTGTACTAAAGGAAATGACTGATGCCAGCTACAATTTATACAAGTTTATTATACACCTATACACAAACTCATATACATGTCAAAATACATGAAGTGCGAGGATGCACACCTGAAACAAAATCAAGCACAGTTAAAAAAATGCATCAACCCCAACCCTTCTCCCACAATTGCAACCTGTATGGAGAAAGAAGGTAAGGTTAACTGAAATGAACTACACTGCACTTGATGTCGCCTACACTCCAAACTAGCTGTTCTAAATTCTAACTCTAACTCTAAGTCCACTGATAGCTGGAACGACTGCAAAGTGACTACACAATCTCTGCACAGACTTCGGTTCTACACAGCCTATCCTGGAATCTCCTGAACACAACTAACTGCACCTCTAAACTTCAGCAGCTGTCCTCTGCTATGATTCACCAAAACTAACAGTTCTGCCTATCTGTGCTGACTTCAGTAGAGAGAATGTTTACCCTCTCTCTCTCCACTAACTCTAGAATTGATGACTGAGGTTTAACAGAACCCCACTGGATTCTGGACTGGAACTGTAGCTGACTTCTACCACTCTGAAATTACCTGCCCGAGTACCTATAACTGGGCCGTCGGCTTTATTATGGCCGTGAAGAAACGAACATAAAAATTACCACAACGCTGGCAGCCTGCCAAATCTGCGTGTGTAACGAGCGTCAGAGCTCAGGATTTATCCACAAAAATCCTATTCGCTGGAAAATGTCTTCCCCTGGCTGGGAAAACGTATTTTCTTCCTCTCCTTCCACTACTGGCAACTAACGTAAAACCCTTGCGGTTCTGCGAATGCCCCAACTTTGCCGTGGGAGAAATTTTGTGGTCTCAAAATTCCGCTCTCATTCCCACAAAGCCGGTACCTGCTGTTTTAGACAAAACAAAACAACAGCTAAACAAACCATAATAATACATTTCAAATAACAATTAACTTCCTTACTCTTCACCACGTAACTCCCCTCTCTACCTGAGCCCACAAGGTAAACATTGGCTAACCCAGATCGCTTGTTCTGCCTGACTAACTCCGAGCAACAACAATATTTTCAATGGCCCGTCTGGGCAGACGTACTGTGGCCTACTTCTTACGCTGACACTAATGCCGTAATGTTTAACACAACTAAAACTAGCCCTCTCTAGGAATTCCTAAAATTCCCGTCAATAATAGTAATCACATTCAAAATGTAATACAAAATAATTCCCTTTAAAATTACTTCTCCCATCTTCTGAATTCACAGAACAATAATGCACAATCAATAACATATAATCCTGTTTACGCTAGCATCTACCTGCCGTCAAAAATTATACATAACCCCCGAATTATCAAATTGAAAACCGCGTAGTTCAGCCACGTGGTGCCGCAGTTTTTCAACCACGCGCTCCTGCATACATTCATTACTGATAGCACACACGTGCTCCAATTAATACCTCTATCACTTCCGTCCACAGTTATATGCGTAACTATATAAATAGCGAGCATCAATACTCTCACTAAAATCACAAATGAAAATACACATTACACACGCTCCCGACTATTCTGTAAATACATCGCAGATGCGAGTTTCTCTCCCGACCGACTTTGCAATAATACAAAGCGGTGATATCTCAACTTTTAAACCATGCCGCTATTCTTTCAACAAGGAATTAAATGGACCTAGTTTCTCATGTCTATCACTCAGATCGAATTGATGGCTCTGGAGTTAAGAATTAAATTAAACTAAACTGCCCAAAGAAACTTAAATGATCGGCTAGGACTAGAAAAATTAAATAAAGTCCTCACGCAAAAATTCATGCTTACCAAATCTCGAATGTCCAACTGAAGGCAATCGACAATATGCTTCTGGCACCCGGCTTTGGCAATTTTTCATTAAAAGAGAAAGAAGCTATGAAATATAGGCCTTTTATAATCAAGACCCCCACGCGCCGACTTCATGACGTCATATGCGCGGCGTGGTTCTAAAGCCAATCGGAGCTCGGCATTTCAACTGCAGTTGCCAATCAGAACCTTAGATCTTTCTGATGCAACCAGTTTCTGCTAGACAAAGAACCGGGAATTGGTCCTAGCCCTATACTGCGGAAATGAAGCAAAAAATGGCCGCAAATAATTTAACTCCCGAAAAATGCGTATATGGCCACGCAATATCTTAAAAAAAAAAGACACTGGTGCAAATCCTGATCTAGCCTCTATAATCTTTCTTCTAGAAAAATACTGTCTAATTCCCTACACCCCCATTCTAAACACATAAAGAAGAACCATAAAGCAGATGAGATCAAACTCCCTCGTGATCTCATCTTGAAAAAACGTAAATAATAGAAGGAGAAGAAACATGGAGAAGGATTTCCTGTAATCCCTCCTAAAAATAGTGAACAAATGCAAGGAGAAAAAGACATGGGCCATTTGAAAGACAGAATCTCAGTACTTTCGTCACAGTAATATCATTAATATGACATGAACCAGTGGAACAAGAGATGAAGACACTGATGATGGATAGGGCACAGACTGAGGACACCTACTGATAGCATTACAAGGCAGTCAGTCTGGAATCCCCAGGGTAAGAAAGGAGAGGTAGACTGAAAAACACATGGTGAAAAAATCTAGAGACAGAAATGAAAAGGATGAGGAAGATAGCAAGGGACAGAAAGACTTGGCATAAGTTTCTTGAAGGTTTATGTCCCTTGGGGATCTAGGCAACGATGATGAATATTATTAGTAAAAATGGAAAGGTGAAGGTCTAAATAATCCCATCTCAACTAACCACCGAGCTAGGAAGGCAGTGCACTAACCACTGTGCTACAGCGGCTCCTGATAATATTATTAGTGAATGACAGTAAATGTAGTGAAGCGTTTTTTAATTTGCTTGTTTTTCATTGGTAAACTAAATCTGAGAATTCTGACAATAGCGGTAAAGTTGACTAATAATGTTGGTATCAATCTGTTTATATAGCGGTTTTGGTTGCTGTTATTTGTTATCATTTGTGAACTTTATAAAGTGTGGGGCAGGTCTTTGTTTTCTTTTCTGCGTGTGTGTGTGTGTGTTTTATTTTAAAGCATAGGTTAAATAAATACTAAAACATAGGTAATGCATAAGTACTAAGCATATCATTAATGTTCAGTAATTCCATTGGTCAACAAAATGTGAAAATTAAAAAAAAACAATGATTTGGCAGATATTGGGTTTTTCATTTCCCAAACTTTAGAATGAAATATTCATAAACATTTATCTTCGCTTTTGTTTTTAAATTGATTAACTAAGATTAAATATGTATAACTAACTGTCCATGGTGATAAAGCAAGGTATATTTCTCTGAGCTAAACTATGCTTTGATAAAGGTAAATATATAAATATTACACATATGAAGGTATGTTTCAGGCACTCGTGAGAAATAAAGAAGTAGAAAACTAGGCAACAGAAAAACAACAGAAGTAATAGGCTCGCCAGAAAATCGAACCCAGGATCATCCGAATGGCAACACCGCCTAGCTACAGAAGCAAATCAACACTATCCTCCCTGCCTCCTAGGCACCACCTATTATTTGTTTGATAAATGTGTCAAGTGTATAACAAAGAGTGCTTCAAATGTTTTCATAGAAGTCTAGCAGAGTGCGATGGATAAATCATGATCATCAACTGCCATTTCCACGTTGACAGTTGGCTGCAACTTCTTCTGTCTCTTGTCTTGATGGTGCACTCCTGATAGACCCTTTCCTGTCTCTTGTCTTGATGGTGCACTCCTGATAGACTCTTTCCTGTCTCTTGTCTTGATGGTGCACTCGTGATAGACCATTTCCTGTCCCTTGTCTTGATGGTGCACTCCTGATAGACCCTTTCCTGTCTCTTGTCTTGATGGTGCACTCCTGATAGACCCTTTCCTGTCTCTTGTCTTGATGGTGCACTCGTGATAGACCCTTTCCTGTCTCTTGTCTTGATGGTGCACTCGTGATAGACCCTTTCCTGTCTCTTGTCTTGATGGTGCACTCGTGATAGACCCTTTCCTGTCTCTTGTCTTGATGGTGCACTCCTGATAGACCCTTTCCTGTCTCTTGTCTTGATGGTGCACTCCTGATAGACCCTTTCCTGTCTCTTGTCTTGATGGTGCACTCCTAATAGACCCTTTCCTGTCTCTTGTCTTGATGGTGCACTCCTGATAGACCCTTTCCTGTCCATATCTTTATGTTATCTTTCCACTTAAAGCGCTGTTGTTTTCTTGCATATTTGTCTTCAACTCTTTCTTCCATTATGATCTTCAGCAAGATGTTATGTCTTTTTATATGGCCAGAACATTTTAGCTGTCTAATTTTGATCTCCGTCTTTAATTCTCTTTTCATTCATATATTTTCTAGGGCCTCTATATTCTCATAGGAAACAAATTTGAAGGTCTTGAGAGAAATAGTACAAGACTACTTGGATATGAGGAAATCAAAGAGGAAAAAAAAAGACTTTGTCAGTGACCTAAGCCTGTGCCTTCAAGTGTGTAGAAGTTGCAGTGGCCGTCACAATTTGCCAAGGTGATGGTTAAGTTAGGTCAGGTGAT
This sequence comes from Oreohelix idahoensis, assembly GCA_024509875.1. Lineage (NCBI taxonomy): Eukaryota > Metazoa > Mollusca > Gastropoda > Stylommatophora > Oreohelicidae > Oreohelix > Oreohelix idahoensis. The sequence continues at coordinate 25,683 of JAMPIV010005401.1, read as the reverse complement.
GCTGGTACACCACGTGACAGTATCCCCTAGAGATGTAGAATCATACCTTGGCAACAGAGTTAGACACAGTTTGAGAGACTGACAATGATATAAAAATACAAAAGGTTAGAGGAGCTTTTTTTTTTTTTGCATTGAGAAATGAAATATTTGGAGATCAAAACAAGTTAGGTCCAACACAAAAATCAAAGTTTTCAATTCAAATGTCACATTAGTCCTGTTGTATGGCTGTGAAACATGGAGAACAACCAAATATATAGGATTCTATGGCACTTTTTTTACATGATGAAATTGCCAGCCCTATGTGCAACCTCATATTAGTTGCCTTGTACGACATGTCTATGGGTTCAGTAATCCTATTCTTTTTTTCTCTCTTCAGAGACCACCGGGAACTACACGTGTAGTTGAATGTTAAGAAAGGCATTAGTTCCTGGTGTGTGTACTCTGAAAATGAAACATTTCTGTCTGCATCAATCAGTGGATAAAGCAGCTAGACAAGTCCTGGTTTGGTTTTGATTTCTAAAGATCACCTTCATTGCACACAGAAAATTCCATCAGTGCTCCCTTAGACCACACAAAGAGGATCTCAGCACAGTTATAGAACTCCATAGCACTTATGAGGATCCCAATGTGTGTATACAGGAATCACACATTCTGTAAATATTTTTGTGACCATAGGTTTTCCTAATTTTGTAAATTTTGCCAGGCTAGCGGCCATATGACCTACTGAGGTCCTGAAAACTCTCAAAAGGAAAGATTTTATTGGTATTGCTTCCTAGTAAGTAAAACCTTGCGATAGGACAAGCATCATAGGAAGAGGTAAATTTTAATACTTTAGTCGGCATTTATGTTCTTTCCCTGGAAATTCCTTGTTTACTAAACTGATTTAACATTAATTTTAGTGACAATATTCTAATATTTGGTCTGGTTTTGTGTTCTTGCATAGGAATTTCATAGTTTACAAAACAGTATAATTCTCTAAGAATGTCCTGTCCTGTCCCACAATATTTTTTCTTGCACTCTGGAAATTATATAAAAGTCGTGCGCTTTTAGCCTGTGCACAAACTGCACGACGTTGAATATATCGCGCATCTTTTTTCCCACCAAAATTGCAGTTGTATTTTAAATAATAAATAGAAAACACATAGTAAAGTGTCAAAAATCTACAATATATTTTATTGTTATTATTTCTAATTTGTCATTTAATTGTTTCCCTTTGATAGAAAATAAATTACATCCCTGTAATAAAGCCAGCATTAATTTCTTTCCATCAAAGTTGCAGTGTGAAAATTACATAAAAATGGTGTGCTTATGTATATAGAGAGTGACGACAACTAAGGTTAGCCCGAAAATGGCGGCCAAACCCGTATCGCTGGAAAAAGGACCCAATCGCGACTTTCAAAATTAGCTACAAATACAGTAGCACATATTTGTATTTTCGATATAAGACAACAGGAAGCTGAGACGCTTGGGAGTCATGACCCAAGTGGGCCCGCCCCCCCCCTTTAGAGTGTAAAGGAGTAATTGGGCCGAAACACTTGTCGGATGGGGGGACTACTTCTGATGATCAGATTGCTTCCTGTTGTATCGCTCTGTAAAGAGTTTCCTATCATCTAAGGTCCTTTTTCCAGCGATACCCGTATCGCTGGAAAAAGGACTTACTTACTTACTTAGTCGTTCCCCTTCTACCGTGAGGTGTAGAGGTTTGGAAGAGAGAGCGCCAGACCATTCTATCAGCTGTCTTCTTCCTGGCCTGGTTCCATTCTAGTCCTCGGTCCTTCAAAGATTGTCTAATGTTGTCCTCCCAGCGGACTCTGGGTCGTCCTGGAGGTCTGGATCCCTGGCTCTTTGTTTCCCATGCTTGTCGTGGTAGCCGATCTTCTCCCATTCTGCAGACATGGCCAAACCATCTTAGTTGGGACTGTTCTATTTGGGTCTGCAGCGGATGGGATTTTAGGCCTTGACGGATCGTCTGGTTGCGGACCATGTCTCTTCTTGTTACTTCAACCACTTTCCTCAGATACCTCATTTCTGAGGTTTGGATCTGGCTTTTGTGGGTTGTAGTCATTGCCCACGACTCGCATCCATATGTCAAGACTGGGACATAGGTGGAGCGGTATACAGCCATCTTCGTTTTCTTACCAACCTCTTTCTTGCTGAGGAATCCACGATTTATGGCCTGAAAAAGTCTCCCAGCCGCTGCTTTTCGAGTGGCCAACTCTTCTTTGATGCCTCCCTTTCGGTCTATAATAGCTCCGAGATATTTAAAGTGGTCGACCTGCTCCAGGACCTGTTCTCCCAACTTAATCTGATGTTTTCTTTCTTCTCGTGATATCACCATGGATTTTGTTTTAGAGCTGCTTATGACCATCCCTCTCTTCTCCAGCTCTTCCTTCCAGACTTGCAGGTTGGATTGGAGATGTGCCTCTGATTTAGCAATCAGGGCAACATCATCAGCAAATGCCAGCTCCGAAATATAGACCTGTCTCATCTTCCAGTACCCCACTGAATACTTTCTTGTTCTCTCCTTACATGCCTTGATGACATCGTCCATAAGGAGTATGAATAGGTAAGGTGATAGGATATCACCTTGTCTTACACCAGTGGTGGTCCTGAACTCTTCTGACTTATGGTTTGCTGTCCTCACATAATTTCTGCAAGACTTGTAGAAGCTCTGTATAGCATGAATCAGAGGTGCTGGAATATTCTTCCTTGCCAACAGTCCCAAAGTTTGCTCCAGGGGACCCTGTCAAATGCCTTTTCCAGATCTATGAAACAAAGATGGATCTCACTCTTATACTCAAGGGCCTTTTCACTCAGCTGTCTGAGTGTGAAGATTAGGTCTTGAGTACTTCGGTTTGCTCGGAATCCGCACTGGACCTCATCCAATGGTGGCTCAGCTATGCGGCGGAGTCTCTGCTCTAGGATTCTAGAGTAGGTTTTACCAGGGACACTGAGAAGGGATATGCCTCTATGGTTTCCACATTGTCGATTGTCACCCTTTTTGAAAATTGGTGTTATGATGGCAATCTCCCAATCCTTTGGTATGGTCTTGTTGCACCATGCTGCCTGTAGGACCTTTAAGAGTAATAGGTCGCCTGATGCTCCCATGTACTTAACCATTTCTGGTGTTATATTCCATCATGCCCCTGCTGCTTTGCCCATCTTGATTTTTCTAGTGCTGCCCTCAGTTCTTCCATCTTTATGTCATCTTCACCATCATTGGTTTTCTCTTCTGTGCTAGTGGTGATCATTACTGATGCTTCATCATGCTCACCATCCAGGAGTTCTGAGAAATATTCTTTCCATCTTTCCATTACTTCCTTCGGGGCAGTAAGCAATTTGCCTTGCTTGTCCTTTATAAATTTGAGAGGGCATTGTTTTTCTTTCCTCATGTTCTTTAGGGTCTTATAGAACAATTTCTGGTTTTCTTGTGCATCTTTTTCTAGCTTTTCTCCAAATTCTTCCCAGGACTTCTGTTTTGCTGCTAGCACTTTGCTTCTGTTCTGAGTGTCACATATTCTCTATATTTTTCCATTTGTCCTGTTGTGTTTTTAGCTCCTAGGTATTGTTTCCATGCCTTTTTCTTCTCTCTTATTTTCTCTTTGACTTCCTCTGTCCACCAAGGTGTCCTCTTTCTCTGGTTCCCAAGTCGGACTTCACCGCATGCTTCTGCAGCAGCTGTCTTTATGATATCCTTGAATTTATTCCAGAGGGTTTCCAAGTCATCAGGTCGTTCTTCTGTGTTGCTCACTGCTTGTAGCAATAAGCCCTGATATCTGGTCTTAATTTCTGGCTCTCTCAGCTTGTAGGTCCTAATGCTCATTTCTCCTGCTCGTTTACTTGGTTTCTTGCGTGATGTTGGGCAGTTCCTAGGCTGAGCAACTCTTTCAGTTGTTCGTTTGATTGTTAGCAGGTAGTGATCACTTCCAATCTCTGGCCCCCTCCAGACTCTTGCATCTCGGACATATCTGAATGAGCTTCTCCGAACAATGGCATAGTCGATCACTGACTTCTCATTCTTGGTTGGTTCAAATCTAGTGTATGCATGTATGCGCTTATGGGGGAACTTTGTGTTTGTAATGATCAGATTCTGCTCACTGCAGAATCTAAGGAGTCGCTTTCCATTGTCATTGAGAGTATCTTCTCATATCTTCCGATAACTCCACCCCATCTAGCATGGTCATTTCCAACTCTGGCATTAAAATCTCCGAGCATAATAACTTCATCTAGGCAGTCATCCACTGTCCTTTGAAGCAGCTCGAAGAATTCCTCCTTGACCTCTGCTCTCTCATCCTCATTTGGCCCATACACTATGACCAGGTTGACTATGGTTTCTCCTTCTTTTAGTTTTACAACCATAATGCGCTCCGAGACAAAGTTCCATCCCTTGATACTATCTTTTTGATTTTGGGCCACAATGCAACCCACGCCCCCTTTAGCTCTTTCAGATATGGGTACACCACTGTAGAGCAACGTGTTGCCATCGAGATCCATGACTCCTTGTCCTTTTTTCTTCGTTTCCGTTATAGCCAGGATTTCTAGTTTTGCTTTCCTCATCTCTTCCACCAGCTCCTCTTCCTTCCCATTTATACTTCTTGTGTTCCAAGTTCCATAAGTCGTAGTCCGTAGTCCGTTCCAGTTCGTCGCCTTTAGAATCAGTCCGGTTTTCTCTCTTGTAGTTCGCGTAATCATGATTTAAAGCAAACAGGTGATTGGCCTGTTGTGCCTTTGCATGGTGGAGGGGCTGCCTCCTTACGGCCTCCATGCAGGCCGCCCTTATCCTTGGAAAAAGGACCTTAGATACAAATATGTGTGTAACTGTCTCTTTCTCTTGTTGAGGTGATCACTGGCCCAAGACAGTATACTTGTTGTTAGATGTGTAGTGCGAGCGTATGATGAACTGAGTGTGGGTGCGAATGAAGGCGCGAATGTGTTTAGGCTCGTATATATGAAGACCCTGCAACCCATACTCTCACATGCAGTAGTCAAGGATGCTTGGACACTGCAGGCATGTTTCAAGACATTTATTGACGAGAACACACATAGTATCAACAGGAACAGTCAGTGTAACAAGGTCATGCTGACCGGAAATCGATAGGTATACATTTGGCATTCAAAAAGGTAAACATCGGAATAGACGTGCATGGTCAATAGCAAAGTTCTTCAATAATGACAGTTCGTAGCGTCGCCCTTGGCATCTCTGACTAAACGCGTCAGATGCCTTAGTCACTTTGACACATAGGTGCAACTTGGCATTCCCCGCCAATTGCACATTATCAGGCTGTAGTATAATAGCCGAAAGCACAGGCCTCGTTCTGACGTCGGCTGTGTACTTCTGTTAAATAGGTTATCATCAACCCTGCAGTAATGCTTATTGTAGACATAAATCCCGCCAATCTGCGGTTCCCACAATATATCTTCGTCACTGGATTTCTGGACAATATAAAGACTAACAGTCTTGGATGGCTACCTCGAGCACAAATATATAAGTTCTGAAATATATAGGATCGGTGAGCTGCAGTTCACACTAAGTAATCCTTTTACATGTTCTGCCACCGAAAAGCGTAATAATGCATAAAGGTCGGTATTACCTGGAAAATGAATCCTCAGAACATAACAAGGAATTCTGTCGTCATCCCGACGCACAGAGATTCACTGGGGAAAACTGCCATAGCAGTTACTTCGAAGATTCTCCCCGAAAAAAACAATGGACTCTTGGTCCCTTCAGAAAAACAGGACCTTCCCGGCTTGCCGGAAGTATAACTCTCTCTCCCGCTTAAAAAACCTTCCCATAGGCCTACGCCCGAACTGTCAACCTTTGACCCTAAAGGTCAAAACACAATGAATGAATAAACAAGGGAAGACAACCCCTAATCAACCTGACATCGCAGGTAAAGACACAATTATACTTATGATAAAACATAGGCAAATAACTTGACAGATGACTCCGTCGAAAATGACAGCAACATTACTACCACCCCCCTGTAAAAAAAAAATGAAATTTTTTTTTTTTTTTTTTTTAATATGTCCATGAGCAAGATAGCACCAGTATCACTTCTGTGCTCATGCAAAAAACTGAACCTAATATCAGGTACAATAGACGCATAAATAAGGCGTCTGAAGAGAATACAAATCATCTCTCAACATAGGAGAAAATATTTCCTTTAAGCCAAACAAACTAAGGGATACCATTCAAGAAACCTAAGTTGCTGGCAATACCAATCATATATCAAACATTACTAAATAATATAATCATAGCAATATACAAATGTCAATGCTATTTTAGCAACATATCACTGATGGATGGACAAAATGAAATTTGTTAAATTATCTAAACATCATCCAAATACATTTGTATTACAACATATTATGATATTAAGGACAGACCTAAGTCTGAAAGTATATCAGGAAAAACTAGGACACAAGATTTAACTGGAATCATGTGGGCATCTAGACAATATGTCCGCCATCACATTATCCGAACCACGGATAGCTCGCACCGTGAAATGGAAAGGCTGAAGAGCAATAGCATAACGAGTAGATCTCGAGCTCTTCAAATCCTTACTTTGCATAGCCGTAAGAGCTTTTTGGTCGGTTTCCATAAAGAAATGCGCGCCCAGAAGGAACCTTTGTAGCTTAAGAATGGACCAAACCATAGCCAACAATTCACGGTCCAAAACCGAGTAATTCCTTTCTGCCGCATTTAGCTTCCTAGAAATATACATTACAGGATGCAGAGTTCCTGAATATTCCTGCATTAGTGCCGCTCCAATCCCAGTGGAAGAGGCATCACTACGAAGGACAAAAGTCTTATCAATCGTTGGTAGTCTTAAGATAGGATGAGATGAGAACAAATTCTTAACCTGATCCAATGAAGATTGGCATTCTTGGGACCAACGCACCATATTAGGAGAACCTTTTTTCAATAACGTTGAAAGTGGTGCCATAATGGAGGACAGATTCTCAATGAATCTTCCATAGAATTGTATCAATCCCAAGAGACTACGCACTTGCTTTTTCGTCTTCGGAACCGAGATATTTAATATCTTTGAAATGTTTTGGTCCTCTGTCTTCAACAGACCATGACCAACTCGATGACCTAGGAAGGAAATTTCACTAAACCCAACAAAAGCTTTAGAGGGTTTAGCAGTCAAACTATGCTCACGTAGAGTAGATAGCAATTCCTTTAGACCCAAATAGTGTTCTTCCCAAGTATCGCTGAAAAGACAGATGTCGTCTAAATATGCAATGACATCTGCACGATCTGATAGAATTCGTCGCATCATGCGCACGAAAGTCGCTGGGGCGTTCATAAGCCCGAAAGGCATAAAATTCCATTGAAACAGACCCCTAGGTGTCGAAAAAGCAGTGAGAGGTTTGGCGTGTTCCGTCAGTGGGACTTGCCAATAACCTTTCGACAAGTCTAGTTTAGTAAAGAATTTAGCTTTAGAAAGTCTAATAAGTAGATCATCTAATAACGGCATAGGTTCAGCATCGAACTTCGTAACTTGATTTAATTTGCGATAGTCAACGCAAAGACGTATGTTATTGTCTTTCTTTCGAACAATAACTATCGACGAAGAATAAGCTGAAGTGGATGGTTCAATTATTTGTAGTTGAATCATTTCATCCAATTCTTTCTCGACTTGTGCTTGAAAATGAATAGGTATTGGGTATGGTCTTACTCTGATCGGATTACGATCAGTAAGTATGATGTCATGTTCTATGACATCTGTGTGTCCAGGAATGTCGGTAAGGACATCCTGATATGATTGTAACGTAGAGGATACTTGACGCTGTTCCTCAAAAGACAAGTTGGAAGAGATTGTAACGTCTCTCCACGATTCCGTTGAAGTAAGTGGAATCGCAGGAAGAGGTAAGTTCACGTCAGAAAAAATAGTTTCCTCATCCTGTATAACGGACAGGGATGAGATGTGACCATGTTGGACTGGAGAGTCGTCCGTCGCCTGGAAAATAGGCTGCAAATAGTCTGGACGTTCAATAAACTCTGTTAGCATATTTATATGGAAGGTTTTATGCCTTCCATCCACATCGACAATATAGTCGACATCGGAAATTTTTGAGACTATAGTGTATGGACCTTTCCATGAAATGAGAAGTCTATTCTCTCTTGAGGGCAGTAAGACATATGCTTTGTCTCCAGGACAAAGTTGACGTAGGCGTCTTTTCTTGTTAGCAAATCGCCTAGCTTTTTCTTTCGCAAATTCGGAAGATGAAGTTGCTAACCTGCACGATTCGATAATCTTTTCTCTAAGAGCTATGACATATTCATATGACGATTGTGTATCATCGTCAATATTATCGGAAGTTATCAAATCGTGTAACAAGGACATCGGACCACGCGGTTGCGCGCCAAAGACAAGTTCGAAAGGAGAAAACCCTGTATGCTCGTTGGGAACCTCTCTATAGGCAAAGAGGACTGCAGGTAAAACCCTGTCCCAATCTTCAGGATGATCCTCCGTTATCTTGCCAAGTAAGTTCTTTAGTGTCCTGTTAAGACGTTCTACCAATCCATTGGACATTGGATGATAAATACTACTGAGAGACCTTTTAATGTCTAGCGTAGCCATTACCTGAGACATAACGTCCGAAATTAACTGAGTGCCGTGATCCGACAGTATTTCTCCGGGGAATCCCAGACGAGAAAATACGAGCCAAAGAGCATCAGCGATATCGACAGTTGATATGCTCTTCAGAGGAATAGCCTCTGGCCAACGCGTGCACATGTCCACGCAAGTGAGGATAAATTGGTGTCCTCTGGCTGACTTAATCTTGAACGGACCAATGATGTCTATAGCCATTTTCTGAAACGGCCGAATCGGAATATCTGCAGCCTGAATAGGAGCAGCATGTCTCGGACCTCTAGACTTGACCTCTTGACAAATTTTGCAAGATCGGCAATAAATTCGGATGTCTTTATTCACGAATGGCCAAAAGAAGGACGCAAGGACTCTAGTTTTAGTTCTGGAAAAACCCATGTGTCCAGCACACTGAGAATCGTGTGCATGCCGAAGAATTAAGGCTCTCATACACTTAGGCACAAGAATTTGCGAGTGCATAGACTTGTCCGAGTGTTGTACCATTCGTACCAATATACCATTCTTCATAGTGATATACGATTTGTGATTCGTATTTTGATTGGGATCCCCTTTCTTTGCAAGAAGGAAGAATTTCTTCAAAGAAGGATCCTCTTCTTGACGTTTAACAAACGAGTCATGGGAAATCACCAAGTGCTCGTCTTGGCTATCAACTTCATTACTATTATCAGATGAAGTTGGGGGATTAAGAGCTTGAGCTCTTGTCACCACTGCATTGACCGTTTGAATGTTTTTTTTCTTCCCAACTAGAAATTTGTTGCGGGGTGCATTCCTTAACCCCATGAATACGACCGATTATAAGATCCGCAATAGGATTAGGAAGAAGACATGCATGGACCTCTCCTGTGAAGAAAGGAGTGTCAATCCTAATAATAGCAGTAGGATAGCTTTCCATAGTACCACCAAATGTAACACATTTGATTGTTTTTCCAGTGGCACAGCAAGGATCTATCAGAGACTCCCTAACCCCGACGGTAGTACATCCCGAATCGAAAAGTACTGAGACTAGCCTATCATTTATTAGACCTTTATGTAAGATGAGAGATCCTCTCCCATCATGCGCAACTGTAGCAGGTAGAGCAGGAAGAGGGTGACCACAACTTAGCGTAGATACAGTCGATGAGTCAAACAATGTTAAGCATTGGGGGCATTCAGTTGCTCTCCCAAAATCGAAAGCACAACCAGTGATAGCCCTAGAGTTACCACTATCATTTACTGTATTACAGGCTCCATCAAACTCTTGTTGTGCAGAGTTTGCCTGTTGGAAAGGTCTTTTTTTGTTAAACATAGGTCTGCCTCGATTATCATTTCCCCTGTAATTATTTCGACTATCATTTCCCCTGTAATTGTTATCATACTGCCTATTGTAATCATCATTCCGGTTTGAATCCCGGTTTCTAAATTCACCATCGTCATAATCTTGACGTCGAGAATGATTACCTCGAAAATTTGAATAGTTATTATTTGGATAGCCTTTGCGAAAGTGTCTCAAATTATTACCACTAAAATTACGAGAACTACCATCTTGTCTCCAATTCATAGACGAAGAACCATCATGTGTTGGATTACTCCGCTTCTGAGTGTAATTTTGATTACTTCCCCTATTCCAATTTTGTTGAGCACCCTGAAATTTTTTTTTTGAAATTAGGGCCATATGGTGTTGCCGAAGCAGCTGGCAACCCTTCTTTTACTTTAGAATTGCTAACTGTAGCATGGGGATGCGCTGTGGCATACTGACAACAGTATTCCTCCATATCTTTTAAGTTTTTAGGCTTACGCTCATGAAGGAATGCAAGAAAAGAATCATTAACAGATGACAAAACCTTATCTCGCAATAATAAGTCCATTAGACCTTCATATGTTTTCTCAGTCTGAGACAACTCAACCCATCGTGTAAATGTACGACGTATCTTTGTAACAAAATCAGAGAAATCTACTCCATTTTCTGGCAACATTGTCCTAAAACGAAGACGATAATCTTCTTCTTTTAGTTGGTATTTTTTTAGCAATGCTGCCCTGACAACATCATAATTAGTCCTCTCATGTTCGACTATTGTCATAAGAGTAGTCACTGTGTCACCTGTAAAAAATGGCATCAGTTGTTCAACATATTTTTCCTTTTTTATGTTATGCGTATCGCACAAAAATTGGAATCTATCTAGATAATCTGCTACGTCATCCTTTAAAGGATTGAAATGAGGTAATTTAATCCTACTAACAAACTCCTTTGTCGTACTCGAAGTTGTTTGCTGAGCACCCGTACTCGCCAATTTCAATTTCTCTAACTCCAAAGTTGCGAGTTTTTCATCAAGTTCCATCTTCTGTTTTCTTTCCTCATGTTCCATTTTTCTAATTTCAGCCTCAGCTTGAGCTTTCCTCTCCTCTGCAGCAGCTTGAGCTTTCCTCTCCTCTGCAGCAGCTTGAGCTTTCCTCTCCTCTGTAGCAGCTTCTTTGTCTAATCTCTTTTGTTCAGATTCAAATCTCCTTTCCTCCACCTGCATCTGCAATTTCTTTTGTTCAGCAGCTAATGCTTTGTCATACTGAGCAACAGCCCATTGTTCTAACTGTTGACCAGTTTTATCAAGGGCCTTCCCTTGTGTAATAAAGTACTCTAATGTAGACATCTTGTCTAATGAGATCAGTAACTTGCAGAAGTAAATATATTAAATTATCCCACTTTAATGGGAGACAAGTCTGAAATGATAGACTTGTATACTCACTTCACTTTATTTCACTCTCTTAGTCTTAGACAAAGACTTTGTATGGTCCTCTTGTTTATAATGTAACCAAAAAAATCACTTGAGTACCTGTGGAAAAAAAAATTCCCTTATATCCCACTCACTATGGGCACAAGTCTTTTTTATAAAGAACTTGAATATGTATTTCACCTTGTCTCAATCTTTGTAGATAACAAGTCTTTTATCAAAGAACTTGTATAAATATCTTATATAAAAATATTTTATTAACAAACTCTATATGAAGAGTCTACCTTATCAATAATACCAATACATGACCAAGTATATGTATGTAGACTGTGCATGACAGTAATGTAGTACAAACAAAAAAAAACAAAGACAAAGATACAAAACAATACAAATGGCAACACTGTTTTAACCAAAAAATGTGTAGAGAAATACACAAAAGAAAGGAGAGACCTACAGAATACAAACAAAACAAATCGAAAATCAAAACTGAAAAACAGACAAAATATTACAAAAACAACGTTAAGTACAGTTACATCACAGCTAACATCAATAGCGACCAATTGTCACTAGCAAATTTTCAAATTAAGAAAATTTGCACCTACAGAACGCTTACAGTAAGCCTCGATTAAGTGGCATATTTACTGTAAGACCCACCAACCGAAAACCCGCAGAAAAAATACACAAAAACAGTAGAAGTAACATAAACATATAGCAATCAATTTCAATGTGTTGCAGAACAAGTTCAGTCACAGCTGAAACTAAAATAAATTTCTTGCTCCTTGCGAACACAGAAACGAACTGTCAAACGCGCACTGAACGTCAAATCCACTGTAGCATAAAGTGGTATTCACGAACCAAAGTTACTATGACCTTCTCGAATTAGGACTTGCACATTGAATGTTTACAATTTCCACGTACTGTTTACAAACACTTGACCTCGAACAATGTAGCTTGAATGCTCGGACATAGAAAAGTCTGTTGTTGACTGAAACGTGTAACAACCAGCAGTACTGTTCACAATAGGAACCCGCCTTCTATGCAGTTATGGTCCACGTAGCAAATGCCTAGATGTTAACTTCAGTACTTGTCTTGTTGTGGTTTATGTAGCATTATAATATAAATGCTCGTACTGTTTATCTGGGTCAACCGTTGATGACCTATTTCTGTCCTGTTGTAGCCAAAACTTGCAAGTGTAGAATTAGCGCTGTGTGTTACGGCTGTCCCGTGTGTAGCTTAGACCCACAGATCAGAAGTGTAATGTGTACTTGTCCTTCTTGTAAATTTCTGGACAAAACTGGAGACATCATATATGTAACAGCCAACCAGGAATGTAAATTTCTGGATCCATTAATGTCAACAATAATGTCAAATGCTCGCTCTGTTCTTTTTAAACCCACAGATCTGGTCCATCAGAAATGTAAGTTTCTAGGCCACATTGGCGACAAGAAATGTATCTTAAGAGCCCACGTAACTGGTCCACCAGAAATGTAACTGTCTTTTTCTCTTGTTGAGGTGATCACTGGCCCAAGACAGTATACTTGTTGTTAGATGTGTAGTGCGAGCGTATGATGAACTGAGTGTGGGTGCGAATGAAGGCGCGAATGTGTTTAGGCTCGTATATATGAAGACCCTGCAACCCATACTCTCACATGCAGTAGTCAAGGATGCTTGGACACTGCAGGCATGTTTCAAGACATTTATTGACGAGAACACACATAGTATCAACAGGAACAGTCAGTGTAACAAGGTCATGCTGACCGGAAATCGATAGGTATACATTTGGCATTCAAAAAGGTAAACATCGGAATAGACGTGCATGGTCAATAGCAAAGTTCTTCAATAATGACAGTTCGTAGCGTCGCCCTTGGCATCTCTGACTAAACGCGTCAGATGCCTTAGTCACTTTGACACATAGGTGCAACTTGGCATTCCCCGCCAATTGCACATTATCAGGCTGTAGTATAATAGCCGAAAGCACAGGCCTCGTTCTGACGTCGGCTGTGTACTTCTGTTAAATAGGTTATCATCAACCCTGCAGTAATGCTTATTGTAGACATAAATCCCGCCAATCTGCGGTTCCCACAATATATCTTCGTCACTGGATTTCTGGACAATATAAAGACTAACAGTCTTGGATGGCTACCTCGAGCACAAATATATAAGTTCTGAAATATATAGGATCGGTGAGCTGCAGTTCACACTAAGTAATCCTTTTACATGTTCTGCCACCGAAAAGCGTAATAATGCATAAAGGTCGGTATTACCTGGAAAATGAATCCTCAGAACATAACAAGGAATTCTGTCGTCATCCCGACGCACAGAGATTCACTGGGGAAAACTGCCATAGCAGTTACTTCGAAGATTCTCCCCGAAAAAACAATGGACTCTTGGTCCCTTCAGAAAAACAGCACCTTCCCATAGGCCTACGCCCGAACTGTCAACCTTTGACCCTAAAGGTCAAAACACAATGAATGAATAAACAAGGGAAGACAACCCCTAATCAACCTGACATCGCAGGTAAAGACACAATTATACTTATGATAAAACATAGGCAAATAACTTGACAGATGACTCCGTCGAAAATGACAGCAACAATGTGCTACTGTATTTGTAGCTAATTTTGAAAGTCGCGATTGGGTCCTTTTTCCAGCGATACGGGTTTGGCCGCCATTTTCGGGCTAACCTTAGTTGTCGTCACTCTCTATATACAGGGCACTACTTATGACCATTGTACTAAATTGCACGACCCTTGAAATTGCGCGATATTTTTGCTAATATTCTTTAGTATTGGTATGCACAATCAACGTACATGAAACCGTTTTAAAACAGGTCAATAGATTCAAATACCTGGGCATGTTAATAACATTGCGCAGATGATGCATCTCATTAGTGAAGCGTCAGTGGAAGTAAGAAAGAGAGTTTTTCAGTCCTGACACATGAAAGTAGGTCATGGACAATTAGTAAACAAGTAGAAAAAGCGTCACGTTAGAGCCAAGTGATACCGCCCTTCCTTTCATCTTGAGACGTCGTCAGTTTCCTGTGATTTTGGCTTTTGCCATGACAATCAACAAAGCGAGGGACAATCGTTTGACCATGTAGGTGTATACCTACCAGTACCAGTCTTTGCTCATGGCCAACTTTATGTAGCGCTCATGAGAGGAAGGAACCCAACCAATCTTAAAGTATGTATCCAGGACACAGTATATCAGGGCAAGATTTTAAAAGATTCACGAACATTTACGTGAAATGTTGTCATAAAAGAACTATTAGTTAATTAGTCAGTTTCCGGTCCATTAGATCAGTATCACTTCTGTCAGTGTCATTTAGGAAGGTTGCCACATGGCTTCATATTTAATGCATCCAAATAATTTCTACTACAAAGATCTGATGACGGTGACCTGTAATAAAATGACCAAAGTAGAAATAGTGCCGTCTTTAGGACGTATAACAGAAAGAGCACACTATAATTAAAAACCCGTCAATTTTGACGGGTTTCTTACTAGTATTTGGTCTGGTTTTGTGTTTTTTGCACTGCAAATTCATGGTTTACTAAACAAATTTATTTTAGTGAAAATATTCTAATATTTGGTCAGGTTTTGTGTTCTTGCACTGGAAATTCATGGTTTACTAAAACTAATTTAACCTTGATTTTTGTGATAATATTCTAACAATGCTCAAGTCAACACCTTTCACCTTCCTATGCCAAAAACATGCCACGCCTTCCTGTCCTGCACCCTCTTCACAAAGTCTTCTCATATTTTCTTTATCCTTTTCATGTCTGTCTCCTGTTCTCTTCTCCATTTTTTTTGGGTGTCTGCCTCTATATCTCTTACCCTGCGTATTTCATAATAGGGACTGCCTTGTAATGCTATTAACTTATTTTTTTATTTTTTTTACTGCAGGTCCAATCTGATGTCAGCATCGTCTCATCTCATGCTCCACTGGTTCTTTCCATCAGTTCCACATTAGTGATCTTATCATACCTTTGCAGTCCTATTCTGGGCAAGCACCCATTTACAAACGTCGGTGTATTCTAACAACAAAGAGAATAATTTCTCTTAAATGTGATGTCTTCATTTTCTTTTTATAATTCACTCTCATACAAGCACTGGCTTCCTTGCTCTGTGGTCCATGGTTCCAATCCCCAGCTCTGGGTCGACCCAGCCTCATGAATTGGGTAGCAGAGCAACTCTGGGAAGGTTAAGGCGGCCAGCGGGATGCTGACCACATCACCCTTAGTGTGCCGATGGTCGAGAAAATATATGCCCAATACCATATTCCCAATATGCCTCAATGGGCGTTTAACGGGATTCTTCACCTCATATAACCACATCTAAATCTCATTACATGGGATAGTTCTTACTTCTCTCGTAATCATACAATTTCTCCCTCTAGGGTGTTGGTGAAGGTCATACTGTCACTCGTCTTCTCTCACAGAATCAGCATTCTTGGAAAATATGTTTTATTGTTTGCAGGTGATCCTCACATAGACACATATCTGTCCAACATCAATTTAATTGGAAATTTTGTTTACCTTCAGTGGTCTTTTCTCATTTTGAAAATTATCACCTGATCTTTTTGTGGTAAAGAGTAGATTGCTTCTTCTTTTACCTGACTCTTCATGTTTTCTTTACCACTTTTCTGGAATCTATTTTTTTTATTAATGTTTTCATTTCTTAATACTGTATGTTGATTTTGCTTCTTTTGTTACCTGACTCATCATGTTCTCTTTGCCACTTCTCTTGAAACTATTTTTATTAATGTTTTAATTTCTTATTATATTGTTTTGTCTTCAGTATGTTTACCCCTAATTTGGCAAGTCTGCTCACTGTCAAATCTACATACATATATATCTGAGCGCTCCGTGTAGTTCAGGGAGTACCTGAAAAGACAAAAAAAAAATGACTATTACTGTTCCCTCGGGCATGTCGTACAAGGTGACTAACATGAGGTTGTAGTTTGGGCTGGCAAACCTCATCGTGTAAGACAAATTGCCATAGAAACCACTGATGCAAGAGCATGTGACTGCTTGGTGCAGGCTGGCTTCCTGCAAGGTAAACCAGCCGTAGTGGTTGTTCCATGCTCCATAAGGAATGCAAAGGAAAAATGATAATATCTGATCAGAGATCCATTGTACCTTCACTTTGTCAAAATACAGTTTATTTCTATTAATACTTCAGACAGGCTGTCTAATTTATTATTATTATTTTTAACAGCTCATTAAAACAGGCTGATAGTGAATCTGTGATAAACACTATCGGTGCTTCTGCGTTAATCCCCTTTTCCACTGTGGATTTTGCAGCTGTTTTCAGTGGTTCTGTCTGAGTTTTGAAGTGTGGGTTTTGCAGCTGTTTTCAGTGGTTCTGTCTGAGTTTTGAAGTGTGGGTTTTGCAGCTGTTTTCAGTGGTTCTGTCTCAGTTTTGAAGTTTCAGTTTTGCAGCTGTTTTCAGTGGTTCTGTCTCAGTTTTGAAGTGTACTTATCAAGTCTAAACGTTTTTTCCTAGGATGTGTTGATGTGAATGTGCTAATAGTGCAATGTCATCTGCATATTCCAGATCTGCCTATGTAGAAAACGTAGTCCATCTTATTCCTCTTGGACTGCCATCTGTTGTCTGTCGCATCACCCACTCTATGACTGTTAAAAATAGAGTGGTTGATAAGGGGCATCCCTGTCGTACTCCTGTTTTCACCTCAAAGGCTAGGTTGCTTTGCCCTACGCTACACGTAAAGTTGGCATAGAGGCTTTTTATGATTGACACTATGCAGCTTGGAATTTCATAAGCCCTCAGTATTTTACATAGACTGTCCCTATGTATACTGTCAAAAGCCTTTTCAAAATCAATTAAATTAATGTACAGCTGTCTCTGCCATTCTGAGCACTGCTCTATGTTCCTGGGGGTAAATATATGATCTGCACATCTTCTGTTCTTTCTGAATCCTACTTGTTCTTTCCTCAGTTTATGATCTACTTCTTTTGAAATTCTATGTATAATTATCCTGCCTAATATTTTGCTGGGAACTGAGAGAAGAGTGATTCCTCTTCAATTGCAGTCTGCAAGTTCTCCCTTCTTGGGCAATTTGACAATTATTCCTTAGTTCCACTCCGTTGGTGTTGTCCCTGTTTTCCAGACTTGTGCAAATAGTGGTTCTAATAGTTCTGCTGCTAGCTCAGGGTCAGTCTTAAATAGCTCTGCATTTAAGTTATCGTGGCCATGCGCTTTTCCATTCTTTAACCCTTTGATTGCCGTGATGATTTCTTCCTTCCGTGGAATGTCTGTATAAACATCTAGATCGTTTTCAGCCTCAGGAACATTCAATTGTGTCTCTGGTGGTTCCTTGTTCAGAGTTTCTCTGAAATGCTCTGCCCATCTTGTTTCCAGTCCCTTTGCTGTCGTGATGAGATTTCCTTGCTTATCTCTTACTAAAGTAATATTGTTTGCTTATATTAAGTAATATTTTTGAATTTAGTCTGATAAGACCTCAACCACCCCCTTACTATGGAACACCCCCTGTCGCCCCATATCCCTATCGCCCCCTTAGGTCTTCCAAACGCCCGGGGGGGGGGGGGGGGGGGGTACCGCCCACCTTGGGAACCACTGTCTAATAATTTCCTACGGACTGTTTGAAAAATGAACCTCTCATTAATATATATATATTTTTGGTTGGTGGAGCGGGTTAATGATATTATCTTTACCGTTTCTGGCTGTCTTTCATTTATCACATGGCCCAAATCATCATCTGCCTTTGTGAACACTCCTGGGTATTATCTTCCTCTGTAGATCAAGGCTTTTCCGGTGGCTTTTCTGCCATTCCGAAATGTGTCGAGTTGAAGTCATGAGCTCCAGTTTCTCCAGCTTGGTTTGCACTTTAAGGTTCATCACATTTGGTCCCAAGCTAGGAGGAATAAGCATGTGGCATTCTGTGCATTCCCTGCCATCCAAGGGTGCTCTCCAAATATGAAGAGCTAAACTGCTGTGCTCTTGTTCTTTTTTGAGGAACTTGAGGTCAATGCTACTTTGAGCAGTTTGCATATGTTCTTTTAATGCTGGGAAGTATAATAATTTGCCAGTTGCAATGTCTCTAGCAAACACAGACAGCTCGTGCTCAAATGATAGCACTTCTTCTAAGAGCAAAATAGCCGTATTGCCCTTTCCTTTGAGTTTTTTTATTCAAAATGTTCAACTGAGAAGTCATGTCCAGCATGAAGTAGAATTTCTGTAACCAACCAGGATTTGATAACTCAGAATATTCAAGTTTTTTTCTCTTTCAGCCATATCTTTACTTCATAAAGACAAGCAGCAAACCTCATCAGAGCCCTGCCTCTAGATAGCCACCGTACCTTGTAATGCAAAAGAAGATCCGAGAATTCATGATTGACTTCTTGGAGAAACTCACAAAACTGTCTGTGATTCAGACCACTTGCCATTATTTGATTACAATCTTAACTATTAATTCCATTACCGTCAACATTTCTTCTGGGAAGGTTTGTGCACTGAGGGCTTCTTGGTGAATAATGCAGTGAAAAGAAATCACATCCGGGTTAATACTTTTTGTTAATAAAGTAATGAAATCCTTTTCTCTCCTTCTTATGCTCGGAGCTCCATCTGTAGCAGGGGATATGATTTTGTTGATATCTATTTCTTTCTTTTGCAAGCATTCAGATACTGCAGTTGCATTTATCTTCTCCCCGAGTCTGTTCCCTGAGTGGCAGTAGTTCAGTCAACTCTTCTTGTGGTACTTTAGAGTTTACGTATCTGCAAATGAGAGCAACTTATGCAATGTCATCCACATCACAAGACTCATCACATGCCAGAGAATATCCTGATGCTGATTTAATGTCTTCGATTTGCTGGCTAGTTATATCAGTGGCCATCCTCACTGTTCTTTCTTTTCCAGTCCTTGTAGACAGTGGCAAGTCTTTAATTTGATTCACAATTTCACTTTTGTTTTGAAAATCTTTAAAAAGATGCTCAGATATTTTAATAAAACATTCTTTCAAGTATTCTCCATCTGAAAATGGTTTTCCGCGATGTGCAGTTTTAGTGCACGGACACTAAGAGTTAAGTAGCAGAGAGCCAAGAGCCGCACTTTCTTCTTCTTCTTTGATCCTTAGCCGCCGACCGTCAAAGCAGTCAGTGGCCATCACGCCTAGTGGAGTCTTGTAGGGTAACAACAAATTTATTCCACTTTGCTCGGTCGGTGGCCATCCTTCGTACAGTGCCCCAACTCTGGTTCATTCTTTGCATCTCAGCCTCCACAGTCCTCCGCCAAGTTGTTTTTAGTCGGCCTCTCTTTCGTTTTCCTTCAGGGGTCCATAGCATAGCTGTTCTTGTGATGGCATTGGGATCTCTTCTGAGGACATGGCCAACCCAGCTCCAGCGTCTGCCAGCTATGATGGTGTGCATGTCCTCTTGCTTGCTCCGAGTAAGCAGATCTTGGTTGGTGATGGTTTTCGGCCAAAAGATTCGGTTAATTTTTCTTAGGCAGGTTGTGTCAAAAGAGGACAATACAAGAAGCTTTTCATGAGGTACTGTTAATATTTGGTAATTAAATATTAAAATACTGAGTAATAGTGTCAGTGGGAAAAATTTTAATTTGAGAGACCACATATCGATGAGGCGTGGACGAGATATGAAATGGAAGTGGCGCTGGGGATGTTCTCAGAGAGCCAAGGAGGCGGTGACCCGAAAAGGTTTGGGAAACACTGTTCTAAGACAAAAGTTTGATCTTCCTAGACAGGCTGTGTTTACATCTGAAGCTAATATAGACCTGGAACACTGGAAATAAGAAAAAAATGTTGGTAAGATGCCTTTGTGGAAGAAACATGTTGATAGCATTACAAGGCAGTTCTCATTCTAGAATCATCAGGATATGAAAAGTAGATGCAGAGCAACTTTACTTGACTTTTCTGATCTCCTAGGTAACGAGTTTTCACACATTTCTTCTTTTGGCCAAGTAATGAAAAGTACGTCTTTTTCAAATAAAAACCACCAATCCAAAACCAACAAAAGCCCAGCAGACAAAAGATGTCAATAGCGAGAGAGAGAGAGAGAGAGAGAGAGAGAGAGAGAGAGAGAGAGAGAGAGAGAGAGAGAGAGAGAGAGAGAGAGAGAGAGAGAGAGAGAGAGAGAGAGAGAGAGAGCAATATGGTATCATGGAAGAAGAAACATTACAAACACCACAGACATTAAACAATGCCACAACAAACGGCAGATAAATTACAGCCTGGAAGAGCCAACACACAAGAAAAACAACAAAGTAACACTCTATATGCAATGATGAACACTATATACCCAAATTATAACCCACATGGGGTTGAACCGGGTATCCCTTGCACAGAAAATACACCTTTTTCAATTGCATTATAACTTCAAACACAGTTTTTTTCTCATTTTGTGGTTTCTAGAGCTTTCTTGAAAACCCAGAGCACTGCTCCAACTTGGCAAGTCGTGAGACAAAGCAGACCAAAGAACACGGAGAAGAGAACCAGAGCCAAATGAAAATGATGAAGGACTGGAAAGACCTTGAGCTGAACTCACGCAACAGGAGGACTTGGCAAATGTTTATTGAAGGGCCCTGTGCCCCGGAGGGAGCTAAAAAAATATTGAATGATTACTGAAAACTACAACAGTAGTCTAAACCTTTCTCACAGCTGATAGAATAACATGCTAGGCCAGCTCCTTCACATGATACAAAATAATATTTTCTGACCAGAAATAAATCTTTTATACTATGTTATTGATCCAGTGGCGCTTGCGCTCTCGCCCTTTGGTCCAGTTGTGTACTATAAAATGGCTGTAATACAAGTGAACTAATTTTTAAAGTGATACTTCTTCTTCTTCGTACACTCTCAGACGTCTGCTTGAATATTTTGAAAGAAAGTATTGGTCAGCTTGAGGCTATTTGTATCTACATAGAGTTTATCCAGGAATGGTACTGGTGATGGCCAAATGTGTGTTCTCTGTTCCTCATATGTTGGGCATCTTTGAAGCAGATGTTCAGCTGCCATTTTATCGGTGCCACAGTTACACTCATCGGTAGGTCTTATCTTTAGCTTGTTTAATAAATTATATTCCAATCTGTTGTGGCCTGTGTGGAGTCTGAAGACGATCACTTGTTCTCTTCTGCTGAGCTGATAATATACATCATTTTGTGGGTGTCCTGAATGCTCTGCATCCCATTTGTTTTTGTATTTGGTTCTGATAAAACTCTTTGCCTCTTCGAAAGTTGTGCTTGTATCAGGTTGAGGTAGCTTTCCCCACTTCCTTTACCAATATTTCAGCCTCTTCATTGCCAGAAATGCTACAATGAGATGGGATCCATTGTATCACAACCCGTTTGAATCGTTGACATTAAACATTGCCACAGCAAACGGCAGATAAATTACAGCCTGGAAGAGCCAACACACACAAGAAAAACAACAAAGTAATACAATATATGCAATGATGAACACTATATACCCAAATTATAACCCACATGGGGTTGAACCGGGTATCCCTTGCACAGAAAATACACCAGTTTTCAAGTGCGGAGTTCAGAAACCAAACCAAACTAACTTCACTGTTATCACACCTTATGTTTCTGTTTTCACACCTTTTGTTTCTGTTTTCACACCTTATGTTTCTGTTTTCACAGTCTAGGTGTTAAATTTTGGAGATCTGTACTTTCAGTTGCCCGGTGTGTTTCCCAGAGGTCTCTTGTGAGGTAAAGAAAACATTAGGACTGCAGTTCCCTCATATATGCCGTAGAAGGTAACTAATATTAAGTCGTGCATGGGAGGCTGGTAACCTCATCACGTGAAACAAATTATTACAGAAACCATTACTGCAAGAGCATGTGAATGATTTGTCCAGGCTTCCTGAAAAAGGCCAGCAGTAGTGGTGGTTCCATGCTCCATAGGGACCAGAAAGGCAAATTCGTAAACTAAATGAAAAACGTGACACCTGGAATACTCATCTCAGTTTTTATTTTATGACAAAAAAAAAAAAAAAACATGATTCTGATGATGAAAAAAAGTGTTAAAAACTTCATGAAGATGGTTATTTTATAATAATGAGCAAGTAATTCGCCAAACTATGATAGGGGAAATAATTATGTTGTGCTCTCTCAGATGCATGTCCTGATGGCAGCATTAATTCTCCTGTGGTCGTTTTATT
This sequence comes from Oreohelix idahoensis, assembly GCA_024509875.1. Lineage (NCBI taxonomy): Eukaryota > Metazoa > Mollusca > Gastropoda > Stylommatophora > Oreohelicidae > Oreohelix > Oreohelix idahoensis. Next base: position 3,204 of record JAMPIV010005401.1, on the reverse strand, counting down.
CCATTCCATTTTAACGTTATTGGACTTTTGTAGTCAAACTTATCACGACTTAAGGTCAATGCACTATGAAAAAGTGTAAATACCTGCATGCCTTTTTAAGGGGTGCTCAATTTAGCTTCCACTGTGCAATAGGCGCAGTTTCTGTATTTTTCCAAAAATATTGAAAAGATAACAATATGTGCAATTCTTGAATGGGTGCTCAATTTAATTTCACAATGCAATGCATGCATTTTTAATGCTTTCCTGAAAATCTGACAGGATTTTTTCATAGTTCGTCATAGAGTGTTTCACTTAGACAATTATTAATATGACAATCTGGAATGATTTTTTTCATCGTTCGTTATAGAGCGTTTCACTTAGACAATTATTAACAGGACAATCTGGCAGGATTTTTTCATCGTTCGTAAAGAGCGTTTTACTTAGACAGTTATTAAATTGGACGATTAGAAAAAAATCTTTAAAAATGGTCGTCAGATTTACATCATTAGCAAAGATCACAGTGCACAAGAATAAATAAATACATTTAGTGTTGCTCTACATCTAGGCTTCTTCTTCTTCTTCTTCCATCCTTAGCCGCCGACCGACCAAGCAGTCCGTGGCCAATACGCCTAGTGGCGCCTTAGGGCAACAAGAAATCAACAATTGTTCCGTTACGCCTAGTGGCGTTTATTGGTACAACAGAGAATCTATTGTTGTTTCCGTAATCAGAGTGACTGGCAATACATCTAGGCAGCAGTGACATAAAAGGAAGGAAAGTCCACAGGCTCCCCAGCCTCGCAATGACATGTCATTGGGCCGAAGGGCTGAAAGCCCAAGTGCCGCTGGTTAAGGGAAAAAAAAAAGTAGATCTAGGCTTTTCTGTCATTCCCAAATGTGTCGAGTTGAAGTCGTGAGCTCCAGTTTCTCCAGCTTGGCTTGCATTTAAACGATCGCCATATCTGGTCCCAAGCTAGGAGTAAAAAGCGCTTGGCATACTGTGCTTTCCCCGCCAACCAAGGTTTTTTTTTCCCATATGGTGGAAGAGTTATAGCCCCTTTGATTATTGCGCCACACAAAACTGCAGTTGTTAGCCTTTGAAGAAACAGGAACCTCCCAACTGGCAGAGCTAAAGTGGATATTATTAAGAAAGCATGTGATAATGAAAAATATGATCTTACATTGTTTTATATTGCAAACATATCTTGGCTTACATGAATAATTTTTCTTGTTCTTTGTTAAAATTTATGTTAGCATAGATGGTAGATGTTAATTTCATAAAGTATCTCATGATTTTTTGTTAAGTGAAACTGTGATCTCTTATTCAAATTTTATTCTGCAGTTTATATCTGGCATAAGTGACATTGACTGTTTTCTTGTATAGTCTGCTACTGATGTTTGACAGTTCTGCAACACTGCCAGGAGATTTGAACTTTCTTTTTTTTTTTGTTGTTGTTGTAAGTATTTAATAAATTGCCCATTCAACTATCAATCCTTTCTTTTTATTTTTTTTTTACTGCTTCATTGCAATGTTGAACAAAATAAAATCAAATATCTTTAGTATTTTTGCGGTTTAATTATATAAAAAAAATGTTTGTGGCTTGTAAAGGCTACTAATCTCAATTACCTAAAATAGATAAGGTTTATATCAGTAAGCTTAGAATTTTTTTACATTTGCGCAATGTAAATGTAAATTCATTAAAGTAAAAAAACAAAAACAAATACAAAAAAAAATTGCTGCACGTGATAGTTGGTATTCTGTGTGCCTTCTCTGGGCCTATTATTTCTTGTCAAATGTACCAGCACCCTTGTAGTTGCCCACGTATCCTGAGTTTTCGACCAGGTCCTTGCGTCCTTCCAAACCCTTGCCCTTGCCATCTGCAGCAAACCTCTCCTTGTGCGAACCAGTGTAACCCGCAGCATCAGTCAGCCTGGCAGTGGTAGCGTCAACCTTGGCTTTCTGCAACAAAAAATTTGAATTGGTATACATCATAAGTTTGTTATTTTCATTCCTGAATTCTTAGTTTTGAAATATATCTTAAAGTTTTTCTGACATTCCACAACATGTTGAGCTGCAGTTTCTTTCCAGGGCATTTCAACCTGGCTTGGCAGAAAGGGTCTACTGGATGTGTCATGTATAAAGAAATGACCCATCCCAACAAAAATTACATAAACAACCTACGACGTATGGAGCAGAGCACAATCTTCCAACTAAGAACTGAACACGTTAGACTCAACAGTCACTTAAATAAACAAATTGACCCAAATAATAGCTGTGACGGTATTGCCTCCCCTGCTTTGCAGTATTGGTCCAACAGTGGCCAAAACTCAAGAGTATATAATATGGGCTTCAAAGGTGTCTACCTTCGCACAAGATTACTCTTGCCAGAGATGTAGATAAAAGGGTAATGACACTTCTATCACAAAGGGAGTCTTCACAAGATATTCAGATAAGCGAAAGCAATGCTGCTTTGGCTGAGCACGTAAATTCTAGAATCTGCCGACCACTTTTGTGAAGAATTAAGCAATGATTAATTTTAGCTCGTTAAGCCCCCACCTCTGATTTACTCAGTGGAATTCTTATTAGTCTGGTATAGCTCTGTTTAGAGTATGTGTAGTAAATTGACTGAGACAAACATGCAGGACATTTAAAATCATTAAATCGAAGTTAAATTTGTAAAATTACAAATAACAAAATTTAATAATCAATTAAGTTTTAACAGTTTGAAAATAATTGAATAGTTTAGAAGAAAAGTTTCCTCATTGATTGATAGTAGAGTCGATGGGGAAAAATTCACTTTGGCAGCGTATATTTTGCCCTTAGCTGCCAATAGTAGTTTCTGCTCCCGCTTATGGGTTCTTTTTGCACTGCTCACGCTCGTCGCTGGTCAAGGTTGTCGGGTGTAGCTCGTTTCCCAGAAATATCAAGGAGAGTCTACAAAGTTGGTCTCTCGTCTTAAAGCGTAGGCCACTTGTCCCTTCTGGTTCCAGAGATAGTACTTTCTGCTGGTATTACCAATAACTATGATAAAGAATAGAAACGAAACGCTCTTCTGAGTATTGCATTTCCTGACACATACTTATGTGTCCCCTTTCTTCTATTCTACCATCCCATTTTTCTGAGAATTTACCCTCGATGAGAATTTAATTTAATCCCTCGGGATAAAACTTTCTTTACATTTAAATTGGATAGCCTTAGCTTTACATTACATTCAAACGAAAAGGTTA